>CM057846.1:159857578-159873193 GCA_030068395.1 Apalone spinifera
AAAACTTGCCAGTCTAGACACAGCCAGTGAGTGTTAAACCATCTACTAAAATTTATTCATAAATAGCACGTATCACACTGATCCCAAGAAAAAAAACCTGTAAAACACCCTAAGTAATTTAAATGCAAGGATTTAGAAAAACTGCCTGGAAAAGGAAGTGATAAAAATGTATAAATGCAACAAAGTGATGAGTGAAAACTTTCACGTATCAGTAAATATATTTGCACAATAAACACAAATTGAAAGAGAAACAGACCTCTAGCACAATGTGAAAAAGTTCAATCCATGTACCAATACTAGAGAGGTAGGGAACATCTCAAGACAGTGTGTATATTAAAGGCTTGCTAACAGAAAGTTTGGGCTGTTGTCTTCTAAGAATATCCATTAACAATCAAAGGATCTGGCTTCACCCTTCTCTAACAGATTTGAGGGTGATCATCTGAGTCATTTAGAACTGAACAGGATCAGGCCCTAATCACAAACACATTCTTTAAACAGATTTGCTAAGTAAAGAGGCTGAAGAAGTGCTGAAGGGAGGAGAGAGGGTGGGTAACACAACTGGAAAAGGGATGACATGCCTTTGGCTGGATGATGGATTCCCTCCAGCTTCTCAATAGCATTTATTTCACAGGACAGGGCCCTTATTCATTCAAACATACAAAATATGAGACCAAACAATAGATTTTGGATGGCAGATGTAATATTTTGGAAGACACATGAAATATAGGCACATACATCTTCTCAAAGAAATGTCACACACAACTCTGAATATACATGATTCAACTATAAAAAGTATCCCTCATCAGTAATTAGTGCTCTCTTGGGAATCCTGAAAACTATAGAAAACGTATTTACCACTTCTTCCCAAACCCTCCTGATAGAGAGTTAACAGTACTCTTCATCTTGACTGGTTCATTGAAATGTGTTAACTCTTTATGTTAAACAATCTTTTTTACCTTGTATTTAGCTGAGACATTCTGAGTACATTTCCCAGACCTGAAGAAGAGCTCTATGTAAAGTTCAAAAGCTTCTCTCTCTCACCAACAGAAGTTCATCCAATAAAAGATATTACCTCACCCTCCTTGTCTTTCTAATATCTTGGGACCAACACAGCAATAGCAACACTGCATACTGGAAAAGTATTACAAAATAGCTCTGCCCATAGTGCTCGCAAGGTTGTCAACTTTTGAGCATGAATTCCATTCTATTTGGTGTTTTGTTTATCCAAGCACTTGGAGCCAAGTGATTTTGGGAAAAATGTCAACTTTATTTAAAAACAAATAAGGTTCTTTCTAGGCTTCAGGGTTGCAAAGAAAAGCTTGAAAACATGATCCATAAAGATTCCAAAAACAGAAAGCAAATAAAATAATCCATAATTTGTGTTTAAAAAACACAATTTTTAATCAAACCAATGATTTTAACTCTTTTGGTTGGCTTTATTCTCTATTGCTCTATCTCGCTGTTGTTTGTTTCCAGAACACCAGAAACACAGATATACTTGAAAAACAAGACAAAAATCAATTCTGGATCTTCACATACCAGGATATGAATAATCAATCAATCACACATTAAAATAATCAACTGCTGACCCAATACAGGGGGACAAACAAATAGAGGAACTAATGTTAGGTGTTCAATGACCCTTAAAAGGATAAGTCCTCAAATACAAAGACTGGAAAACATTTTAAAAGCGATACTGGTGCCCTTGCAGCTTTGGTTCTCCACCCATAAAACAAATGCTGCAATGGCACTAGCAAATCAATTTTCTCCACACTCCCTCACCAATATCTCCAGCCATAGGCAGGTCGGACCACCTCTGTGGGTAAGAGAATATCTCAGTTTCTATATTTTTTGATTACTGGCCTCTCAGCAGAGAATGTTAATTTAAGGAGCTAGTTATACTCAACTGTTTTCAATTCAGTTTTTAATGACCGGGGGGTATGCCTTCAAAGCAACTAGACACCCGTGACCTGCTTGTGCCAGCTGATTCAGGCTCATGGAGCTTGGGTTGCAGGGCTGTTTCCCACTTGTGTAGACTTCCAGACTCAGGCTGGAGCCTGAATTTCTGCAAGCTAGAAAGATTCCAAAGCCTCGGCTCCAGCCCATACCTGGAAGTCTACACAGAAATGAAATAACCCCACACCCTGAGGCCCACAAACTCACATTGGCTGGTACAGGCCACCCAAATGTTTTTCTTCACTGTGTAGACGTACCCTAGAATGCCAGTTTACTATGAACTGTGCTGAGGCCACAACACAAATCATACAGAACTCCCTCCCCTCCCCCGACAACTATCACATGGCTGCAATTTGACAAATGATGACAACGAGGCTGGATGCGAAACATCCTGGATCATTTTGTTAACCATTTGAGATGTCCAGTTGGCTTTAAAAAGAAGAGATGACAACAAATGATAAGATCCTGGGCTATCTTTGAATGCTGCTAGAGGAACAGAGGGAAACTCAAACAATGTTGGGTTCTCCTTTCAACTGGCACACTAAATCAAAAGGATCGAAAAGAAGCAACAAAAATGAGCAGATACCAATGTGGAGAATACCTTATACAATTGAAATGGCACAAAAAATTTAGTTGGGCAGAATGCAGTTATACAAATTACAATTTGGGTATGATACTGGAATAAACAGGCCTTATCTTGCAAAAATTGCTATGGAAGGTTTAATCTCAAACAGACAAATTAAATGGCTCTATGTTTTACCAGATAGACAGGTTTTGCATCAACTCAGTGTCCTGAAACTGGGTATATATTAATTAGTACTAACGATACATCTACACTGCTGCTTGGATTGTGCTTCCCAGCACAAGTGGACAGACAAACTAACTCTACTTGAACTAATGCACTAACATTAGCAGTGTAGCTGGCCATAGTATGGGCAGAGGCACAAGTTAGCTGCTCAAGTATGTACCCAGGGGCTCCAGGCAGATTTGTATTCAGACTGCCAGTCACACTTCCCTTGGGTACACTATTTTTTGTCCACTAGAAAAAGCAGCGCTAGCGCATGTTGGTACCCACCAAGCTCTAGAAGAGAAAAAAGACAGATTGTACACTGTACATTTTAATACAATGCCATCAAAAGAATCAGGAAAACTAAGGAAAAAGAAAAAAAATGAAATTTGCATCTCTTAAAATCCAGATAAAATATTCTATTTTGAGTACTTAAAATATTTTCTTTTCCTCATGGCAAATATATCCTAGCCTGTTTTTCTACAATGTTTAATAACATAGCACTTTTTTCTAAAATGTTATTCTTCCAAAACAAGAGATACTTCTACTTTGCCTATCAGGAACATTAACTTATTCTCCTCTGAAGAACTCTGTCTAAATGGACTTGCAATGAGGAACGGATGAATTCCTAAGTCATACTGAGTCTAGGCAAGTCACCTTAAAAAAAAAGGCTTAAAAAAGCACAGGATAAGACAGATTAGTCTCATGTAAAAATACAGTTTGTACAGAAAAGAACTACAAATCTTCTCGTTGGGGAAAATTTTATGGCTAATTTCTCCTGAAGCAAGTCCTCTTGTAACAACTCAGGGTGTGGATGAAATAGGATTTCATAAGCACTGTTCCATACTTCTTCCAATACTGCTGCTGAACTGGCATGTTCATAAGGTAGCTAAGGAAATGTTTTTTGTTAGACCAACTTCTATTGGTGAGGGGGAGACACTCAGATACATAAATCCTCAGATCTGGGCAAGGTACTCAGAGGGTTACAGCTAAATACACAGGCTGAACAGATATTTTAATGAATAGTTAGCACATATTCTAAGGGACCATTCAAGATGACAACCTTATAAAGCAAAAAAAGGAAGTTAGTGGGTTACATTTAGTGGACAGTGTTCACCCTCTGAGTATCTTTCCCAGGCTCTGTGTAGCTCAAAAGCTTCTCACCAGCAGAAGTTGGTCCAATAAAAAGATATTACCTCACCCACTTTTCCTCTCCAATACCCTAGGACTGACACAGCTACCACAACTCTACATTCCTATAATGAAAGAGTTGCAGAAAAAAAAATGTATGCATTGCTCTGCCTCTCCTGATGTCCACCCAATGTTCTCCCAACTCCCAGTTTATTGTGATTCCTGTACTCATCCTTCTAATAAGGTCAACACTGTGTATTTTTACAAACTAACTTCACTGGCAAACATTAAAAGGAATATACTTGCTAGAAGTAGAACACCACTCTATAAGAATGCATCTGCGATTAAATACTAGATTTCCCTTACTGGACAAATATTGACCAAAGGGGCTTTTAAATCCAGGGTTTAAAGGGAGAGTATCCTCCCTTTCCCCCACTCTATGATCACTTAAATTAAATGATTTAGTTATGGCAGCTAGTCTTAATACCTTTTTCAAAGACAGCAGGTACTTAAGGTTATGCTTTTGTCTGTAAATTTTTTTTAAAAATCTATATTAGGTTTACAAAATACCACACAGATAAGAGCAAAGAGACATCTGTGATGAGCAACACAGGCCACACCTAGGTGAGTAGGCTGCACAAGTGGCCCTATTTCATCTGAGTGGGCAGAAAAATTGTTGTAACCAAGACGGTCTCCTGCAATAAGTTAGTTTTGCCAATTGTGCTTGCATACTTAGAATTTGCAGGGTGTACTCACTGAACCATATCAGCACTTTGACTGGATGAAGATGTAGCACAGGACTCTCATAGTCAACGTTGTGTGCAAGCAGCACACACCTCACTTCATGTGACTTTGCTTTACATGAGTGTCACTTTTTAAGTGCAGTAGGAAAAAAACCTATGCGGACAGAAACCAGCCTAATCTGGCAAACCTCTGTGTGGGCAACAGTAAACAAAAAAAATCTCATGGGCCACATATAGAACCCCAATGGGACACAGGTTTCCCACCACTGCCATAGTAGATATTCTATACAAAAACTGGAAGATTCTTTTTTTTTTTTTTACTAATATACATTGGTACTTAACCTATTTGATAAGGAACATATCTGTGAGCACAAATTCCAAACAATTTCTGTATTCAAGGTTTAATCCCACTCAAGCCAATGAAAGAAAGTAGATCTTCTGATACCTTCCACTGCAAGATTATTGTACAAAGGCTATACTAATTTTTTCTCTTCTCATTTAAGTTGAAATTTATATGTAGCTTATCTGATGTCCTCATGGCTCTTTGAGCATCTCCCAATTCTTCTTACTCAGCACACAAGAACCATGTCTTTGTCATTTATTTCTAATTAACACCAATAGGAATACAGGCAAATACAATTACTGGGCAGATGCATCTAAAGGTAAATAAAGACTTTAATGGGTAAGTCGATCAGTAAGTGTTCTGCTACTGTGTTCTTAACTTTAAGAAAACTAATGCAACCATTTATTCAACTCAAAGACCAGAAACAAGCCCATGCGTGCAATATGACATTCTCATCTGCTAATTCTGTTCAACAAAATTTCTATTGTGTTATTAGCACTGATAAAAATCAAAGAGTAAAATGATATACTATATATGAAAAGAAGAACAAATATTTTTCATATTGTAAGCATATCCTTGCATATTTATAGGATTCAGAAGATCTCAGTATGTTACAAACACTTGTTAACATAGCATATGTTCATCTCTTTATTTGATGTCTTCTTGACAGGCAAATATCCTTTTCCCCCCTCTCAAAAGTAAATAATTACCTAAATCATTCCTCTAGTTGAAGTAATACTAATGTCAGGAATGCCAGAAGAATGTAAGGATTACTTAAAAAAAAAAAAAAAAACACTTTCTGGCAAGAAAGCAAAATATGAGCCCAATCCAAAACCTACTGCAATGAACAGGGTGAATTTAGTAGATTTTTATCAGGTCCTAAAATTCCATATTGGCTTTTTTTCTATTGACAGTAAACCAATCAGAATTCCTGATCCTGAATCTCCAAAATCTATTAGTATTATGTGTATTTCTTTGCTACAGTGCTTAGGAGCGCTCACTCTCTCTCTCTCTCACACACTCACACACACACACACACACACATATACACCCCTCCTATATGGAGTAAGGAGGAGGCTTTTTGTCTAAAGTTTGGATATGGACAGACTCAGGGGAGCAACCATGTATGAATGGACTCAGTCCCAATAATAGAACTCTCATGAGAACAGTCAATGGTATGACATTTGTCTCACTCCAGATTGTGAAAATACGCGTGTGAGATTTCTGCTGTCAGAAGAATTTATGAAATTTTTGGCACTGTTGAATTTGAACATCTAATCCAGATATTAAAACTACCATCTCCATTTTTAATTCAGTTGTGGGGTTCACAGGTGTCCTGAAGAGTGAAAACAAAATTGGATTTTTTTTAGATTCATACTGTATAGCTTTTCCTATTTGTTTACAGCCTTTCCGAAAGCAAAAGAAACATAAATAAGGGAAGGAAAAAAGTGAGATTAAAGGCAATCCACAAAAACAAAAAAAGTTGATATTAAGACAAAGAACATATGGCTCTTACAGAAAACTACACTTGCAGCAAAGAGAAAAATTGAAGTTTTAAAAATACCCGCCTATGTGCGCACACACACTCTTTTCATTATTGTCTTTTGGATGTCAGTTAAATGCAGCTAAGTAATGAACGTCACCCATTACAAAGAAAAGCCTTGAATCTCTTTTTGGCACACCCATAACTGAGAAAAAAAAGCAGGTATTTATAACTATGAATCAGAAGCTATGACTGCTAATGACTAAGAGCTGGATAAAATAACACACTGAAATCAACAGGACATTTTGGATCAGACTCCGTACTTGCACACTATAAAGTGCTGAACACCATCAGCTGAGGTTTACTTTTAGGAATATGCTCAGTAGCTCTGAGAATCAAGATTGATAATAAAAATGAGGATCTGATCATTCATATCTTATCACTCAAAAAGAAAAAAAAAATCAGAGAAGTTACTATTCTGTCTTAAAATATTGTTATTGTCATTGTGAATGCTCAGCATACAAGATGCATTATTGCACACACATTGCCTTATCAGAAATATTATACTGAACTTCTCAATGCAATAAATGCAGCAAAAATCACCTATAATTGATATGGCACAAAACAGAATAAAGCATTACACTCTTGCACCAAAGAGAGAGAAAGGAGTCCTCTTCAAAGCAATTACATCAGTAAAAAAAGATGAAAGTAAAAAAAAATTACTTAGAAAAATGTCAGCACTGATTCACAGTAGCAGATTTACAGCTATGGCTTGTGAGGAACTGCTGTCAAAGTCTTGTGATTTCTACATTGATGTTACCTTTTCCAGCACGTACTTCCAATCACCAAATGAACAAAAAGGAAAGTGGAAATAATGTTTAAGTGTATACTTGGTTTCACCTCTCAAACAGGAAAGAAGTGCTAAGAGAGGGAGCTAGCCAGTTTTGGGTACAGGGGAGAGATTGACTTTATGAACAGCGGCCTATGTCTATTCAGACAGCTTTTTGTCCCTTGAACAAATAAAAGACAGTAGTGATGTTACTGCAGATATCAAGTTTTCAATTCAGAGTCTCAAAGTTCTAAGCCATTTAAAAAAAAATCCATCCAAAAGGATATATTTTTAAAGGAGAGAGAATTTTATTTGTTTACTTATTTATTTTATGGGCTTTAAATCTTGTTACCTGGATTCAAACTTCTGAACCTTCAAATGTGATTTTAAAATCACTATTTTAAAAAGGCTTTTATAATATCCAAAATTGTGTTTGTCCACTGTGAGGCAATCTGTCTTGCTTGTCAGTGGAACACACTAACTGCATCAATGATCTAAAAATACTAAGATTTAAATTACAGAATAGAAATGTGGAAGAAAAGTTTGATTCTCCATAACATATTCTGTTTCCATTGCAGAAATGACCATATAATCACAGTTTTCTTGCCGGGCTAAGTATCTCAGATCATAAAATGCTCTTCGGCAAAACCTTGGCATAGAATTCAAAGATTTTAGCAAAGCTCATGAAAAAAAAAAATGAGTAGGTATTCATTGTTTATTGAATATGGTACTCAGTGTGAAGTAGATATATATCAAAAAGACTTATGCTACACATCCCTTGGGGTGAAGGGATATTTTAAAACTGTTGCGCAGTCATGCAACAATTTATTAATTGAAACAAAAATCTTTCCAATCTGTCAAGAGCTTTCAACTAATAGTAATCTTCAGAAAAGATCTCATTTTAAAAAACAAAAACTTCCTCTCCACACCATTACTATGGATTGTTAGGCTAATGATTTGGGATATACAGATAACTTTTCTGGGATCAGGACTGCTGTCTAAGAGTCCATTCTTACAGTCTTTACTATAAACAAAGACTCCCAATGACTTCAGGGAGTCATTAAGACTCTATTCATTGATTTCTGTGGGCTTTGGCTGTGTCTCTAAGCTTTGGCTGTGTCCTAGAATATGGAGAAGATCGGCTCTCTGGAGGTCAATCTTTTATCGTTCAATTTAGTGGATCTAGTGTAGACCCACAAATCAAATGCCAAGGGCAGTCCCTGCCAGCAGCCTCTACTCCTCATTCTGCAAAGAGTAAGAAAAGCCAATGGGAGCATGTACTCCTGTCAGCATCCCACAGTGAAGACACTGTGGCAGCTCGGCTTAAGGTAAACTGAACCCAGCTACGCATTTTGTGTAGCTGGATGGCGTACCTTAAGCCTATCTGCCTGGTCTGGTGTAGACATAGGCAAAATTAGTTAAATTCAATATGTAACACACAGAGCATTTCAAATACTGATAAATGAAGTAGTGTTGTCTCATGCCAGCAGAAAAGAATGTACCTGTTTACAGTCTTTTGCAAGAAAAAGTTAAGTTAAAAAATTCCACAAAGTAAACAATGTACATGCCACACAAAGAAACTGACCATTTGATAAGGTATTCATCCTTATCACCCCCGACAAATTTCAGGTAAATTTGTACAAACGTTGTAAAGATTCACTTTAAAAAAAATAATACAGTAAAACTCCAATAGTCCAGGATCCAGTTGTCCGGCACTCCTGATAGTCCGGCATCAACTGGAATCCGGAACTGCTCAGGTCAGCCACTCTCACAGCCAGGCCGCTGTGAGCCGCATGCGTGCTCATGGCCCACGCTGTTCCGCACACGGTCCCCAGCGCACACAGCGTCCAGCCTGTGCGTGCTAGCAGCCGGCCTCTGAGCACAGGCAGCTGCTTCGGGACCTGGACTTAAGGTTGGGGGAAAAGGTGGATTGGGTGACAGCAGAGAGGGGAGGTGTTTGGCTCTGGGGAAGGGAAGAGGAATTGAGTTGCACACGGTGTCCCGGCCAGCTCATTGAAAAGCTGGCCGCTCAGCGCACGTGTCCCAGTGCCTTGAGGGAGACGAGCGGCTATACCAGCAGCTCTGGGACCCAAGCATAAGGGGGGAGCGGGATTGGGTTGGGAGTATGCCTCCTTATAGTTCCTCCTGGTACTCTGGCATATCCAATAATCCGGCACCACCTAGGTCCCAAAAGGTGCCAGATTATCGGAAGTCTACTGTATTTTGAAGCCAACCCTATCTTCCCTGACAAGAATTTAAATCATGGCTTTGTGTATCACAAAATCTATTCAGTCGATATTTCTCATTCATAATACTATTTCTTTGAGCTACCAGTTTGATTTTTGATACTTTCAAGATTTCCAAAAGCAGATGAAACATGATCCATCTACAAGAAAGGGCAAGCCAATAACTATCACTGTAATTCTGAGGAACTATCATCTTCTCTGTAACATAGGCTTCCTAACAACAAGGACCTTACTCTAAGCATATTTTATTGTAATTCATCTAAGTGCAATGGAATGAATTTATGCCCTTGTATTGCTTTTAACATATTTATATATATTCACACCCATGCAAAATTTTTTTTTGCAAAACACAATAAAATATGTGAAATTGGCTTATGATATGTTTTGTTGTATTTATGATGCTGCCCGAAGGAAAATTTTATTACTCTGACCTGGAAGTTACTCTAATTTTTTTAAGAGTATCTCATGTATTATTTGTAAAATCTCAAGTGGAATATGAATTGTTTGAATCAGATGAATAATGCATTGGTTAAGCATTTTGAAAGCTAGGAGATTTCCTTTGATTGGTATTGAAAGGAAGACCACGGAAGACAATTAAGAAATGCAGTGCACAACTATTTTTTAAAAAGCCACATAGTAAAGAAGCTACTTTTCAGAGTATGCTTACTATACCCAGGGACTTGGTAATTTATTACAAGTGCTGACTACAAGCAGGCTTCTAGCCATTCTAATTCTAGCAGCTACCAGTGGGAGCATGTGTAAATAATCAGTCACTAACAACTCAGCTGGAGATTCATTGGATTTACATTACATTGAAATGACTTTATATGATTGAAAGAATTTTTTAATCCCATCCTAGAACAAAAATGTTAAAACTTATCTTTTCTTATTTCTTTGTCAATGCCATAGTATGAGTGATAAGATGACAGTATAAAATTATAACATAGTAACATCACAAAACAAACCCATGGGAGGATGATTCAAGGTGAGTGCTATTACAGTAGAAAGATATCTTAAGTTTTTTCTAAATGTTTTGGAAAGTTTGCTTACTCTCCAAAATATTTCTGTATAAAAAAAGGTTTATATTTCAAAGAATAATCTCTATGCCCCTTATAACACATTATTTCCTTTCTTGAACAGCATTACTGTATTTGGTGGAGGGGTTCTAGGTGTCATTGGTGATTTTCAAAGGCTATTAAGGCACCTCAGATTCAGCATTGCCGTTACAATGACTAGTTTCTAAAGTTCCTTTTTCCAAATGCAATAGAGAAGTTATTTATTAGCTCCGTTGCTGCGGTATACAGAAAAATCAAGAGTTTTCTCTTTGTCATGAATGCTCCAAATGAGTGCATGGAACTTAATATTTTTCTATGCAGGCACCGAGCTGCCAGGAGGCCCATAAGATTCTGCACCAGCCGGTCAGCACTATCCTATGAATATTTGCGGAAGTTCTCCAAAGACAATTAATTCAACCTAACATATCCAGTATCACATACAGCAGCAACTCAGCTAAGCTCAATTAAGTAGTCCAACGCAGTGCAGGGTAGCCTGTACACCATCCTGCAACTAGCTCCACACAGTACATCCTCTCTGAAATTTGAATATAAGTGGATCCCTCCAAAGCAATTCATATCTGGTATATGACACCTTTTACATCAGAGGACTAATGCAGAGACCGGAAGTTTCTTGTACTCCTAAGCCCCATATACCAATGGGCGCCGCAGCGCGATCAGCGCATGCGCAGCACGCTGAACTGCACGGCTGGCAAGCAGGGCTCACCACGACTTGGCAAGCCCTGCCAATTTGAAAGCAGCTGTGCCAAAATATTGCCAGTTGAATCATCCAAAAAGATCTTGGCAATGCATGCCATATTGGAACTATCTTCTGTTATCAGAAAATGAATGTTGCTTGTTTTGTTGACAACCCCACTTTTGATTGATCTGCAAGCAAAGAGGCTCGAGATCTTGACCATCATAATTATTGTCTCGCTGTACAATTTCCAGCACCATTTTAAGTGGTTGTGTAGTATCGGGGTTTGTACTCAAGAATCAGAAATAAAGCTCAAACTGCTTTTAAGAAATATTTCAAAACATAATATTTTCAGACAAAATTTTCAAAAACGGCTCAATCAGTATTAGGAACTCAAACTGATTGCAGCCTATTTTTAAATGAGTGTTCATCTAATATTGTGGATTCTGAAATGAGCCTATGGGGCTACCATAATAGACAAAATTAAGTCTAAATTCTATTGTCGAAACCCACATCAAATGTGAACACACAAGAGTAGAGGCTCAGATGAAAATCTGGTCTCTAAGGCTATGTCTAGACTGCAGAGCTTTTCTCTGATACCGAAGGCATCCCGGAAAAGCTATGCCACGTCCAAAGAACGCATCCGCTTTTTCAGTACAATTTCCGAGAGAGGAAGAAGGGATACGTCAAAAGAGGAGTCTTTTCTGAAATTTGGCCCCGTGTAGACGGACCAAATTTCAGAAAAGTCTCTTCCGAAAGAGGAGAGGAAAAAGATACGCAAATTGCATATATTTTTCCGTCTTTTCTTTGTAGTGTAGACCTAGCCTGAGTCTGAATATAGATTCTGTAAACTGATCTGAGATCTTAAACTGAGACTTCCAAATTTCTAGGGGAGTTAGGCAAGCTTCTATTATACAGTCATCTAATTCACTTAGGTCTTTTTGAAAATCCCAGTCTTTCGTTATTTTTTTTTTAAATCTTTACAAAGCCCCTCTGAGGTCATATATAACAACAAAATTAACAAACCCATTCTAAGGACAATGTCCTGCTGTTAATTACAAACTCTCCTGCTGTGGTTTACAAAATTCCTATTGATTTCAATGAGAGTCCAAAGCAGAGGATGATGAAAAGACAGAGCCTTAAACCTGACATTAAAACAGATGCTCAGCATGGTGCTATCTACTACAGTGGAAGTTGTGGACACTCAGAATTTTGCAGAATTCATTCCTAGTATCATACAAAACACTCAGCTTTGAAGACAACTGGCTATATTATAGAATAATAAGAACTTGACAAGTGAGCTGACTAAAAATATTAAATCATTTTTATTTTCATACATTTACAATGTAATAATTAATAGTTCGCTTTCTGATAAAATTCATGTAGAAAAAGGACCCTTTCCATTTTATGCTAATTTTACAGTTTAACGTTATTGAAAAGTTACATTTTTATATTTTTCATTTAATTGCACATAATCATTTGGTCTTGCATTAAATTCCGGTGCAGAAAAGCTGAATAAGAAAAAGGATTGGTTGGTTCCAGACATAATTATACAATATAAACAGATGGCATGAATTACACCATTTTCATCATCAATATGCACAAAAAATGAAATTTAAAATAATTAAATTAATGAAACAATTCAGTTGAGATTTTAAGCATATAAAAGTCAAGAAATTCAAAGTTCTGGTTCCCACAGCAACCATAACATGATATACGAGTGTTCCATATTGTAGTGATGTTTGTATCTTAATATATATGTGCAATGTGGCTGATTTATGATTGTTGTGGGCATCATAATTGAATTTCCTGATATTTTCATTGTAAAGTTGTAATAATGCAGTTTATTTTTCACAAACTCCTTGCTCATTTCAAAACACAGGGCTGGCGGGCAGGAAAAGAGGCAAAGAAAGAAAATGAGAAAAAGGAATAGAAAACATTGATTTGATATGACCACAATCTAACCGTCTAAATCCATGGCAAGTTTCATGTTTTAAAAACAAGCCATTTTTCAGTCATTCAAGTACAAAAGAAAAAACCTCTGCACTATTTGTTGACTGGAGAAACATCAGTAATTATGTTAAGATACCTTTAAAATGGCCCAAAACATTTTCTTCCCCTCTTAGGATAAATCTACCCTGCAGTCAGGACAGCGACTACAGTTCAGGAAAGCATAACATGCTAGCTGGAATCCACTAGCCAGACGAAAAAGAATAGTCAAGACATAATGACCCATTGGAAGCCTGAGGCAGAATTCGTGCCATTCCATCCTCACGATGGCTGCTAGCTACATTAAAGAGAGTTCTGGCATGCCTACCAAGCTGTAATCACATCTCCAATTGCAATACTGAGAAACTCATAATAGTTTACTTTCTGGTTTCTAGTCTGTATTGAACAGACCAGAGCGTCTCTTCTTTCATGTGCATAGATAGGATGCAGCCACCCAAGAGAAAGCCACAGTGCTTGGTCAGCCCCAATACTTCTGTTCCCCATTCAGCAGCTCCAGGGAGATCTTCCATAGAAGAGGGAAAATTCTTTAGCCTGCACTACATTGCCACGCTATAGGAATAACAGTAAGCCTCCTGTGCTGGTCTGATCCAACCACAAGGGGGCAGGGAGAAAGCAGGTAAAAGTGAAAAAGAAAAAAAAAATCTGTTCCAAGTCCTAGTCTTAACCAGCACAGACATGTTTTATTTAATAATCCCCATGAAAAACGGGCAGGAAAATTAACCCACAGAGATGCCATTAACAAATAAAAGTCTGAGGGAAAGGGGTGAAATGTGGCAAAAAGCACTTATGATTTCACTCTTTCCTCGTGACAAACAGTCTCTTAAGCTCTCAGACTAAGGACTATGGGCCAATGTCATCACATTCAGATGGCAGTCCTTGGTGAAGGTGAACAGTGAGTAATATGAAAACTCGTTCACAGAGTGCTGACTTTCAAGACAAGGGCAGCCATGTATCTAATGAAAGAAGATTTGATTATTCCCAGAAGAGAAATTGTTGCTTCCAGTAAGTTTCCTGAATGCACGTTCTTTTCTATTTGGATATCACTATCCTTGAAAATGTGAATCCCCATGTCAATGATTTGGTAGCGGCAAATTTCTTGAAGAACCTCCTCAGGTAGCATTTGAGAAAGCTTTGTCGACCAGGTCATTCCCCCCTCCTCCCATCAATGCTAAAATTGAGATGATCTCTCTCTCTTTTCTTATGTGGAACTCTGAATCCATGCTAGGGAGAAAACTTGGGACAGGTGTGAAGTACAAGCTTCCCCTCCTAACAAACCATGTAAAGTTCCTGGGGAAAGTGGCCTACCCTCTGACGTCTAACTGGGGAAAAGTGAGAGACAGCAGAAGAGCTACCTTCAAGGATAAGAATGTGCAGTTTCATTGAGATAAAGGCATTCTAAAGCAGGCTCTCAACCTCAGGTTCAGCTGTTGGGATGAAAATGAAGCCTATTCCTAGGCCTCACGTATGACATTTTCAGATATTGTATGACAACCATGGCACGGAAGATACCACAGCTGCTCCTAAAACTGGATCCTATAGCATACCAATAGCAGATTACTTAATCCTCAGAAAATCGGAAGACAGAACCTTCCCTGAAGAATATCGGGGAAGGTTGAAATTGTAATCTGGCTGAAATCTGTTCACTGATGTCTTTATCCCAACACCAGGAAGAGAACAATGAACAAACTCAAGAGTCGGTTGATGTGGACTTTTTAATTCTAGATTTATATATCGCTTAACTTACCTGGTCAGAGAGATGCCTACTCTCACGGCAGCAAATTGCCATGAACCGAAAAAGAGGCATAGCATGCCTATGGCAGGATGGAAGGTGGGTTTGGGGGAAAGGCACTCTCAGGATAGAGGGGATGGAAACAATTATCACCTGGCCCCCCTAGAAATGACCAACAGATCTGTGAACTTAGCCACCCTCACCCAGTCAGGAGCCACTAAATGGCCATATTTGCTACAGCTTGTCAAAAAAACAAAAATAATTTTCATAAAAAATTTAAACAAATTGCTGCTTTCTGTGAAAATATTGAATATTTTTTACCAGTTCCAGTAGTTGCAGTCTTCCAGTTTTCAAAGGAAAATTATATAGGAAGTGCACATGTATGTCACAGGTACAGGCATATGGCACAGGTAAATAACATTTATAGACCATGAATAAAGAGTCTTGGATACTTGCTTCCCTGTGGTACATGCATAACGGAAATACCTTCATGTTGGCAACAGACACAAAAAGATTTTAGGGGGGTCATCCCCACTAGTCAGGTTTCCTGGGAGGATCATAGAATCATAGAACCATAGAGCTGGAAGAGACCTCAGAAGTTCATCAAGT
>CM057846.1:159873293-159890194 GCA_030068395.1 Apalone spinifera
TTCACATCCTTAGCCAGTCGCAATTCCAATTGTGCTTTCGCCTTCCTGATAACCTACCGGGATTCTCGAGCTATATATTTAAACCCCTCCCTGGTCATTTGTCCAAGTTTCCACTTTTTGTAAGCTTCCTTTTTGTGCTTAATTCACCAAGGATTTCCCCTGTAAGCCAATCAGGTCTCCTACCATGTTTGCCTCTCTTGCTATGCGTTGGGATGGTTTCTTTCTGTGCCTTCAATAAGGTTTCTTTAAAATACTGCCAGCTGTCCTGGACTCTTTTCCCCTTCATGTTAGCATCCCAGGGGATTCTGCCCATCAGATCTCTGAGGGAGTCAAAAACTGCTTTTTTGAAGTCCAAGGTGTGTATTTTACTACTCTCTTTTCTTCCTTTGGTCAGGATCCTGAAATCTACCATCTCATGATCACTGCTTCCCAGGTTGTCACCTACCTCCACTTCCCCTATTAGTTCCTCCCTGTTTGTGAGCAGAAGGTCAAGTTGATCTTTTTCCTCTCTCATCCAGTTGGTTTATAGGTTGGGCTTCCCTACCACATACAGTTCAAACTCACTCACAGGTCCCATTTCTGGACCTTCTTATGCAGCTGAAATGCTTTCATCACTGTTCTTATTAACACACAATTTTACCTGCATAGATCTTTTTAGGATGAGGAATGCTGATCTTTTCTGGATTGCTGACAAGACTGGAAGAAACTTCTTTTTTCTCCACAAAAAGTCGAAGTCAGGCTCTTCTGATTTCTCCAATTTCATTTCCACAAGCAGTCAACCAATTAAATATTTCTAGTCCTGTTGGAAATTATTTCTAGGTAGTTTCATAGCAGTTTTCTCTGGTAGTTCATGATGAATTAAGAGGGAAAGCATGGCCAATGCCCTGTAGATAAAAGCCTCAGAATCCATATGTGGAGGAGGGGCAGAGAAAAAAATATTGGCTCGGGATGAGGAATCACAGTTCTTAAAAGCTTCTTTGACTTTTCCTTAAGTGAAGTTCTTCAAATATCCAATTTTCCTCAAGAGACCTGGGACAATCTGTTTAACTTGGCAAGTAAGTACTCTGAACAGATGAGAAATAGAAGCAGCAATTCCTGATCCTTTTTGTCTAAATACATCATTCTCTACTTGTCTGGCCATTATTATAGTAACTGGTTAGGTAAACTTGAGTCCCCTGGCTAGCATCTCAACAGACTGGCTTCTAGGCCTAGTGGATCTCTTGTGCACTCCAGTAGGCTCAGTAGGGGGAGTGAGAGCTCTTTATGAGTGAAACAGCAAAATGTGTACTCCAGCAAGAGGCACAAGTTTTTGTTGTTCCTGTTTTTTATTTGTCCCCTTCTTTGTCATTTTCTTCTCCTTTGGCATTACCTATCACTAGACGAGATGGTGCCACTCCAGTAGCAGTTGATCTGCAAGAAAGAATACTAAGGCTGCGTGATGGAAATCAGGCGAGGGCCAACCCACAGGATAAAGCCACTTCTCCTGAATTACCTCCATTGCCCCTGTGAGAAAGCGAGAGGGAGGCACCATTGCAGTCTGTGCTTTTAAAGACCAGAATACAGAGAAGAACATTAGCAATTTTTCAAAGAGTTATGGCATGAGATATTTCCAAATACAAAATTCAGTCACAGCACTTTTCTTGAACCTACGGGTAGTGACTCCTGTTGTGTACAACTCCCAGCCCCCCTCCCCTCAAGAAGCTTCTGGAAAGGGCCTTGGATTCATAGCCCATTAGGAGAGGGACCAGAGACAGGAAAAGGGGGAGGGAGGAGAAAAGGCAAGTGTATTGCATGGTGTGTGACTGGAATTTATAAGGTTCTGAACAGCATTTCTTCCTCTGAGACTGCAAATCCTTCGTCAAAAGGATTTCTGAAGCAGCCACTGGCAGGCAAGACATACTGCTGCAGAGGAATGGGTTGTGCATATGCTTTACAGAGGTTTCCATCTCCCTAAATCCTGGGATGTCTGATTTCAGGAGGCAAGCTCAGAGATCATCTGATGAAATAAGTCCAAGGACAGGTCCAATAAAATACTCAGGAGTTTTCTGCCCCCTGGAATAGTATTGCAAACAAATGTTCAAGATAAGGCAAATTCT
Source organism: Apalone spinifera (assembly GCA_030068395.1). Classification (NCBI taxonomy): domain Eukaryota; kingdom Metazoa; phylum Chordata; order Testudines; family Trionychidae; genus Apalone; species Apalone spinifera. Next base: position 159,875,390 of record CM057846.1, read on the forward strand.
GAGTACTACTGCAGGCAACACAATGAACCAAGTACAAGTCTACCTTCGCATTTTCAAATACTGAAAAATACCTGTGACTGATTCACACTTAACTGAGCAATTTGACTCTGCAGACTATATTATAAAGTGCATTCAAACTGTCTATAGTAATCAGAATGCACAGTTGTTAACGAAGACGTACAACTGTGCCTACATTATATGTGAATCTGGGAACTACAAACAAACAAACCAGGAATTCTTCTAGTGCATACATAAGAGGAAAACCAAGGGTCTACCAAGATTCCCATAATTAAAAGGGTTTCTGCCAGAACTGTATAGGCTCCCTTTACTATAGAAGCCTCTGACTTTTACAGGGAGGATCCTTTGTACTGCAGTCTAGCCCTAGAGACTACAAGTCCCACAAGCTCTTGGGGAAAAGGAGGGAAACTGTTGCTCTCTTCCAGGGAGTGAAAAGAGAGAGAGAGTTGGTTGGCTCCAATTTGGAGAGAGGAGCCAGATTGCTGGTTTGTAGCCATTTCCAGTCCAGCAGCCAGCTGGTGCTGGGGCTTTGCTTCAGGAGCTGTTGGTGATTGTCCTGAAGGGGAAAGACCTTGGCTATGCCTGTGACTGATAAGAGCCTGGATAGAAGGTACTATGAGTAACTGTGGCTCTTTGGGAAAGTGCTGACTGCACAGAAGACAAATTGACTCTGGGTCCAAGGAGAGGCAGAGTCATCTGTCCAGCGAACCAGAGCTGCTGGCATTTGGTGGAATCTGCTCCTTTGGCAGAAGGATTTTGGAGTTACTTGCTAGGACTGACATATACACAGAACCTGTACAGTGCTGTTTCCACTCCAACTGCAGATCTTTAAGCATGCTCACGCAAGTGTCTAGGACCAGTGTTCCCTCTAGCTACCTCTAGACTTCAGGCTTCTTGTGCAAGAAGCTTTTTGTGGAAGAGATCTTTTGAAAAAACTTCTTGCGCAAGAGCGCGTCCACACTGCAAAAGCACATTGGAAAAGCGATGCACTTTTGTGCAAGAGAGCGTTCAGACTGCATAGACACTCTCACACAAGAAAGCTCTGATTGCCATTAATAGAATGGACACCAGGGCACCTGTGCTTCTTCCGATAGACTATTTTTGCGCAAGAGACCTGTTTCAAACAGGTTAACAAATATCATATTCACATATACACACATATAATTAAAATGTTATGGAAGAAAATACTAAAACAGCCCTTTCCCAGTCACACAGAATAAAAAGAGCTGTGAGGGAGCAGGTAAGGGTGCAGATGGGTGGCTCCACCCATCTGGTGCTCATGGGGAGCCAGCTTAAAAGCCAGTCCCTCATAGGCACTAGCTCCCACTCCCCTGCCCTTTCTGCCTCTAATACTGTATGCTTCAGTCTAATCCAGAGGCAGCAGGAGGGGGGAAGTGGAGGGGGAGGGGGAGGGAGAGGGAGGAGGAGGTGGAGTGAGTGTAGTCAATAAGATTAATCAATAAGATTAACCACGGTTAATCATGTACTCAACTACACATTGACATCCCTACAGAATGGTAGAGAACATATTCTTTGGGACAGACCATCATCTCTTCAAAAATTAGCTGTTTCACAGAAATCTTGGTTCTGGAAAACACCACTTTGGGAGAAATCTACCTACTCAAAACCACCAAGCCATTGACAAAAGTAGAAGAAACAGTGCATCCAAGTTCTATTTGAAATATGGGAGGAGTTAGTTCCAAAATGACATATACCTATAAGCCATAACAGCTATCTGAACTAGCAAAATGAAAAAAGCAGGCAGAAAGCTGGAGTGCCTACTGAGAAAAACCTGCTCCACAGCCACCAAAAGACATGTACTGCTGCCATAAAGGTTCCTAAAACAACTTATCTAATCATGTTTGGTTCAGTCAAACAGAAAGTATAACAATTCCATGCAGAAAGAAACAACAACTTAGAACATCTGCACACACGTCGTATTCCAAAAGAGCCCTTATCCTACTTCATAGACTTAAAAAAAAATCAGATAAAGCCCCACAGAGGGAAAGGAACAATACTTATTCCCTAGTCATTGATGGGATTTAGAACTATCACTGAAACAGGAGCCCCAGCAGCTCTGAGGAATGTTCATCCTGTCCCTTTAACAATGGGCTTCTCAATCTAGCAGAAAAAGGTAGAACACTATTCAATGCCTGAAAGACGAACCTAAACCAAAATTCAGACTGGAAATAAAGATGTAATTTTTAACAGTGAAAGTAATTAACCATTGGAAAAACTTACATCATGCTGGAGTCTCCATCTCTGACAATTTTTATATCAAGATTAGAATTTTTTTTTTACATATTTTGGGGAGTCTTTGGCATGATATATATAAAAAGGTCAAAATAGTGGATCATAGTGTTCCCTTCTGGCCTTGGAATCTGTGATTGCTACACTTTGTGACTGGTGAAGTCTAGAAAAACAAACAAACAAAAACAAAACACCTATCCCCATAAGAAGAGAAGAGAACATGAACGTCTCCTTTGGAGGAGACAAACTACAAGACATCTGCGAACATAATAAGCATACTAATTCTACGCTTTACACCAATGACCTCACTATCTACTGCCCAGAGTCCTGTCTCTTTTTCATGGCAAGGGTTTGAAGTAGCTAGCATTCAAAGTCTAATAGACCATTTTCTACAAAATCTTGCATTTCTCACAATCAGGTTATAGGCAAGAGCATGAAAATGGCTCTTCCAGAGTTAAAGTATTATCTTCCCATCTATGCTGATGTATCATCAGATACTAATAGCAATTAACCCTATGGAATCAATTGAATGTACATCAGATTTTGAAATAGCAGACAGAACACTCAGCTGTTCCTTATCTTGATTATATACCATGTTAAAGGCCTACAGATGAGCATACCTTCACTTACATTCACAAGCAATGTTATTTTGGAATAACTGACATTATTTCAAAATAAAGTGTACGTCTACACAGAAATAATTTCAAGATGGAGAACCTCTTACTCTGACTTCTGTAACCCTCATTTCATGAAGAGTAAGGAATGTTAAAGGAAGAGAGTGTTCTTCCTTTGACTTCCTGCTGTGCAGACAGCGTCTAAAGCCAAATTAAGCTATTTCGACTTCAGCTATGTAACTGACGAAGCTGAAGTTGCGTATCTTAATTCAACTTTTGCCCTGCAGTGTTGATGTGCCCTTTATGTATATTTCTGCTCAATTCAAGCCAATTCCAATTTATGCCCAAACAAAAATTATGCAATTTATCTTAAATGTGAAAACAAGGTATGATTCCAGGCTTAAATTTATGGACATGATATTTAAAAAAATTCCACAAATTCTTTGAAAATTGAAATTTCCACATAGCTTGTAGTTTTCCATCAGGTATGAGATGTTAGCTATTTGAATTGGTGTAAATACGGCAAGTAATTAATCACAGATAACTATGGCCTACTTGGGAATTTCTACAGCTTGCTCAAGGAAAACAAATGTACAAAGTAATGTAGAGCTTGACATCTGAAGTGATAGTTTAAGTCCATTAAATGAATTTTTGTTTCAATAGACACAATGTAAACTTACCTGTACAGCCCTTATTTCCATTGTACAGCCCTTATTTCTTCTTTGGATGTGTTCTATACTCAAAATTATGTCATAAGAGAAAGACTCAGGTTGGATCTTTCTTCCATTGTTTCTGGATTGTCCAGCATTGCTGATTATTGGTTCCAGATGTAAAATGGTGATAGCATCATCCCTATGACTCCTACTCAATGTTTCTGGGGGCCTTTAGTTCCTAAGTAATCTACTAAAGGAACTGACTTGGCTTTTGTAAAACAACAATCCTGAAATGAACTTGGACATGAAGATCTATTATAGTATTTATGAACCTCTAACTTTTGTACAACAGCTTCAAGGGGTAGCCGAGTTGGGCACAGCCCACTTCTTCAGATGACTGGAGTTATGAGTTTAGGATGTGCAGACCCAAAATAAATAGGGGAGAAGGGGGGCAGGGGAGAGAAGGGGGCGGGAAACAAGGAGCAGAGGGAATGAAAATATCAAAGGGAAAAACAAGTAGGCAGAGCTGCTTCCTATAAGCACCTGAAGATTGGATAGTTAAAAGGAAGCAGATAAGGATGAAAGGGAACTAACACAAGAATCCACACAGAGAGCTGTTGGCGGTTGGTAATGTCCCAGCCATCCATTGTCCCAACTGAGGAGATGATGATCATAGTGAGAATTGAATTTGTGGATGAATTGTAATTCCAATGTCTCCCTGTTTATTTGACTAGTAGAACTGGTTTGTGACAAGACAGCCACCTGGAGATCTTTTAAAGAGTGATTAGGTAGACTGAAGTGTTCCCCAACAGGTTTCTGTATGTTCCCTTTATGGATATCAAGGACGTTTACTCCCTAAGAGGAGAACAAGTAGCCATCTCTTTGTTTAAACAAGAAGTACCTTACAGTATTAATAGGTTTGCTTAGATTCTAGCACGCATGTCAATTTTAGTTGATTATTGGATTTGATTTTTAAGAATACCGGTTCCTAATTAAAAAGAAATGTAAAGCTTGACATTTGAAGTGCGTTAATCTATTTGTGTTTCTCCTCAATTTTTATTTGGCTATGGGGTATGTGTGGAGGAGTGCTTATTCCTGGAAAAATGAGGAACTATGTCCATTTCCATTACTTGGTAATTACTGATGCATTTAACCATAGTTTTGCATCTTCTGTTACAAATTAACCCCTAAAACTAGTAGGAAGATTGTGGGGCCAAATCTTCAATTGATGTAAACTCCACTAGCTATGTCAGCTTCTGCCAGCTGGAGATGTGGGCTCTACTGTCCATACAAAACAAACTGACATCACATTTCATCTACAGTAATTATCAACAGTGGAAGTGATTATTTGGATGCAGAAGATTATTGTTGAGCAGAGTGAGACATTTACTGCTTGGACATAAGGAGATGATGAAACAGCACATTATCACTGAATGGAAGCAATAGACACAATTGATGAGAGCAAGTTACCCACTAGTTAATCATCTAAAATCTTGCCCTTTTTGAAAGGGAATGGGTAAAGATGCCTCTTCAAGCCAACTGTACTTCCCACATGCTTGTTATTAAGCACAAGTGCTTTAGCTTCTACATGGGTAAATAGCTATTTGGGCTGTTGGATTGCTGCCTGTGTAGGCAGTGTTCCTAATCTGAGTACACATTTTACATGTTCATACATTCGCACGGGTTTTTCAGAAGCCATTCTTAAAATTTTGTTATTAAATCCACACTAACGTGAAAACATATTTTGACTCTATTGGCTGATACAACGTGTGTAATGAGGAAATGCTGCACTTAAAGGAGTAAATTTAATACAATAATGCTTTCCCATTATATTGGGTTTGCTCCCACTATTTATTAATCTATATTCATTCTCTCTGTTCTTGCTCGCAAATACAAAATATTTTCAAATAGGTGTGGCTATGCTGGATGCGGTCACACAGAAATCAGGCCCTGTCATAGGAGTTGGGCTTAACTCCACCCATCTCTAGTTATTCAACCCAGAGGTGATGGATTTTTGCTCAGGCTGATGATTAGGTTAGAGGACTAGGAGCGTGTGTGGGGTCTGAAAGGGAGTTTGGGTGTAGGAGGGGGTATTCTGGCCTTTGGAAGGAGTGTAGAAGGAGGTGCAGGTTCTGGGAGAGAGTTGTGATCTGGGGGAGAAAGGGTGCAGAAAGTTTGGATGGTGATCTGGGGCAGGGAATTGCAGGGAGTGAGGATCTGGGGTGCCAGAGGCAGGCTGTGGCCAGGAGCTTACCTAGGTGGCTCCCAGCCAGCAGCCCTGTAGGACATCTGAGGCAGGCTCCCTGCCTGCCGTAATCACAGGCTGTTCAAAATGGCAGGCTGCTCCCTGTGGCTCTCTGCTCCAGGGGGAGGAGGAGACAGCTTTGCACACTGCCCTTGCCTCCAGGAAAATCTCTCAGCTCCCACTGGCCGGTTTCTGCAAAACTATCCCTTTGCCCAGAGCAGAGCGCCACTTTAAGTGGCAAGGGTTGCTCTGAAGTGGCTGGCTACTCTAGGACCGTCAAGCATAGTGGGGCTGGCTTGGTAAGACACGGTCTGTGGGCTAGATCTGACCTGCCTGACCCTGCATCCTCTGATGATAGCCTGAACTAACACCGCCTAGAAGAGGCAGCTTCTGTGGCAGAAAGGGGGAATAGGAGCTATAATAAAAATCTAGGAGCTTTAAGCAAAGCTATCCTGCTCAGAAAAATCTGGAGAAAAAATGACCTAATATGAAGGTAAAGACAAGAGAAAAAACTGCAAGGGATGCAGAGATGTCAGAAGGGTCAGTGAAGTGAGCTCTCCTTACCAACCACAGTGAAAAAAAGCCTGTTCAGAGGAAATTAGGAGACCAATAGGGAAATAATGGACTGGTGTGTGTGGAAGAGGCAGCTTTGACTGAAACTGTTTATTTTATTTTAATAAAGCAGATCCAGAAGGGGAACACATTTCAAAAGCACAGTCAGTTGGGTGACTTGGCCTGCAGAGGCAAGTTCTGATGCGGGACGAGACAAGACCCTGTTACAGATGCCTAACACTGTTAATATACTAGGGGCTCCATGTGCCTCTAAAGCAGTACTGCCACTTAAGAGCATAACAACTATAGTACTGTGCTCCTAAATGAAAATTATTGAGTGGATTAATGGGAACAGAGAGAATCCGTATTTTCATCCACAGGCCATCGATCCAAACATCAAGAAGATATACAACCCAATTGCACAATTAAAACTTAATTTGACACCTAAATTTAAGTGATGTATCTAGGCCAAGACATTGGGTAAAATCCTGGCCCCCATGAAGACAACAGAAGTTTTACCATTGATTCCAAAGAAGCCAGGCATTCACAATTACATTCTAAAGTTAACAAGAATTCTGATTGAGTGTGGACTGAAGGGTCTCGCTCTTTGCCTTATAGACCACAGTAGCAAAGATATTTAATATTTTAAACAACGTTCTAACATATTAAAAAGTCACACACACACAAAAAAACTTAGTTTGAAAACATGAAACTGTAAAGAGTCTCATCCACTGGCAAATAATATTTCATATAACAAATGTATGTGGATTTTCAAAATCCAAATACCACAAAATCCAAGTAAATCTGTAAGAACTATCAAATCCTATTTGCATAATCATACATGCATTGAAAAAGCTGATAAAGGAAGAAAACCAATAACAAATACTCACAAATTCATTTTTATTGGTGCAATTACTTCACAAGTATAATTTTGTCAAAAAAGTTTCTATTATTAATTGCAGTTAAGAGGGACTTAAAGTAATCAATATTTTGTTTCAAGCATCAGTGAAACAAGCTTTTATTGCAATTAATTATAAAAGCCATTATTTGTTTGAACACAGGCAGGGGAGCAATTATATACCATCTATCCACAAAGTGCAAATAAGGATGCAAAAACAGGGGAATCCTGTGGCAATAAGGAAAAAGGCAAGTGACTGGTTTGCAACTGCATCAAAAAATTTCCCTATCATATTTATCAATTTGTTTTGCTCTGCAAAACTGAGCACCTGATTCCTCAGTTAAGCAAACAAAAATTAATGCATAAAATCCATTACTTACTGCATTGAACAATTACAATTTGCACTTGTGGGAAGTGTGTGTGCACTTTAAAGGCATTCTTTGAAAAATAATCCTACATGGACTAAGTACATGTACCTGATGTGTGTGACTACACATTTAAGGATTGATCCAAAGCTGAAATAAATCAACTGAAAGATTCCCATTGACTTCTCAGTAGTGTGAGTCAAGTCCTCATATGTCAATGAGTCTGAGACTTTTGCTTTAATATGTTTAAGCACTTGATAAGACTTAGGGTATGATTATACTGCAATTAAACACCCAAAGAGGGCCACACCGACTGATTTTGGGCTAATGGGAGTTGGGCTATGGGGCTGTCGAAGTGCACTGGAAATATTTGGGCTCAGCTTGGAGCCAGAAGTATTTTGCCAGAAATGGACAAACTCTTGTTCTAACCACTCTCTAAGGATACATCTACACTACAGAGAAGATCGAAGCTGCCACAGTCAATCTTCCAGGGTTTGAATTAGCAGGTCCAGTGAAGACATGCTTATTCAAACGGAAGGGCACTCCGGTCAATGCCAATAGTCCTGCTTCCACAAGGAGTAAAGGAAGTACGCAGTGTGGACAGTGCCAAAAGCTGAGTTAAGTTACTTCAACTTCAGCTACGCAACTAACGTAGCTGAAGTTGCATATCTTTTTTTCAACCTTATCCTATAGTATAGACATTCCCTAATGGAATTTAATTTGCCCTGTTTATAACAAGGATTTGTGGTCACCCATACAGGATCCACTTACATTTCAAATCAGGCATACCAAAGAACTGTAACTGATGGTAACAACTGTAAAAAATGTTTATGCTTACACTTCACTATCAGTTTAATACGCATGACACAGAGGGGCACTAGAAATATATATATATGTAAAAATCTTGTCTACACTATAATACCAAGTATCATAATGTGTTTAATGAGGAGATTTAAATAGCATTTAAAAGCTATTTTTAACAATGCCTCACACTTGTGCTGCTGGAATGGAAAGCTAAAGAGAGTTCAAAAGTTATATCATAATACTGACAATAAAGAGAGAGAAAGAAAGAAGGTAGCAATATCAATATCTTCACTACAGATACACAAGTAGAATTTAGGGTAAAATATTTTCTAAGTCATGGTAATGGTGCTATAGTTATCTAAAGCAAAAAAAAAAAAAAAATCAGTGAATAACTGCTCTTTATTTCTGTTTTCTTTACTCCATGACCCTGATGTGTCATTCAAAAGTTCACTTCTCTGCAGAATTCTTTGAAGTTGCAATGTTTTAGGCTTCTGATATTAAGAGGAAAATTAAATACTTCCTTGGGATACCTTTGAGATCTACTGAGCGCACAGTAATAGAGTATGTTGTAAAGTCTGAATTGAAACCCAGCATGGCAATCAGTAAGTGATGATTAATTTCATTTCAATCCTTTCAATTTATTCTGTTTCCAAAGCTTTCAAAGTCTTTTCTGGAATTTTAATCTGTGCAATTGATTTGTTCTCACTCTCCATAAATTGCCTAGACATTATAGAACCGTATCTCTGTTTGATCTAGTTATAGTTGGTTGATTTCTATGAGGGACATTTTTATGATGCTGATGATCCATTTTTGTTTGTTTTAATGTAGATCATTTGGGATTTTTCAGTATTCCCTCTGAAGAGGTACCCTTGTTCAAAGTGCTATCCTCCTTCCTAGAATACGTCTACATTGCAACACTATTTTGAAATAACTAGTGCTATTCCAAAATAACTTAGTCTGCGTCTACACGGCACCGGAACCCACCCCACCACCTTACCTTCAAGGCGTCCCTTATCCCTCCTTCCCCAGGGCCACCTGGCTGTTGGCTCTCCCGTCCCGTCCCAGTTATTTCGAAACACAGCAGGCAGTTATTTCAAAACAGTGTCAAAATACTGTCAAGCTGGAGGACTTCTTACTCCAACTTCTGTAACCCTATTTGTACAAGGAATAAGGGAAGTTGGAGGAAGAGTGCTCTATTTCGAAATAAGTGCTGTATAGACGCTCCCTATTTCAAAATAAGCTATTTTGAAATAAGATACGCAATTGACGTAGCTCAATTTGCATAGCTTATTTTGAGTTAAGCCCTGAAGTGTAGACACGCCCCTAGAGGGCATCCTACATTCTAAAAATGTTCACAAGGAAAAGAGAATCCAGTGCAAAAGGATGTTCATTGTAAAGGGAAATGAAGAACAATGATGAGTTACATTGCAGGGATTTCTCCCTATGCACTATTGCTCCTTGTAAGGTTGTGCCTCAGTCTTTGAAGAATTTCACACTGCTCAGTATTCTCTTTTATAGCCTTTACTTCTTTGGGGTTGACCTCTTCTGGCCTTTCATCAAATAAGCATGTTTTGTGGTATTTCTTCTTCCATGTGCAATGCTATGATTATAGTTTGACGGTATTCACACTGCTGCCAAGGACTATTTCAAAGAAAGCCATATTGTTAAGATATCTGCATTGGAAAAAAGTCCCTGTAAAGATATCCATGCTGAGGAGATGAAAGGAGACAGAGTACTCAAAACTTCCTGATTTCTGCAATTACCGGGGACTTTTGATTTATTATTATAATTATAATTTTTATTTTCCTTAAGGTCCATTCACACCCCTTTTCAGTAAAAGAACATCAGGAGACTCCTGCACAACAAACCACAACAAAATGTTTTTCTGAAATATTTCCAAGACAAAGCCCTTTCTCTGTCTGCCACTAACCCATTTCAATTTGTAAAGTCACTGATGTATTTTGCCTCTCCAAGACTATTCTACATCCCACAGAGAAGGAGACGGGCAATGACTTCATTAATAATGAGCCCTGCAAGACAATGGTTATATTTTATTTAAGAGCAAAACAATTGGACCAAAAATACTCAGGATCCTGATCACAGAAGTTAAAACACAGAGCTAATAGAAGCAGAGAGCAGCAAAGAGCACCATAGACAATTCTCGTCAAGATCCCTGTCATTTAACTACTCTGAATTTCACTTTGTGTTCTATTTACTGAAATGAATCAAGTCACGGGGGAGGGGTGGGGGGGAAGCATGCTGCTTTGAAGTTTCTTTATGCTTATACTCCACACCTGCACCTAATACAACCCTATGCTTGGAAAGTCTTTGTTTGGAGAGCTCATAATTTACACTAGTGCTAATAGAAGTTAAATGTGTTCCTCATTCAGATGTTATAACCTTTTGAATCAGGCATGCAGAGCCACTGGAAGAGTATGGATTGATATTAAGACACAGCGGGCTGTGTATTCTGTGTATGGCTAAAGACAGACCGGATAGCACCTCCCACTCCTCTTGAAAGCCCTTACTCTATTCAGTAACACAAATGAATTTTATCAAGGGTGGTGATCAGGAAAGGTCTGTCAGACTGCTAAATGCAAAACTTCCTTTATCTTTTTTCACTGAAGAAAGATCCATAAGTCAGTTTGAGCTTTCTCTGCATTTTTAATTTTTTTCCTCTTCATGTAAAGTGTGGGGAAAGAGTCCTTACATTTCCACATTAGAACAATCCTTTCAGTGATATGCTGCCAAACTTTTAGGACGACTCTCTTGATTTTCAAGCCTGAGTGATACATTTAAAATTCCCCGAATAAAATACTACTCACCCTCCCTATAATTGCCCTGTCAAAAATATCTATATCCTTTACTCCCACCTCCACATAAGAATTCCATTAACTACATACTCTCATGGCTTCAAAACCTAAACTTTGGCTCATTTCCTCTAACTACATATCAAACATCCATCTCCTCAGTACCTTATTAAGGCTTCTCTAGAGGACTCCCTTACCTGGCACCTGTTCCTAATAGTAGCAGTAGGTGAATTGTCCTATGATCTCTGTTATTAGTGGTATCAGACAAGTCATCCTACAGTGTCTGGCTGAAACTGACAGTGTGGGAGCACACATCCCCTCTGGTGGGGGGTTGGTGATAAGCTCGTCAAGGGGTCTCTTTCATTTCTTGATGAGAAGAGGCCTTTTCTGAATCAGACTGGCCATCTCCTTTCCTGGGTGGTATAGGGGCAGAGGAGCAGATCATCTCTCCTTTCCAGTACCAGGTTTTCATTCTAATGGATGAGCTTTGGAAGGCATCAATGGAGACAGATTTGCAGAAGCAGCTAGTGAACTCCCATTCAGTACAGCAGTAGTTTGGTCCCATATGTTCACCTCCACAACATGCTGCTGCACTGGCTGGTGAGGGATGGGGTTGGGACTGCAGAGACTGCATGTTTCAGCTCCCTTTTGCAGCTAGAGAGGTGAGGGCGACATCAGGGTGGTATCTAAAAGATAGTTCCCTTCCATTGGCAGCATTAAAGCAATATGGATACACTCAAATAGCACTGAAAATTTTAACAGACACTCATATTTTGGGGAGGGCTGCAAACAAGTGTTTTGCTCCCTCTCCCTCGAGAGGGATGTAATTTCTGTTCATGATTATCACTCTACTCAAGGAATGTCTTGAGAATTTGGGATACACAAAAATTTATTCATTTGATATCAAGTATGTGTGTGATCATTGTGATTTTTAAACTATACTAGCCTCCTGGTTTACAGAATTGCAACCTGTTGCAAATTCTTTCCATTTGTAGCATTTGGTTTATATAGTTTAATATTTTCAAATCTACCTGTGCAAGTAGTACAACAAGAGACTTACATTTTTGTTAACCAGGATTCAGATTTTCCTAGATAGGGCCTGCAGGTTGGCCGTGTTTAAAAACAGCTCACATCAATCTCTTCCAAGTCCTCAGTATGATACCCTGACATGTACACAGACTCACAAGGCCGTATATGTTACAATTGGCATTCTAGCCAAGAACTGCACAGGATTCCTTTTAGAGTTCCATCACTGTGTTGCTCCTGAAATCCAGGTTCTGCCACCTTTACCTACAGGGAACAGACTCTTACTGGCAAGTGATATCATTGAAACAAAGGTTTATTCAAAGTAAAGGTGGCAGAATTTTAATCTTCAGCTGGTCAGAGAAGCTGACCATGCAATACCATATTAGAGCTAACTAAATTGATGCTGTACCATTCCCAGCCTAAGTATCAGACACAAACAGAAATCATCCATGTCTCCCCTGATAATTCCCCTAATTTTTTATTATTTCTTGTCACTAAGTTTAAGTCTATTTTTATGCCAGAATTAAACTGTATCACAGCGATTTACGCATTATCAGTGACCAGAATACTGAAAAAAGTGAAGCCAGCTCCCCAGGAATGGGGCAGGAGCCGGGACACACCAGGAACTAGCTTGAAAGCCAGCTCCCAGTGTGCAGGAGCTCTCAGGAAGCTGGCTGTCTCCACACACTGCTGACTCTATATCAGAGACAACAATTTGGGGCCACAGCCAGCTCCCCAGGAGCAGGGGCACACCTGCTCTGCTGATAGACAACAGCGTGGTGGGGCAGCCAGTGTGCACCGAGAGCCAGCTGCCACCCTGTGTTGCAGGTGCATGTAACACCATTACTCAGTTTTTAATGTCTCCACAAACTACATACATGGGGTATGTTCTTACCACTGCCCATGAATTTCTACTTCAACTACTGATATCTATGACATATCTTAAAGCATTACTGAACAAGCTTCCTAGTCGGCTTGACCCCACCCAACAAACATAATCGAGACCCATATAGTAACTATGATTATTATTATATAAACTATGCATAATCTTCAAATAATGTTACAGGTTCTAAATTTATTCAGCATATATATTATAATAAAATACAAGTCTCCATATAATAATTTAATCCAAATGATTTTACCAAAGAGTGACAGCTAGTTATAAAATACACCCAATGTAAAAAAACAAAAACCCCCATACCATATTGGTCATTTGGAGTGTAAAAACAATTGCAACATTTCAGAGCCACAATTTAGTTAGCAGACCACAGAAAACCAGCATATAAAATACCGTCTACATTATAGAAATGCTGTAACAGCCTGTCACAATTGTGTACCATTTCCATTATACTTATTCTGTGAGCAAATGAACAAAAAAAGCAATATGACAAATATTACTGATCAAGAATGAAAAAATAACCTATATTAATGGACAGGGGCATCAAGACAGAAAATCCTCCAATGAGCATCATAAGTCCACATGATTTCATTGACATCCAGATTCTGGATTTAGCTCTCCGAGTTAGCAGAAGGTTGTATAAAAGTTTGTGGAAGCTAAACAACTTAATTAATTTCAGTTGCACATCTGAAGAGACTCTAAAACATTATGTAGTTCCTCAAAATTAAACTGTAAAATCTTCTTCTCTTTTTTTTTTTTTTTTTTTTTTTTAAACAGACCAACTTATAACAACAACTTGTCTGGAGAAAATACACATTTTTGGCTAGACCATGCTTCCTTATAAAAAGCCAAAAAACATAAAAAGCCTGGGGAGTTAAGAACCTGCGCTCTTTGAAACGTGGTGGAATATTTTCTATAACGTGCTTTAAAATAAACTACAACCTAAGGCTGTCTACATTACACTACAGAGTGTAAATAACAGAGTGCACATCTACACAGCAAGCCCGTTATTTTGAAATAAATACTTGGCTTCTTACTCTAACTTCTGTAACCCTCATTTCATGAGGGCTAAGGGAAGTCGAAGGAAGAGTGTTCTCCCTTCGACTTCCTACTGCGTAGACAGTGCCAAAAGTCAAGTCTAGGTACTTGGACTTCAACTATGCAATTAATATAGCTGAAGTTGTATATCTTAATTCAACCTTCTCTCATAGTGTAGACATACCCTAAAATTCTTTAAAGAGTTACATAATTTAGGACTGCATATTGCATTAAATTACAAAAATAAATTACAATATAAGGCAAGGAACTAATTTCAGAGAAAATTAAAAGGTATCACAAAACAAGGAAAATTTGGAAATATTTGAGAAGTGCTAAAGACTTGACAAGATAAGGGAAAGCTGTTTCAAGTGATGCAATCTGCAAAGGAGAAAACACTTTCCCTAAGGGTAGTAAGACTGCATGAAGGGACAGATTGTTAGACAAGTGGAAGGGAGTAGTAGGGAAGTATGGATACAGATAAAAGTAGGCAGGATGTAGACGGAAGTTTTTCATTTATGGTTTAAACAAAACAATTAAGCATGCAAGGTTCTCAGTTATTTAACTTACTACATTTTTGCAGAATAGATGCTTGAACTAAGGATGCTGAGGGTGCTCCTGCAACCCTACCCTTCCT
>CM057846.1:159904398-159921791 GCA_030068395.1 Apalone spinifera
CTAGACTACAGGGCTTTATCAGAAAAAGCTACGCAAATTGTGCTCCGCAATTTGTGTAGCTTTTTCCAATTGCTTTTGTGGAAAAGGCTTTTCCGCCATTTGGCCCAGTCTAAACAGGGCCAAATGACAGAAAAGCCTCCTCTTTCAATGGAGCCCTTATGCCACATGAAAAAAAAGTGGAAGAGCAAACACATTCCTTGGACACCTCTGGTATCCCGCAAAAACCCCATAGTCTAGATGTGGCCTGACTTGTAGTCATGTTACAGACACACTGGTCAGCAGGAAAACATAAGCAATTCAGACACCATTCACTCATTGATTGCAATGGACTCTATATACCTGGGAATCCCACTGTAACTGATTTTTTAAAAACAAACATTGAAGGGGAGATGAATACCAAACACAGAAACTCCAATAGTGATGGCAAGTGGGCAGGCTAGTAACTAGAGCAGGGCCAGAAGTGGGGCTAGAGAAAAGGTAACTATAAGGGTACAGGTCAAGAGTGGAGAAAAAAAGAGAAAAATGGGGAATTAAGATGGGGGTGGGTTTTTGAGACTTGTAGTTCAGTGTGGGGACTGCACAATGCCTGGTGGGGATTGCACAAGCCAGAAAAGGGGGTGGTTTGCCCTTCCTCAGAAGCTGAGGAGATGCCAATACCTATCTCTTGAGTTGCCCTGGGGAGCAGCATGGAAGTCTGTACTGGAGCAGTGAGTTCAGAATGGAGTTTAGAAGGAGAGCTTCCTGCCTAGGAAGCCTCATCCGGTTTAGCGAATGGATGGCTGATCCTCAGGTAAATTGAACAACAATTTGGTGGTGTCCCATTTACAAAAATTGTGCTTTGGAGTGGTGTGAAATGAAGTACTGGATGATGTCACTAGTGACACCTAACTATTAGTGAGTCCATCACAGGACTCTAACCACATCAGCCATACTATCAAAAGCTCATTCACCTTCACATCTACTAATGGGATATATGCCACCATGTGCCAGCCATGGCCCTCTGCCATGTGCACCGGACAAACTGGACTGCCTCTACACAACAGAATAAATGGGCATGAATCAGATATAAATATTGGCAACATACAAAAACCAGTGGGAGAACATTTTAACCTCCCTGGACACAGTGACAGACTTGAAAGTTGCCATCCCCCTTAAAAACAGGATGTAACATGCAACTGCTGGGCTGGAATGCATATGAAAATTTGACACTATCAGAATGGGTCTTAATAGGGCTTGGGAATGGTTCTCTCGTTACAATAAGTAATTTTCCATTTTAGGTATTCTCACTTTCTTATTCACATCTACCCTGGTTAAATTAGTTCTGATGTAACACTCCCATCTCTGTATCCCTACTAGCTGTTGCTTTTTCTTTCACTTTATACATCTGATGAAGTTAGTTACAACTCACAAAAGTGTATGCCATAGTAAAACTGTTAATCTTTAAAGTGCTATCAGACTTGTTGTTTTTGCTGAAACAGACTAACACAGCCACCTCTGAAACCTGTCTAGTGGCTGAGCTTCCCTTCTAAGAAAGCCGGTGGATCAGTGGGTGTATCTGTGAAATCATGATAGAGAAGCATGTCTGAAGAAGAGAATACTTATTAATTCTCTACAAATTAGCCAGTGATAGCAGTGATGATGACAGAACTACAACATAAAGGATAACATTTGTGGAATGAAAACAAAAAGTTTGGTGAAGAATAGTGTAACATTACGTATTGACTAGTATACACTATGTGGGTGGGTATGTACAAGGGACTATCACTCAAAGTGGCCAGAGAGCCTGTCTTGCTCCTTCCCCCTAACAGACTATTCACTTGCCTATTTCCATGGTGATATGAATGGGATTGCCCTGTAGTTTATTATGGGCTACATTGACGTTCAGATACATTTCTGCTTCTATATACTCCATCTGCATCTGTCAAGGCAGATGTTTGTAATCCAGGACTATGTCTAGACCATATAGTTCTATTGGAAAAAGAAATGCAAACTGCGAACTGCAATTTGCGTATCTTTTTCCGCTTTTTTTTTTTTTGGAAGAGGCTTTTCTGATATTTGGCCCATCTACATGGAGCCAAATGTTAGAAAAACCTCCTCTTTTGGAACATGCCTTATTCCTCATACAACGAGAAATACAGGGATGCCGAAAGAACTCATTCTTTGGAAGCAGCAGAGCTTTTCCGGGATACTGCTCCACAGTGTAAACATAGCTCAGTAGATTGTCTTTTACTATGTTATGGGCAAACCTGAGTTTCCCTGCTCTTCATTAAAGTGATGCCAGATATACTAAGCACAATTGATTAAGATTAGGGCTCAGTAATTCCCATACCAATAGGCTTTCCATGTCAATTGATTTGCATTTTACAATTGTGAGAGCCCTGTTACTTGCCTTCCTTCACTCACTGGTTACACAGGGCCATGCCTGCTTGCCTTCTCTCCTTTTTAATGGCAACACACAAAAGCCCACAGTAGTTTCTAAATAGAACCCACTTTTCCTGACCATTGCTTTAACTGTGCTTTTTCTGACTAGGCATTATAAATGATTTGTCACCACACCCAACCAGTCCTGTGTTGCTTTCTGCCATCAACTACTATGCAGGACTATGTAGAATTGCTTGACTGAAGGGAGCAGCACAACAACTGCTAAAGTTATCAGAAAAGTTCTCTGTCTCTCTGGTGGCTTTAGTAAAGCCCTTGCTGCTCACTGAAACACATTTCTGATGTAGCATTTTAGGTGCACCAGGAAGAGCAGTTTCCTTCCTTCTCCTGCTAAAGCCTGCACTCTGTTTACATCCATTCCAGCCACTGGGTGGATTGGCACCATCTTTTATTACAAGTCCAACTTGATGAGTTGCACATAGTGGTTAGTGGATTTCTAATGGGTAAGGAAATGCTGAGTAAAAGTCTTTTGCAGGTGACTTCCCTAATTATTCTTTTTGTCTTTTTGGACCAAGTCTGGCACTGCCTATCTCATCCCAAATCGCAAAGCATTCAAAAGAGTACCCACTTCTGTACATCCAAATGCCACCTTTGAAACTTCCCCTGCATGTATGTCATCCTCCTAGCTCATACTCACAGAAACATCTAATTTGTTCTAAAATGCCTGCTCAGAATTTTTAGAGGTGTTTATTTCAGGGGGTGGAGGATCAGGTCTATAGCATACACACAGATTTTTATTCTTTTAGTCTAATGTTGGGAATTAGATGTGTACCTGATGCCAATAGATGGGTGATGTTGTTTTTACAGAGCAAATCTCTATAACTGTTTCATCCACATTCACAAGGGGGCAAGGGGAATTCCCCATAGTTTTTCAATTGAAGATGTCAAATTACTTGTGACACTGAAAGATCCACTACTTCATTGTCCCATGTTTTTACAAATATTTCAGTACTGCTCCCAAAAAATCATGCTATTGTAAACGCTGGTTTATAATATTTCAATGGATATTACTTCATTATTCCCCATTATTCTTTCCTCACACAAACTTTGATCCCTCACAACTGTTCTTGCTGAAGAACATCCTGGACAGAGTAGCTCAGTCAGCTGGGTCTACTACTTCCCCACAACCTAGTCCATTCCACTACAATGTGGCATTCTGACACCTACCACCAGCAGAGGAAACCTGGTAACAGGTCCACTGAGATACACATGAGAGACCCACAACTGGGGGAGGAAGGGAAACACACGTGCCACTTCTAGCCACTGATTAGTTCTGTCCTACTGATTCCCCAGGATTTGTGAGGCTTGGGGGGCTAGTTCTGAGTTTGGGGTATCAAAATATGTGCCTCCTTGATTGGGGACATACGTCCTTAATGAGATTCTCAAAAGATTTCTCTTGTTAAGGCTCTGCTTCTTGGGGTATTACATGTGGAAGTAGGCAATTGGACCCTCCAATTTATTATGTTCTCACTTCCTTCTATTGAAATCAAAATGGGAATTTTACCTGAGCAAGGACAGAGGACAAACTGAGAAAGGGCTTCATGTTGGACCTGTAATCTTTATGGGCACTGAATTCTAGTTGGTCACACACTATTGCTGCATCGATAATAGATTAATCGGGAATTATAAAAAGAATCATTACAAATATGTTTTCAGCCAAAGAAGGATGACACAAAATAAGGGAGAATATGTTACAGAAGCTAAGCATAAGCCAATATAAAAATCCATATTCCTTGTAGGGAGAGAATTGCATCCCAAGTTAAAATAATGAAGTTTCTACCTCTATTATAAAAAAACCCCACACACCCATTAACTTAGTCAGTGCAAGGAGCAGCAGGTAACACACAGGTGAATTCAAATATGGATCAGGAACTCTGCCCTGGAGAAGATTAGAAGACTCTTCACATGGGAGAGCCTAAATAATTTTCCTGCATACTCAATGTGAGATGAATTGTTTGTCCCTTCAGGGCCACTTTATGTGCAGAAATATGCAAAAGACTGGAAGCAACCTGAGAGCTGTGCTACACCATGGCTTCCAATACCGGTGTGTCTGTTTATCTTCAATAGAGATGACTGACTAAAAAAGCCAGACAGGCCCATAATGCAGTACAGTCAGTATATTATCCTGCATAGGACTGCTGAGCCACATGCAAACCCCCGAAGCATAGCAGCAAACTCTGGAGCCAATGGACACATTCCCTGTTGTGTTACTGTACAGAATTCTTTTAAACCCATAATAGAAAAAAAAGTGTGATACACAGGAATGCTGGTAAAATTATAAAACTGTAGCAAAAATGTGACCAATGGAGCCTGTCATGTGCAGGGGAAATGTTTGGTCTCCACAAGGAGATGTGAGTTAGTGACTCCTGTTACACCTATGGTCCAATTCACGTGACAAGGGACAGGAAATAAATACCAGTTTATTACCAGTCATATTAGTGTCAGTCACAGCAACCTTCCTACTGCCAGCATATTGGAGAGCCTGCCTGACTGGCCTCCCTCTCAACCAACTGTGTCTCAAGTCCAAAGGGTCTAATACAAAACACAGTTGATTGGTGTCAGTCCATCAATTCACACTGTTTCTCTTCCATTTGGAAGAGACTTTGATGTCTGTTAGTCAATTGCAAAGGAGTTACTACAAAGAACGAAAAATTGCTAATCTGAAAATTGGATCTGTTCAACACCAAATGACAGTGGCATATTATAACACTGTACCTTAAACTGCAGAACATAGAAAGAATTACTAAATTCCCAGTATTGTCAGACTCCTCAGACTTTATTCCCATGCAGTTATTTATCAGTCACTGCCCTTAAAATAATACATTTCCTTATCCTTAATTCCCTAAAATTTTCTCCAGCTGCCTTCTTTTTGTTTCTCTGCGCCTTATCCAGTAGACATATTTAAATTTTTCTTTGTTTTGTAATCTACATTTTTTCATACCCTAAAATTACAGCCTTTGCAATGTACAATACTGTAGAAAGTCCCTCCTTTGAAACAGCAGAACATGGTACAATTTTAGCATCATATAATTTCCTGCATAATTGTTAAATCATTTTCTTCCTTTTCACCCTCCCCCTCTTTTTTGAAGAAAGAAACTGCATATCTAGAGAGACAGGAAACTTAACCACCTCGTAATGCTATGCCACATTGTGCCTCACAGTTATCACAACATCAAAAGCAAATCTTTCAACAGTGCGAGAACTTTTCCTATCTATTGTTTCAGTCATGCTGCAAGGCACTCTAGGTTCCCAAATGCAAACCTTTTTCTGTGTCTGTGGCATTGTATTCCCAGATATCATAGAATGAAAATATTAAAATATCACTGTTCATAACATGTTCCTGTACACCACCTGGACCTCCCTCAGGAACCTGACATAATTTGTCAAACTAAAGATAAGCACATTTTCACTCTTTTTGCCGTGTTGATGTTTGTCATCATGGATTTTACTTTAATGCTCCAATTATATTTCTGACATTAGTGCACACTAAATGGCACTAATTTCATCATTATTTACACACTTGCTCTCCCTCACAGTGTGCCTTGTCTCACAGCAGTAACCCTGATATAAGTCTAATGAATTTTAGCTTCCCATTACATAAAAGCATATGAAACTTGATCCAGCTTCACCACCTCTTTATAAAGCCCACAAACATAGGCTCCTGTTGTAATATAGGAGGGCCATGATACATTTATTTTTCCCCACAGCAAAAGTAAATATAGCAATAAAATCAAGTTGAAAGCAACATATACAAATGTAATTGAAAACAAATCTCCCTGAATTAGTGGCATATTACAAACAGGATAATAATGCCTATTATTATCATCATCATCTTTAATTTTTCATGATAACTTTTTTTTTAATGTAGTTCAAGCCCATCAGACAGCAGAGGTAAAACCACATAGGTTTTACATAAAGGATTTCAGTGTTATATGCTGCATTACCAAGCTCAAGTATTCATATGGTTTAATTATTCAAAATACTGGACTCCTCCTCAGCCAAAGGAAAAAGGAAAACAAAGGTTGCTACCAGCCAAAGTGTAGTCATGACAAATATAAATTACTGCCTTTCAGAATGACAAAGATAATACAATAAACCAGACCCCAGAAGACTTTGAAAGACATTTGGGAGCACAGAGCAGTTCTGGAAAGCAATTTAGGATTCTGTGTTTTAGCAATGGCTTGAGCTGCAACCTGCATAAGCTGTTCATGTCTCATTGCCTGAACTGCTATTGGGAATCTGTTTCCACCAGCTAAATTTAAATTTGCTGGCAATCATGGAAAAGACTGATTAACTGATACTATGGTTACTCCAATCCCATTTGCCATACACGGACCTCAAAATGGATACTAGAGAAGCCTCCACAGAGTATGTGCAAAGTAGTCTTTGATGCCTTTCCATAGTAAGCTTGCCTGTCTGACCTCAGCCAAGAGCCAGGGAGCATTATCTATTGTTATATAAAAAATAGTATATACACGTCTAAATGGGACAAAAGCTCATCCTGCCGTAGCAGCAGAATGCAATACATAACCATGGATGAACCATGAAAAATTCAGCTGAAATGAGCATTGTAAGGTGCTGGAGGAGGAGTAGGGATCATTTGCTTGAATCTTCAACCTACTGGCTCTGAATTAATCCCCAGGATTGATGTTGCATTCACGGAAGATGGGTTTGTTTTGATAGAGGGCTTTGTAAGCTGCCTGCTCTCCCAAAGTCTGCCCTTTGATATGCTTGCAAAGCTCCCATCTGCTCCAGTTGCTAAAATTGGCTGGGCAAATATGTGTTTCTGCAGAACACACCCTCATGTAAACTACTCCATTTCTTGTGATCCAGGATTCCCTGAAAGGCCAATCGATGTTATATATACTCAAAATCGTGTACGAACCCTCTCTGCTTTGGCCTGGAGAATGGAATGTCTGTAACTGGGCCTTACAGCGTGAAGTTTTAAAAGTATGTCTATAGGCCCGATCCAAAACCCACTGAAGTCAATGGAAAGACTCTCATTGACTTTACTGGGCATGAGATCAAGCCCTAAACTGATGAAGGCTGATCTCATTCAAGACCTGGTTCTGATCTCAATTATTCTGCTATAATTTAAAAGACTCCACTGACATTAGTGGAATTACAGCAGTTAAAAAAACACATCTGAGGAATCAGAATCAGGCTTTCAATTCTCTCCTATGTTACTTTACATTTTGCCTACCTTGCCTCATGCTACTGAAAATATATTATGAAAATATATTATGTATATGAATCCTTGTGCAATTTATTTAAACGTACAGGTATAGGTTGGACCTCCCTTGTCCGGCACCTTCAGGATCTGACCCATCCTGAATGAGGGAATTTGCCAGATCAGGGAAGGTCCCCTGCCACCAGCCTCCCAGGATGTTCTCCCTCCCTGCGGCTGACTCCATTCTGGCCCCACTGCTACTGGGTTCCAGCCTGCAGGGCTTAGATTTGGGCTCCGGCCTGCTGGGGCTCCCCTGAGATGGAGCTCCCCAGCCACCACGGCTCCACTTCTCCCCTGCCCAACTGGGAATCCAATCTGGCTGCTCCACTTCTGCCATGCTCTGTTGGAGATTCCCAGGGATGGGGCTTTCTGGCTGACCCACTTTTGCTGCTGGCTGCCCTGCTGCTGCCCCATCTGGCCAGGGCTTCCCAGGGACAGGGCTCGCCAGTTCCTCTGGCTGGGGCTCCCTGCAAATGGGACTGCCAGCCAGTTCTCACTCCCAGGCCCTGGGGCTCTCTGATCCAGCAACATCCGTGGTCCCAAGTTGCTAGACAGAAAGTCCCAGATTTTGGAGGTTCAGCCTGTAGAAGCAAAGTGCCAGAGACAGAGGGTGGCTTTAAGCAGAAGAGCTGGACTAGGGTGAAGCAGAGACCAGTAGCTTTAGGGATGATACTGTTTTCCTTATTCTAATAATGGTCCTTTAAGTGGTGGAAGAAGGTGGCTTGTTCTGTACTCTACTAATAGCGATGCTAAACTTACGTTATGTGAATTAGCATTTAGCCTTGAATTCTCTGTACCAGGCAGATAGTTAAATACAGTGCTCCTGAACTGGTTTCCCAAGTATCATCTACTTTCTGTGTGTCTTGCAGTTGTTCTCTGTTTACTTTCATCTACTTCTACAGTGGGTTATCAGTACACCAGCCATACATCCCAGATTTTCTGGGAGAGTCCCAATTTCAAATATTCTGTCTCATTGTTCCCATAAAGCATCAAAATGTCCTGGAAATTCCAATATTTCAGCAAATATTGGGGGGGGGGGGGGGGGGGGAGGGAGCCCCAAGGCCCCCTGCTGGATCCAGTTTGTGGAAAAGAAGCGCATCTAGAAGAGGCTGCATGTACTGCCAGTCCCCCTCCGCTGTCTGGGGCAACAGCAGAGCAAGGATGCCCTTCCTGGAGGCTTTTCCCATTGCTCTGGAATTTGGCCAATAGGAGCAATGGGAGGCGGTGCCTGGGGCACAGTGTTGGGAGCCACATAAAAGCAAGTAATTGGCCCCCATTCTCATCATGCCCAGACCTGTCACTCCAGCCTACTCACTCACCACCCTGCTGAGACCCTGCACTCCCAGCCTGCTTACTCACTGCCTCCACCAAGACTCTGCACCCCGTGCCTGCTTATTCATCACCAGGCTGAGACCCTGCATACCCAGCCTGTTTGCTTACCACCCTGCCAACACCCCACACCTCCAGCCCGCTCACTCACCACTCTGTGATTTAATTTTTATACTTTTTTAACACTTTTCATATAAATAAATTCAAAAACAGAAAAAATCCTTTGTCAGAATGTGTCCTGATTTTTGGTTCAGAAAATATGGTCACCATAATTATAAGGGAATTGATATTTGAAATATCCTATTTGCATGACATCTAAGTTTACATTCTTAAACAACCATCATATAATGGCTGTGTATTGTATGGTAGGCTTGCATTTAGGGTCAGATCTGGCTTTGCTTGCACACTCAAAACTCCTATCAAAGAGTTTTAAAAGCATGAACCTGTTCACATTTCAGTGAATGAAAACAACTGAACAAGTCAAAGCTGCTGAAAGAAGACTGGATTCTGACCCTAACTTCTATGTTGCTTGCAGATGTTTGATGTTGAATGTAAACTACTTATAAAATTTCTTTTAATAACTGCCAGGCTTGAAGGGTATTGAAATGATGTAACAGTTGTGCATGCAGTTAAATAGGATCTGAACTACTTACATGTTTTGCAATATCATTCATAGAAAGCTGTACACATAATATTCTAAAGAGAATGGTAGAGTTCCTGATTATTTTTTTATCTATTTGACTATTATTAATAGCACTTACAGAAAGGGCAAGAAGCTGATTAAAGGATAGGACACAAAATTCATAAAAAAATATGAACCAAGTTATATAACCTCCCCATGAAAATAAATTAAAACAACTATAGATTATTATTATTTATAGCAATGTCACATGAAAGAAAATTAGTCATAGTGTAGCAGGCGGTGAGACAGTTTGCATCTACAATTTTAAGAGCCATTTCTGATATAGGCCAAACTCCTGATAAAGTCAACATCCTACATACTAATAGTATATCCTACAGTCAAATGCTTTTTCAAAGTTTACATTATGTTTAAAATATTGCATTGCATTTATACTATTTAATCTTCAAGAATATTTTGATTTTTTTGTTTTATTCACCCTATTGTTATAATAGTCTACTGATTTGAAGCCATAAAATATGGTAGGGATTTTTTGTCCTAAGATGTTACCTTATTCCTATTACACACTGGTCCTGTGAGAATATTTATGAGAAAGACAAAGATTTATTAAACAATTCAAAAGTGAATGAGCTACACTATTTTTTAGAGACATGAAGGAGACTTAATGGCAACCTGGTCCTCAATTTGTACCTATGTGTGGAAATGACAGAGTCCTGCAATCTACTGATGAAGAGGGATTTTAAGGTGACATGAAGTCTTCTCGCAACACAAAGTTCTCTGTCAATGCCAAGAACTACTGTATGTCTCCCAAATGTTTATGACAAACATAGCTATTGGTTTCTAACCTTAGGGATAAGGTGGGAGGAAGGTGGAATGTAACAGTGCAAAGTAATTGGTGCTGATAGGGAATCATAAGCTTAAGCATATTCATGCAGTTGATATTGCTGTTATACAATGACGATTTGCGCAGCATACCAGTAATTATTAGCCACTTTGCTGTGCCTCACAAGGAGTGAGCTTTGCCACTGCTAAGCTATGTGTCAGTTCCCTGACAGGCCTGGTTGTCTGCCTTGCCGGAAAACTCAGTATTTTGCCAACCCAAACCTGGTCTTGCAGGTAGCAATCACTCAATCCAATTTCCAAGTTCTCCAGTCACACTTCCCTCTCACTGGACACCTAGGGTACGTCTAGACTACGTTTTTCTTTCGAAAGATATGCAAATTAAGCAGTAATTTGCATATCTTCTTCTGATCGCTTTTTCGAAAGAGTTTTTTTTTGAAAAAGCAAGCAGTTAAGACATGGTTCTTTCGAGAAAAACCCCTTTTTTCAAAAGAACCTGTAAACCTCAATTTTTGAGGAAGAAGGTTCTTTTGAAAAAAGGTTTTTTTTCCCCCAAAAGAACCACGTCTAAACTGTTTGCTTTTTTAAAAAAAAACTCTTTCAAAAAAGCTATCAGAAGAAGATATGCAAATTACCTCCAAATTTACATTTCTTCTTTCGAAAGAAAAACGTAGTCTAGACATACCCCTAGAGTTATCGCCTCCAAAGAAGCGACACACATACCGGTTAACATACCACTCACCAGTGTTATTACACAGCACTGAGGTAGTTTTGTACTAAAAGAAGAACGAATTTGTTCATAAAGAACACTTATCTAAATGAGACTCAGAGGGAATTGGTGAGATAAGTATGGTTAAAAACATGCTTTTAAGCGACTAGAATTTAATTTCAGCAAGTTACAATCTTTGTCCAAGCAGGTTTCTGACTTCCATCAAGTTTCCAGCAGCTCTTGTCTTGCATGCCAAGAAGATCTAGCTTTCAGAGGCTCAAAGGGTACTGTCTCCTTATGTCCCCTAAAGTGATGGATAACTAAAATGTTTTTTTTCTCTAATGAAAGATCTAGCTTTCAGAGGCTCAAAGGCCTCTGTCTTCCTGAGGTGCAGAGTCTGTCCCCCAGCATGACTGCTAAACAGTCTTCTCCCATACTTGTTTAGCTTGATGGCTTTATTTACCTTACATGCAAGTGTACTGTCGTTGTTCTCTGCCCACAACCAAGTTGGTCAGATAGGTAAATACATTCCTTTGTCTACAGCAAGCTAATTTTATGCTCTGCCTCCCCCTCCACACACATTTTAAGAACACATTTTCTGCATATATGATAATAGAGACTAGATAGGGCTTGGTCCTGCATGAGTGCAGGGGAATGGACTTGATAACCTCTCAAGGTTTCTTCCAGTTCTGTGGTACTACAACACATATCACACAATGATTTTTGGGGACAGTGTGTCTCCAATGTACATATGATCCTTCCACGACACTTCTGGGCGATTATATATAACAAAAGTGTGTTGGGGCAGTGAGTACGGGGGCCTTCTGCCCATTGGCACTGAGGGATTTGTGTGATCATAGATATAGTGTAAAGAGACCTCAATAGTCCAATCATACTAAAAAAGTGAGTCAGGAATTCTGTGCTACATCCACAGAAAGAACAGCTACTTCCGAAGCACAATGAGCTAGTGAACAGGGCTGGAACTCAGGATACTTCAGTTCTATTCCCAGAAGTTAGATGCTGTGTGACTTAGGCAAGTCAGGGCACCTCTGTTTCCCTTTCCACAGTTTATTGATCTTTTCTATTTAGATCAAAAGCTCTTTAGGGCAGGGATTGCCCCTGTTTGTATGGTTCCTTACTGTAATGTAGCTCAGTGCACGTCTCTTGGGTCTACTTCACTACTACTAACATATAAAGTACTTTGCTGCACATAGCATCTGACTAAAGAACTTTAACCCAATCATGGGTTCATTGAAGACAATGGGAATTTGCCATTGACTTCACTTGGAATATGTTTGGCCTCCCAAATTAGAAAAGAACAGTAATGTAATTTTCATGTATTCTTTTGCAAGGCTTGGTATTGATTGATACCATTTATAAAAGCACACACAATGCATTATTTATTTGGGGTTATAAAATAATAATAGTAAGTGCTTGTACCAGGCCCTGGCTGCCCCTCATAATCAGAAAACTCCTCTAAATCAAATAGAAAAATGGACCAAAAATAAATGGGATTGGTCTCTCCTTGCAATACAACTGAAACTGATCGTGAACAAGCATCACCGGAAAGATCTATTATTCCAGTTTGCTACCTCTTCCATAAAATACCTGAGAAAAAGAAATAGATCTTCTAGATTAAGAAAGACAGCAAACTCCAGAATCAAGAGGCCTCCTTGGGGACGGTCCTGCACCAGCTTCCCACATTAAAGAAACAAATCAGACACTTTTATAACACTACCAGGTTGCTCAAACAGGCAGGGGCATAGTTTCTGGTATAAATCCACAAATCTCATTTTATATCAATAGAGCTATGCTCATTTATATCAGGTGAGGATAAGGCCCTATTGAATTTGTGACAGATGTGCTCAGGCATAAAACCATGGTTACGCTGCATGGTGATTGTCTTGTGACAGTGTAGCCCACTATGGAGAAAGGGATATGACAGTTCACTTTATGGAGCTCAACATCACCAGCGAGATGCAATAGTACTTTATTAGTGGGTTTTTGTAACACATGTTGCTTACTATATTTGTATTAAACGCATTGTGTATTTCTCCTCCACAAATAAAGGGTTAGATTCTGGCTGCTTTTGAGCATCAGCACAACAGGTGGACAGGGAACAAGGCACCTTTATGCTACCTTTTATACCTGAGCAGCAAATGGCCAGAATCTTTGTGCTTCTTTCCAAGAATGCAAGCTACAACAGAGTCACAGCTCTGGGCCCAGCACTAGCATCGTGAATCTCAAAACAGTAGGATTTGACTTGGTGCTGCCACTGCTCCCCAGCACTGGTGCCCAGACATTTTTAAAATGCTGTAGAAGCTGCTGCTTCTGCTTGCACAGGCTTTTCCCACATTCCTGGAGGCTTTCTGCCAGCTTCTCTTCCTTGTAGGGAGCTCCTGGAGGCAAACTATTGCTGGTTAATGCTCCTTGGCACTATCCCCATATGTGGCAGTAGCTGGTAACGTCACAAATGAACAACAGTTTAGTTAGATGGACAGGCATTTTTAAAAAATGCAGGAGAGAAAGAAGCCTCTGCCAAATTTCCTCCACAACTGCTACCAGGCCAGTTGTAAGGGAGGCAACAACCAGCAACACATGCCCTGAAGTGGCCAGTCTACTATGCGCATGAGGGGCCAGTTCAGAAACTTTGGGCTGAAGGCACCTTATCTTGCAGAAATTCCATGTGTGTGAAGACACATGTGCCCTATTTCCTTCATGGCCCCCTTTGTCCCTCCCTTCTAATGAGAGCAAACAAAGAAAATGGCAAGATTCATTTTGTAGATTTTCCATGGCTTTCTGTTACCTTCTCATGCCTCCCTCCTCACTCCCCCCACCCCACACACTGGAGGATATAATATGGCTCTTAGTGATGAGGCTCGCTAATAAGAAATCTGACTCATTGCATTATGGCAGAATATTTCCATGGCTAATTAACTAATATGACTGCAGGATTTGCAAATGCCATTTTATAAGATCTTAAAAGATTTGTTAATAAACAGTTTTTTAGCCTTACCAAAATTACATGGACGACAAAATAATACAGGAATGATTTACCATGACAATGAGGTTTTTATAGCATCTGATTAAATATGAATGTCTTTATAAACTACCCACCTTTCTTGCTTTCCCTTTTAGGACGAAAATATGTTAAATGTTTCATTTGCAGTAATACTCCATTTCAGAACAGCTTTTCCCAAGATGCACACCATGCTCATTTGCTCACTGACTGACAAAATAAATAACTTAAATGAAATGCTGTATGAAAGCTGCCTTATCCTGGAGGAGTGACTACTAACATTTGTAATTATAGTATAATTTAAGAGAATAAACTTGTGAAATTGTAAAGACAAATAAAACATTCTTTTACATACATTTAAGTTGATTTTCATTGATGCAAACTTCACCTTTTTTCTCATGTTACAATTATTCAATGAGACAGGTACTACAGCAACTCCCCTCTTCACAGTTCCTATATCTTTGCAGTTGATACAATTCTATGAAAAGATAATATTAGCCCACTCACGTGAAAAGCTGTGACTGAAAACACATTGTACAAGCTGGGTTTTAGTCTACTTTGGTCTGCAGATGTTAGATAGCTATTTCAAAACATATGAAATAATTCGATTTGTAAAAATGAATGTTAATACATATAATTTCTATATACCAAGGATTTATTTTAATATATGATGTAGGTTTTCCTATAATTTTACTAATAATATCTAAGCATGTCTGATATTATCCAAATACTTATGTATATGGTCTCATTCTTTCAATCTGTCACTAGTTCATTCAACACAGAACTGTAGATGTTGTGCTTCTTTGTCCTTTTTAATTCTTGTACTGGCAGTCACACACAACTTTCTAATCAATTACTTAGATACTTGCTTTAGGTGATTAAATATTGTTTGACTAGAATTAGATCATTCCTGAAAAATGCACATATTCTACAGGTTGTGTTGAAATATGTCTTGAAGCAGTCATTTCAAGAATTCTTCGTGGTTTAATTAAAAAGAATCGGCAACACGAATTTGTCCTAAGAATGCCTCACTGAGAAACTCATCTGGTCACCCAGCCATTAAAGATAAAACAGGAGCGACATGAACAGATTGCCCTAATGACTATAGTGTGAAGAGCAAAATGATGGGGAGCATTTGTTTTCACTGCTAAGTGTGTAGTGAAACATGAGGCTTTATCTGAGATAAAAAATAGCAGAGTTTGTAGCTAGAGAAACAGACAATAACAAATTGGGAAGTGTACTGTAAAGATTAGGGTGTTAAGAAAATTAATTAATAATGTAGTAAGGCCTTAAACTGGCTATTTCATATAGATTGTCAGAACATCCCATTGCCTTTTTGAGACTCATCTTCCATAACAGCTACTAAGTGTATTGGTGTCAAATCCAATTATCATTTCTCCTGATGAGTGTTCGTTCATTACAGCAGAAAATCCACTTGAATAAAATTCAGTAGGGTTGGGACCCATACCCCACTGAAAACAGCTTTCCTTAGGCAATGTCTTCAGCATAATACATGCCCTTAACATTTTACAACAAGATTAGGTACAGTAACCATCACAGTCCCATTCTTTCTCTGTAAAGGAGTGGGTTTCAGTATGTAGAGTTTCCTGTCTATTCTGCTGTCACACTCTAGTTCCTAGCACAGAAAAGGCTAGGGGGTCCACCATATAAACCTGAAAATCCCACAGAGGTGCAGAACTTCCTCATCTCTATTAATTTGCTGTCAGTCCTTAGCTAGTCAAAACGAGTCCCCCATCACCTAACTTTTCTTCTTGTTTCCTCACAAGTTTAAACGTGATGCACAAGAGGGCATGCCTTACACTAGTGAACTAAGGTTCCACTTCACTTTTCTGTGTGGAGCTTTTGCCAATGGGGTGAATTCCTGGCTCCATTGAACTCAGTGCCACTCACTGTCTTCAGTGGGTGGAATACCTGATGGAACTGGCAGTGATTCAGTAAAAGGCGGAAGGATAGAACATGCTATGGGGAAACCAGGGTGGCCCCTTCCCTTCAAAGGCTCCATCTTCCCATTGACCAGTCAGAGAAGTAAGGAAAATGATTAGCCCTTCCCTCTCCCATTTCATTAATCTAACCCCTAGCCAAGTCCAAGAGGAATGTATTCTTGCTCTATTTCAGCCCCTCTGTTTCCCTATAATTGTAGTTCCAAAGCTGTGTTTTGCAGATACCATGTGCTTGACCTATCAGCTGTTTTGGGGGGTCCATGAGGATTTTTTGTATTTCCTTTGTGGCCAAATTGGCATAGGCCAGATAGGATTTTCACCTTCCTTACAGCACCCTCAAGGCACAATTAGGTTAAATAGGAATGGGATTTAGTAATTAGTAGAAGCATTTGGAAGGGATGTTAGTTTTGTTGCAACTTGTGGCCAATTCCAGTGCAGTTATAAGGGTATAAGGGAGGGTTCCCACAAATGAAAGACCTGGCATTTTGCAGATAGGCCTTGTGCCCATGTGTTAGGGGAAACCTTTTCAGGCCAAGATCCTTCCCTCACTTTTATACTGTCTTCCCCCTCCTCACAAGGGGTGAGAAGTGTAAAGGGATTCAGAAGAGCAAGCTGAGTCATAGGGGTAGACTAAAGCTTTGTTTACACTGGCAATTGAGTGACAAAGCTTTTGTTGTTCACAAGTGCCTGAACCTCCTTCCTCACAAATGACAAAAGATTTGCCATGGCAAGTACTAGTGTAAATAGTGCTTTGTCAGCAATCACCACTGCAGAGGATGGAAGTCTGCAAAAGTGCCAATAAACAGTGTTTACACTGCCTGACTTTTAAAGGCATGACTATGTTGACAAAAAGCTTTGTAGTGTAGACATACTCTGAGGAGAATCTATCCTGAGTTAGAGGGTAGGAGTCATGTAATCCTCACACTAGAAACACATAAAATGCCTGGTGGGTGACTGTCTGGGTGATCGGGTGGATAGTGTGCCTCCTCTGTGCTAAGTTGAACAAAGTTATACCCTGTCTGTTAAAATCCTCTGTAGAGTCCTCATTTGCCACCATGTCAAGATCAATGGCAGTTTTGCCATTGACTTCAGTGGAACCAGGATTTTACCTCTGATCTTTGAAAGTATGTTACACTTTAAGAACAGGTCATATTTTCAAAATTACCAATTTTGTTCACTTCAAATGTTGAGAGAAAGTTTTTTAGTTCTCTAAGGGTATGTCTATA
>CM057846.1:159940464-159956452 GCA_030068395.1 Apalone spinifera
GTTCTGTTGCTTTCTTTCTTGGGCTTGTCCCGTAGCAGGAGGCTTCTGGATACATGTCTGGCTCTGTCAATCTGTCTCCTTACTTCCTCGTGGGGGTATCTTAGTTTGCAGAATGCTTGTTGGAGATCTTGTAGGTGTAGGCCTCTGTCTGAGGGGTTGGAGCATATGCGGTTGTACCTCAGTGCTTGGCTGTAAACAATGGATCGTGTTGTGTGTCCGGGATGGAAGCTGGAGGCATGCAGGTAAGCATAGCAGTCGGTAGGCTTTCGGTATATGGTGGTGTTTATGTGACCGTCACTTATTTGCACCGTGGTGTCCAGGAAATGGATTTCCTGTGTAGACTGGTCCATGCTGAGGTTGATGGTGGGGTGGAAGCTGTTGAAATCGTGGTGAAATTCTTCCAGAGTCTCCTTCCCAAGGGTCCAGATGACGAAGATGTCATCGATGAAGCCTAGGTAGAGAAGGGGCGTAAGTGGACGAGAGCTGAACTAAAAATGTTGGCGTATTGTGGGGCCATGCGGGTGCCCATAGCAGTGCCATGGGTCTGGAGGTATATATTGTCACCAAATCTGAAATAGTTGTGTGTGAGGATAAATTCGCAGAGTTTAATATCTAATAGAACCAATAAAGACATGGCCTGATGGATGATCTTCTATTACTTTTAATTAGGACTGTCAACCTATTTTGAAAACATCGCAATTAATTGCAAGATTAAAAAAGGAGTCACAATTAATTGCCATTTTAATCACACTGCTATATTGAATGGAATTCTAATTTAAATTTATTATAAATATGTTTGGATGTATTTCTACATTTTCAAATACAGATTTCAATTACAACACAGAATACAAAGTATATAGTACTCACTTTCTATTTTTTATTTGTACTGTAGAAAGAAACAAGAGTATTTTTCAAATCACTTCCTAAATGTAGTGTAATGCATTCTCTTCATTGTGAAAATGCAGCTCACAAATACAACTTTTTTTCACACAGCTACTCTCAAAACCAAAACAAGCCTACAAGTCCAGTCAGTCTACTTTTTCGTCAGCCAATCGCTAAGACAAATCAGTTTATTTACATTTATGGGAGATAAAATTCCTCCTTCTTACTTACAATGTCACCTGAAAGTGAAAATAGGGCTTTGCATAACACTACTGTAGCCAACATAACAATTTATTTACATGCTAGGTATGCCTTGCAACTTGTAATCAATTACAAACCAGGAAAGAAACCCAGAAATTAATGAAAAAATAACTATAAATACTGTGCATAATTATTAACCTATATACATTATGGAAGTGCCACTTATAGTTTCTTAGCTAAGTTTTGTTTGAATTTTGCATGTAAAGCAGGATTCAAACACTTTGTAATGTACAAGAAATACAACAGTCTCCTCAAAATTAATGTACTTACTCCTTTTGTGCAGCATCAATTTTCTGTGAATTTACAAATAAAATAGTTAAATATAATATAGGTTCTTCAACAAAATATAGGTCCTTCAGCAAATTTAGCAAGGTGTGATTGACTTTTTTTTTGTCCCAAATGATCTTGAAAATTGAATAATGCAAACCCTTCAAACTTTTCTTAGAGCTAGAACACAGTGAAATCTTACTTTTGACATTTTTTAGAGTTAATGATCATATTTCTCCCATTATTCTTCAGAAGTGAAAGTTTGGGCTTTGTACTAGTAAGAATTTCACCTATAATTGCCCTCTTTCAAACAAAGGTGGCTGCTAGCTTCTCTCTCACAGAACAAAAACGGGAGGTGGTGGCCAAAAATAATACCTTAATGGACATCTGCTATGGTGTCATTCTCATGAAAATAAGAAGAGATAGTAACTATTATGAAATATGGCAAGTTTTCATTAACATATCTTAAGAAGAATATGTAAGATACCAGTCATTGCTGAAATACAGCATTTGGTTATGAACTATAACAACACAAATGACCACCATGTCTAAATATTTGCCTTAACAGTGATATTGTGACCAGAAGGTACACTAGAGACAATAAGAACTATAACAGACTTTGCATTTTAACCAAAAATCTAGTCTCCAGAATAATAAGAATCTGAATGTTAGTTAACTAAGTGTAATTGTCTACACGATGCAGCTTTTAGCGACAAGGCTGTGTCGCCTTCTCACTAAACGTCAACTTGTGTGAGCACAGTTTGTCAGCACTTTTGACAACCAAATACTTCCATCCTCTATGAGGGGGGTTCACTTTGTCAGCAGAATAGCGTTCCCACGTTCACAGAAAAACTTTGTCATTCCTTAGGATGTGAGCATCTGGTTCATGACAAAAGTTTTGACAATCAAGTGTAGATATACTTTGATTCTTTCCTTTCCGGCACATCTTTAACCATATGTGTCCTTTGCAAAATGCTTAGATGCTGCAATAGTGTTTTAATTAGTATTCCTATTTGATGCAATTTGTTAGAGTGACAAATTCAAAACCTACAGTGGAGCATAAAATACTTAAAATCCATAAACTCCCTTTCATTACTTTTTAAGGTAGCAGCCTCTGCAAGTTTCATAAATATGGGCTTCCAATAGCCCTGTGGTGTCATTTCAAACTTGTGTTGTTCATCAAGTCAAATGGTATTTTCCTGAAGGTATCCTCTAAGCATAGGGCATTTCAGGGCAAATTCAGTGCACCTAAATTGGTTCAGACTGAAAATGTTTGATATTGGATGACAAAAAATTCAGCACAAGGCAGAAATGCAGCAGTTCCACAACAGTTCATATTTTTTATTTCCATTACATGGAAAGGTGGGGGGTGTTAAATCTTGTTACGTCCACATTCTCACAGTACCTTCACCAAAGCAAGGAAAGTGTAATTATTTAGCAAGTGGGAAATGATTAGGAGTTTATGCTGCAGATCATGATCATTTTAACAGGGCCAAATGTATTCAGGATTCTGAAAAAAGAGATGGTTTATTCAGTAATGTTAAAATGAAGAAATTCAAGCCAATTCTAGTAATTATCTTTTCCTCCTTTTGTTGAAAAAAAAAACCCAATTCCAAAACACTCCATTCAAAAGGGGAAAAGGGAAATAGAGGGGAATAGAGTTACAAGCTTAAATGAACAGTTAGATCTTTCAGGATTTCCTGCTGACATGTAATCCATCTAAATACCCCACGTAGATAAGTTCAGGCTTTGGGGAAGCCAGGTTTGAGCTGAAGGCTCACAACATTAAGCCCCAAAGCTTCTGCCAGGACCAGAAGTCCACTTGATTCTCTCCAGGGTACTAGAAACTTTATTTGATAGAATTTTCAGCCAGAAATTCTTTGGTCGTGTTCAGATAATTAAAAAAGGCCAGATTCACCGCACTGGGGCTTCTCTTTGTAACTCTAATCCCTCCAAACCAATCTGAGCTCATTTTAAATTTCATGGATCCAACTGGCTCATGCAGTTGAGTTTTGGGAAAGTCTGTGAAGTTGAAAATTGCCAGTCTGCTGAATGCTGGCAAGTACAGCAATGTATGTATATTTTTGTCTTCCTGTGGAAGGATGTTACTCACACACATTCTCTGCACATCAACCAGTCGGTAAACCATAAACAATGAATGCTTTGTGGCTATGGATTTCAATCTCACTATTTTTATAGCGGCTGCATTTAAATAAACCACTGTGCTGATATATATACAATGAAAATGCACTCCCAATACAAGCTTAATAGAAAACAGTATTTCTCATTTTATTTAGTATTTGCTCACATTCTCTCTCACCTCTCAGTTACCACACCTGATAACATTTCCGTATTGGTCCAAAGGGACTGAAACATACATTGTACCCACATAAACCCATATACTAGCATAGACATTTTGCCCTGCTTACATTTAGAGAAAGCTATCAGTGTCCTATTATGTGTAATCAGGGGATCTGACAGTCTCACCAGGCCCCTGGGTAAGGTGTGGGGGGAAGGTCTGGGTCCATGCTCCTTGCTCCTGGAAGGGGCAGAGCCTCAGGCAGAAGGGGTGGAGCTGGGGGGGCAACCAGCTGACAGTGCCACTGGACTGTAGCACATCCCTCCAATCCTCAGAGATGCCCAAAGCATGCTACCAGGTGGCCTGGGCCCCTTTGAAGGGCCAGGACCCCAGGCAGTTGTTCCCATTTGCCCCCTCCACATCGGCAGACCTGTGTGTAATGATAATATCTTCAATGTCAATTCCTTTTAAACTAAGAGCCAAACTCATCTCTTGGTATAACACCTTTAAAATCAGATGGATTTATCCCAAAGTTTCTATTTCCAAATAACTTAGTTCCCTTTCTGAGGCAGGTGCTAGGTTTAATATCTGAGTCTGGGGTGTCTAACTAAAGCATATTGCCAAAATTCTCCAAATACTAATTTCATGTGCTCTGCAGAATTAGGGCTCCTATCTTTTATTTTTCAAACAGTCATAGACAATATTAAAAAGTATCAATCTTTGTAAAAGCAATGCATACAAATAAAGGAAACCAAATAAATAAGAATATTTACAACTGAACTAATTTTAATAAGCTACTTGAATTTCTAAGTTGGATCTTTCACCTCAGGTCAAATCTGAAATAAAAAAGTGAATATGAATACAATATAATAGTCCAGTATTCCTGGTGCAGCTTTTTTTATTCCAGACATCATTTGTATATTTGATTAAGGGATCTTTTGCCTGCAGAGCCAAGCTACCCTTTCCACCTGATGCTGCAGTGAAATCATTAATGCCTCAGTTTATGACATCATAGTCTGTTACCACAGAAATAGTTTTGATGTCTCAATGCCAATTTTATTACTTCAACTACAGAATACGCTCACAAGAGAAATAGTGGTGAGGAAGGACTCTTAGTTCAGACACTAAAGGCCAATTCCTAGTCACCGTAAAAAGCCTCAATCAATGGAGACAGTAAGAAAGCCTCCCAACCAAGCTCCAGATAACTAGCACAATTGCTTGGTAGCTTTGGTGTGCTCACTGTAGAGACTTCTGACACGAGCAATGAAGCCAGTGGGAGGTGAGGGTACTCAATGCTTCACGAGATAATGTGTTCAGG
This sequence comes from Apalone spinifera, assembly GCA_030068395.1. Classification (NCBI taxonomy): domain Eukaryota; kingdom Metazoa; phylum Chordata; order Testudines; family Trionychidae; genus Apalone; species Apalone spinifera. The sequence goes on from CM057846.1 coordinate 159,945,492, forward strand.
ACCTGATCCAACCCTAGTGGGTGTTAGATTGAGCAGCTAATAAATTTACAGTCAGTCAGAATTAGAACCCAGAATTTTCTGTGTTCCCCCATTTGCATTCTTGGACTGTTGCTGTATGCTCAGTTTAGCACCAGTCCAGAAATATTTAGCCTAGAGTCACTGATGATTCCAGTTTCATGTTTGTTGTCAACCACCCATCGATCATGTCTCCTAATTTGGTGCTAATGGTAGGAAGTTGAGGTGTTTAACACCATAAACCACCAAAGAATAGTCACCATTTAACAAATAACTAGGTCTCCCTTTGCCCTCCTCCACCCTCAATTCTACAGTGTGATTTTATTACATGCTGTAAACATGATCATTTTTCATTTTCCCTAAGTACTTAGTGCACTGCAGCATTTCACCTTTTTTTCCTCCAGAAAGGATGCAGTATAATGCAGTTTGATTTAAATTATTACCCTGCTGCACTGTTTCTTTGAGATGCTATTTTCCCTGCCTGTTCTGACTGCTGAGCACAATTGCTACAACTCAATTATTAAAGAGAATCTAAAAATAGTGCAGTGCAAGGTTGTCTACAAAGAAAAATCATTCAAACACAGCAAGAGACAGAGCCTAGGCAGCAAGCTCTCACTGTTATTAGCTTCTTAATTCTCTTTTCCTTTTTATTGTTTCTTTCAGTAATAATGTAATAGGGACCTTAGAATATCCTTTTATTTGTACCCAGGGGAATGTGCATTAGCTTATAGACATTGTAACACTAAGTATTTCCTTATTGGGGGAAAAATACAACCTTGCCATGTTAACTTATGCCTGAAATGCTTGGAAACCTATATGTGTAGGAATATAGCCAAATATATAGTGTACACACACATACACACACAGAGCACTTGCATTCTAGCTGTGAATATTTTCATGTAATCTCCAGAAATACTCAAAAGCAAGGGCATGGCCAATCATCTCGAAGCTTCAAGACCAGTGCTTCCCTTCCAAGTACTTCTTTAAGACCTAGATTTATTTAAATGCAGCTCTTTAGGAAAGCACCACAGTATGTGCTTAAGTCCCAAATTAAGCACATGTAAGTGCTTTCCTGAATCAGAGCCTAAGTTTGTTCTGTAAGCTCCTGAGAGAGGTAATGAGGATATCTAAGAAACTTCATCTCGTGCTCAAATACATATCCCTACATATTCCTGCACTTAAGTCACTCTCCCAAATGAATGCATCTTTAAAACACACCTGCCTTCATTTCCCTTACATTTACAAGTGGTGGGCATTTTACTGCAGAATGATTTGCATGAAATTTAACCTGGTTGATTTAAATACCCATAGCAAACAAATCTACAAACTACATCCCTTTTCGTCCCTCAAGTATGCACTTGGAGGAAGTGGTCTGTCACAATGGAAACAAGTTATTTCAAAAGCAGCAAGGGATTTAACCATGAAAATAAAGTCCTGGGAACCCACAAGTGCCTCAGCTGTTTAGAGGTTCCAGTGAACAGGCAGGGCATAACCGCATGAAATGAATGCAAGCCTTATAAAACCAACAGCTATGAAGTCATTTTACTCTGCTTTTCACAATGTGTTCCTTTGATCTTTCCTGCCAAATACAAGGGTGTCAACCACTAATATCACAAGTGGGAAGCTATTCAGAAATGTCTCTGCCAGCATATATGACAAAGCAACCTGTCCAGGAAGATGTAATCTTGGAGACTGACTCTTTAAATCCTCTTCTTTCAAGATCATCTAAAATAGTACATAGTTTCTAATGGATCATTCCTGGATTTACAATGTAATTTCCATGATCCCATTGAGCTAAAATCTGGCAATTTGATTAATAACTGGCTACTGAGTAGAGAAAATAGTGGTTAATCCGAAAGCTGACCAGACAGGTTATCCCAAGAGGCCACCTACAATTTTAAATCAAAGTTTAACTCTCCACATGACCTCAAACACATACCAGGGCAACAAACTGCTTACCAAAATGAGCTAAATTTCCTCCTTAACCTGTCCATTTTGAGTGTGAGGTTTCCAATATAGTGAAATAAATATAGGGTGACTGTATTTCCCAAAGGGAAAATGAGACACCTCAGCTGCTCATTCATGGGTCCCTGCCCATGATGTTGCCAGTCCCTGGAACCCTGCCCCCTATGCCAGGTTGTTGCCTGGTTGCTGGAACTCTAAGAGTCTCTCTCAAGAAGCTGCTACCTCATCCCTGGAGCCCTTCTCCCATTCACCCAAACTCACCCCCATTGAGGGAGGTGAGAGACTGCCATCTCTGCTCGTTACCTCCACACTGCATTGTCCCCTGGCTGGAGCCTGCAACGTCTCCTGCATCCCAGCCCCCCACCTCAGTCCTCAAACCCTCCTCCTGAAACCTCAAACCCCACATCCCTGGCCTCACCTCAGAGCCTGCACCCCAAACCACTCCCCCAGCTGAGAGCTTCCTCCCAATACTGAAGACCCCTCATTTCTGGCCCCCACCAGAGCCCACTCCCCCAGCCAGAGCCTTCACCCCCTCCCGTACCCCAACCTCCTGCCCCAGCCTGATGAAAGTGAGCGAGGGTGGATGGAGTGAATTAGGCTGGGGCCTTGAAGAAGGGACAGGGCAAGAGTGTTTGGTTTTGTGCAATTAGAAAGTTGGCGTGGAGACCCTTTCAGGACTGGCTCCTGGCCCTACCCCTTCTGCCCACAGCTCCTCCCTGCAGCCAGAGCCACATGCCCCCACCCCAATCTGGAGGAACCCCAGGCCAGCCACAGGTACAGTCGCACCTTCCTTTCCCTCCCCAGACCTAAGGTTCCCCAGGGAAAAGTGCCTTTTCCTGATACTTTTGATATGCCCCATGCAGGTTCCAGGGCGGCTGAGAAGGCAGTAATTACCACTCTGCTTCCTGGGAGATACTGATCAACCCAAGAAACTGAATAGAACATACAGCCTCCTCCCCACTCCAGAACCTGCATGGAGCATAATAAAGAAAACAAAATCACTGCCAAACTCCACAACCATACCCTCCACCCATGTTGGCAACCCTATTGTCAACTGATCAAATCAGCAAGAGCAAATGAGGCAAATTCCTCCTTTTGGAGAAAAAGTCAGGACAGGTGAGTTAGGGTTTAAAAAAGGGACTATACCTGCCAAAACACATCAGATTTTAGCCAAGAAAATTGCCAGGAATATTTTTTTTAAGTTAGAGCATTAATTAAGCGAAGGGGGCAGGGGGATATGTGTAAATCAGTGCAGTCTTGAAAAGGAACAAAGTATTTTTTGTGTTTCATGGATTTTGAAGAAGTTGATTATTAGAATGATAGGAATAAAATAGATCAGTTAAAAAGGCCAGCACATAGTGGCAGGAAGGGAAAGAAAATTAAGATCTATCAATGATTTTTTTTAAAGTTCCTTTTTTATGAAAGTCACACACATTGTAAAGAAGAACATAGTATAAAAATGTAGAGAAAGGTATCTTGTCTCAGAAAATGCAAGATAGTCTTTCCATAATTTGTAATAAACAAGCACAAGCAATATTAGGTTCTGATGATATTAATGGAACTGCTCTACTGGTTTCATAGTATTTTAATACATGGTGAAATTAGTTCATTCTCATTATTCCACCATGTAAGGAAAACAAACCTCAACCCTGAAAATAGTGTTACTAGGAGACTGAGAACCTGAAAGTTTCTGAAGTGATCAATGATTAAGGTAAACAACATGGCTACATCTAGACTGGCGCACTTTTGCGCTAGGGCTATGCAAATGAGGTTCAGCGTTGGAATAACACCGAGCCTCATTTGCATAGCTAATGAACTGCCATTTTCGCAAAAGAGGCTCTTGCGCAAGACGGGGCTGTCTACACTGCCCTGTCTTGTGCAAGAAAAACCCTTTTGCGCAAAGCCGTTATGCCGATTATTTTCAGGGTTTTTCTTGCGCAAGATGGGGCAGTGTAGACGGCCCCGTCTTGTGCAAGAGCCTCTTCCGTGAAAATGGCAGTTCATTAGCTATGCAAATGAGGCTCGGCGATATTCCAACGCTGAGCCTCATTTGATTAGCTCTGGCGCAAAAGCGCGACAATCTAGACGTAGCCCACGAGTAAGATAGAGCAGCTCTGTATTGATTATAGACTGCTTTCTTTGATTAAAATATCTTAATTAAATAATGTCACGGCCTTTGAAAGATGGTGATTGCTATAGACTAGTATATTCACTATGATAATAATAAATAATACTTCAGTGTCATATTGAGGTTTTCATCCAAAGAGCTCAAAGCACTTTTCATAAGGAGGGAAAGTATCACTATCCCCATTTTACAGATGTCTTCAGAGACATGAAGCCCAAGGTCACAGTACAAGTCAGTAGCCGACCCAGCAATCGAACATAGGACACCAGACTGTCAATCCAGTATTCCCCCTTATTAACCACACAAGGGACAGAAGACTGCAAAACAGTACTTTAGACCAGTCACTAACTTTGTGACAAGACTTTTAAACTGACTCAGAACACTAGACCCCCCCAGCCTCCCAGAAGACATGTAAAGGGGTAGCAGATAGGAAAAATAATCTGATCCATAACATCTCACATATATTTACATAGATGCATGCAATTTTGAATACTACCAATTTCTTTGTTCTCTTGACCTTCCCACTGAAAACTGACCATTATGCACTGAATGAACTAAGAGTAGCTAATCTGAAATACTTTTCACATCCTATAATTTAATTTGATTTGTTGAAAATGACCCTTTTTGACAGCCTCATTTGCTGTGGAGATGTAATGCCTTTCAAATTTGTAATATGAGCAATGTACCTGTGCACTAGTGTCAGACCTTGGTGATTTGATTATTTTGTTGCTGAAGGAATACAGACACACCTTTCAGGCTTCTGATACTTCTAACACTCTTGTCAAAGTATACATAAAACACCTAAAACAGCAACTTAGCCGCAAGATGTTTTAATATGGCCTATTCAATTTTTTAAAAATTTCCATTGGAGTAGGAAAATAAGATAATGCCAGGAATCACTCTTACGGCAAAGTCGTCCTATCAAATCCACATTGAACAGGGGTAGGTGATCATTTTTGATGGGTGGGAGGCATGCCGAGAATTTGGTAAGTGGTCAAGGTCTGCATTCTTCCATGATATTAACGGAGGAGGTGCAGTGTCTAAAATGGAGGCTGGGTGCAGAAGGAAGCTTGGGGTAAGGGATTCAGGTGCAGTAGGGAGTGTGGGGTCTGGGAGAGAATTTGCATGAAGGAGTGAGTTGTGATCTGGGGCAGAGGACTAGAGTAATGGGGGGGGGGTCAAGGATTTGGGTTGTGACCTAGGGCAGAGGATTGGGGTGCAGGGAGTGGGAATTGGTGCAGGAGTGGTGGTGCAAAGGGTTTGGGTTATGTAGGGAAGGGGTGAAAGGAGGGGCAGAGAGTTGGGGGAGGGAGAGGAGGAGGTGCCAGAGGCAGGTTCTGACCAGGCAATACTTACCTGGGCAGCTTCCAGCCAGCAGCCCAGCAGGTTCCTCAGCCAGGCCACCTGCCCTCCATGCCCTTTCAGGACACTCAGGGCAGCTGGCTGCAGTGGCCACGTGTGCTTCTCTGAACACTGCGAGCATGGTGGGAGGGGTACTTCATGCTCTGTCTGATCTTCAAACAGGTGGTTTCCATTGGCCAGAAACCGGCCGATGGGAGCTGTGAGATTGTGCGGCCGGGGTGGAGGGGAGGGCACAAAGTCTCTCTCCTCCCCTGTCCCAAGTGTGCAGCATTCACAGACACACTTGGCCCTGCAGCCAGCTTTTCTGAGAGGCATGTAGGGGTGGGGCAGTCAGAGAGCCTGGCTAAGGCTGCCACTGGGACATGGGTTAGAGCCAGTGGCTTGATGGGCTGGATTTGACCCACAGACCATATTTTACCCACCTCTAATATAGAAGATCTTGACTCCAAATAATTTTTCTTTCCCTTACCCATGTCAAATTTCCACTTATGTTTTTTCTACTGCCATGGATCCCAATGGAAATCAATCTCTTGCGCATGTTGGCAAGTGTTCGTTATCACTGTTGCTGCATGCTGATCTCAGGAATGTGGAGGCTTCCCAAGTTTGACACTTTCGTCTGCAAACTGTTTAGATAGAACAAACCAGATTCACTTTTGTGACCAAGAGGGACTGCAAGCAGGATACACCTGTACCAAAATGCCAGGGAGAGTTTGGAGTGATGGTTCCACTTAGAAACTAGGGCACATTGAAAGAGCAGAATATTGGAAGTGACACCTGTTCTGCAGAGCTGACAGGACAATTCTGCTTTCACTAGCTAAGCAATTCACAGGTGTGAAAGACAAGCTCAGGAACTCTACTAATTCTCTTGTATTTTCTTATGCACGTCTCAATTTACTGTTCCCCCTCCCCCACCATCAAAGGCTTATAGGCGCATCAGAGATATTCCTACTACTTTTAGCAGGACTTCTATTTTACAAACATTTGCCTTAATCCTGCAATATGGTGTATGCTGCAGACATCTGTAACCACACACTTTACACCGCAGAGTTGAAGACTCAGGAAGTCAATGGGTGGCCGGGGGGAAGGAAAGATTTTAGAAATAGGTGAGGCAGTTTGTCCTCCTAGCTACAGCACTGGACTGGGGCTCAAGCAAACCGAGTTCCATTCTCAGCTGTCCTACGAGGCTGCCTCTGTCTCCATCTGCAAAATGGAGATTATGACACTGACCTCCTTTGTAAAGGGCATTGAGATAGATGGCTGAAAAGTACCATATGAAGATGGTGGTATTACTTTATACCATTTTAGCTAATTAAGAATTCGGGTTTTTTTTTAAGTCCCATTTTTCATCATCATTTTAGTCAGAGAAATCTGAATACCCCATCCTTAATTAATGTGATATGATATTTTATGGTGAATGAACAACATCTGTTGCTCATGCTTTTAGTACTACTGGAAATACTTAACAGTAATGTCTCCGAAGGCACCTTATGTAAAAGTTACCACAGTCTGTGATACTTGGCAGATATAATACATTTTGGCTATTTGCTCTATCAGTGAAACTTGAGATTTAAAGGATCATGTATGGACCCAGGGCCAAATTAATCAATGCATTAACATCAGGGATAAATTACATTTGGATTTTGCAATGATTGTGAAGCTGGCACAACAAGGCTCCCTTTCAGTTGGAAATAGAATCTGCATTATTTTAATTTACTAGATCTTTTCATTTTAAAATAGAAAATAAATGTTTAAAGTAATGAGAGACCTTATAGTGTGAGTCTTTAAAAATACTACCTATTTAACAATATCTAGCTCGGTTTGGTGATTTGCTGACACAGTCCAGAATTGGCTCAGAGTGGTACTTTTTGCCAATCTATATATTCCCTTTTGCTTTTCAATCCTTAAAGTAAAGGACAATGAGCCTTCAAGATGGCTGGTTAGTGTGCTGGGGAAAATGGATGAGAGATATCGGTTCTACCTTTTCAGCATCTCTTGGCTATAAGCAGTTTTACTACAGCAGTAGAAAAATGGATGAGTGAAACAAGAAAATACATTTTGACTTATCTTGTATCAAATATAGCTGAGAAGAATCAAATTAAACTGTATTGCATCAGATAAGTATTTCTTTCTCCTGTGTGCAAATGACAGGGATATTTGAGGCAGAAGAAGCAACCCCAAGATTAGCATTTATCATTTTACCGAGAAAGGCTCATTTCCCAAATGTGTTTTGCTGCAAAACGCAAGAAAGAGGAAACAACACAGTAGTTGCATCGTAGCACCACAATTGTGTTTTCAGTTGTTGCTGGTTCGTTTCACTGCAGCATTGCTAATATCAACTATTTCATATACTGCATGCTGGGAAAGAATACGAAAGGATTCCATGTTTTTAAAACTGAATTAGCTCTTTGTTAAGAGAACTATTTGTAGAGGAGCTGCAGCTGGTGATCAAGCCAGGGGGTACAGACTGACTTCCTGGTGCTTTCTCCAAATGCTTCCCTCCTGAAACGTGCTCCTCATTCCACGTTCCATGCAGGTTGTTACTGAGGAGGGTTTTTATTTATTATTAATTATTAGTATTATTATTTCTCAAGCTCTTAGTACAGTTCCCTTCTGCTTTCCCTCATGGCACCTTTCAGGGCTCATAATCAGAAACAAGATAGACATCAGGTTTACACAGTCACATCAGAATTGTGTGGGTTAGTGCTACATTCATACAACTGGCACCCAGGTGGTAAAATACTTGCTTTCATCCCAACATGCTGTGTCTTTAAAATAGGAAAGATGCTTTTCAAGGATATTGTAAGGATTAATTAATAACAACCCCTATGTTGCTGATATCAGCAACACATACCAATTAAATATAGCTAAGACACCACTGTGCTGATAAGTAAGATACCAGTAAGCTGAATCCTTCAGTATTATCTGAAGGGAAACTACAGCCCTATAATAACAAGCATGTGCAGCTAGCTCAATTTCTGAATCTTACACTGAACTCTTGCATTCACATGATGGAATGCTATGCATGGAAGTACAAGTGGTGGTGAGGGGGAGGGTTGGTAGTACAAAAAAGAAACTAAAGTGTTAAGGAGAAGAAAGAAAAAATAAACCCCTTCATAGTGGCTTTAAGTACTGTTATATTACACAGGCATTAAAATGGCCATCAGCAGCTCACCCAGCAGAACCCTGCACCTATTACAGCATAGCAAATTTCCAGAGATGAGCTCTTTTCATTTAGCTCTGCAGCTGCTTCTGACATCTCCCAGCTGAAAAGAGTTGAACTTTCTAGCAATATTAAAAACGCATCCTATCTTCCTCTTGAAGCTGTAGAGGAAGAGCAATAAAAATAAAAACTCTGCCGCATCCAATGTGTTTACTGTCAGGCACAGAAAACTTGATCGCAGTAAAAGCACAGTAAAAACTCAAGCCAAGAGATTTGTTTCTAGAATTCATGCTCTTGCTCCACACATAAGCCTGATGCAATGAATATGTGGCTGTGATCTTTACGGTAATGCTGTGAGTCAGCAGTTAATGGTCAGTCTCCCCCGTTTGAAGCTCAGTATGCAGGAAGACTAATTATAAGTAAAAATCTTTTATCAAAAGAATTTAAATTCCCATTACTTGCCACAGGTGCTTAAAACGCGATAGGTTATCTAACTAATGATACTGTTGGCCAAACTGCACAAACAATTTATCTATAATGTAATCATACTGTCGATATGGGTGACATCTTTTGGCACTATGCTGAGGCTTGTGTAATTGATCACTGCTTGAAAAGGCTAGTCTTTCACAGTTACAGGTCATGACTGGCAGGAGCAGTACATCTGTCACACAGCCAGCTGATAGAAGAGACTGCACAGCACAGCATCCTACACACACACAGTGCATGTTCATGTCTCAAAAGATGGCTCTTGTTTCTTCACTCCTATCTCAGTTTTCACTCTGCTAGGTTTGCTGTTCAGTTTTGCAACCACCTCATTCATCTACGTGTGATGCACTGGAAATGTTAATGCCATGGGAAGATAAAACAATAATATAACAGTTTATCACTTCAAAACACTAATATCTCTTGGCTGGAAACAAATTACCCATGAGGTCTTTCTGATGCCCTCAAGCAGGGGAACATTTGGCATGCATTGAGTGAAACAAGCCAAGGCATGTGTCTAAAGTAATGTTTGATGCTGGATTATAAAGTATAACAGAATAATTCAATGCTAACTAAAACAAAGGTTCTGCTTTACTTATTTTTCTCAACACAGTGAGTAGAATCTAGACAGCTACCCAAAGGAAGGATCAGTGTGAGTTTACCATGACTGCACAATTCTTTTAAATACATTTCACAAATAGTAGTCCTGTAGCATCTTATGAGCTTTCATGGGCAAAACCTACTTCCTCAGATGAAAGTGGAGATTTTTTTTTAATTACAGACTAAAACAGCTTACCCCTCTGAGACACTTCACAAACATTTCAAAATTATTATTAGCGTTATCTATTATTTGTAAGGTGGAAGCACCTAGAGCGCCTACTTATGGACCAGGATGCCACTGAACTAAGTACTGTCCAAACATAAAATAAAGAGACAGTTCCTGCCCCCAAAGAACTTACAGTTAGGGCCAGATCCTGTTTTTTTTTCAAATAAATGAGAGTTTTGTGATAAACTTCAATTAGAGCAGGAAAAGACCCTTGATTTCCTGCAGACCAAGCTTCATAAGTAACCTAATAGCACTAATGAACCATCCTGGAATACATATTTAAGGGAAGGATATTTAATAGCACCACAGTTTTCAGTTTCAAGATTTTGAGGGGATATGAACAATTATGTTGCTTTTCCTCCAAAACCCACCTTAAAAGATAAAACCACATACATTTTACTTGAACAAGTAAAAAACATGCTTGGGTGCGATGACAGATTTAAAAATGTTTGGGAACATAACTTTCCTTTCCTGTTAAAATTGCTTCAGCAGAAGTGGAATGGCTCAGGCGATTAAGGAGTGAGATACAGTGCCTGTCACCTTAGACTAGATTCTTGACTCTACACATCAGTACTGACAAAAAGACTCTGCCATCTGGTAGCTTATTTGGTAGCCTGCCTCCAGCACAAAACCGCTCCCACAACTGGCACTCCATGCCTACCTCCGTAAAGATGACAGGTACTGAATACACCCAAAGAGTAAATCACCATCTTACCTGCAGCTCAGGGCTGCTGCAGGGCACTGTGGGAAAGCCTGCATCTGGACTGCCTGTGCTACAGCCATTCTGTGAATACAGAAAATACCAGATTCCAGACTGGCACCTCAGCCAGAATTCTTTCTGAGGAGCTGTGAGAAGGGGTGTTGGGAATGCATATGACAGTAGCTCACCTTTGCAGGAATGCAATAGACATTCTTTCCCACCGTGAGCTGCCATTACCCCATTCCTTGCCACTTTTCTCAGGTGGCTAGTGCTCATGGTCATATGAGCAGGGCCACAGTGGGAAGGAGCGAAGCTTTCTTGTGTG
>CM057846.1:159958437-159985794 GCA_030068395.1 Apalone spinifera
CTAAGCCTCATTTGCATACCTTTGACGCAAAAGCGCGCCAGTGTAGACGTAGCCTATTATTACACAACCCTCCTGACTTACATAAGTTACATCAACACAAGCAATGGTATGGACAGCACTAGGCTGGCAGAAGAAATCAGGCCAACATAGCTACTGCTGCTTGTGGAAGTGGTTTTATCATTCTGATGAGACAGCTCTCTCTCATCAGCATACAGCATCTTCAACAGATGTATTGCAGCAGCACAGCTGCATGGGTGCTGTATAGTACATGTCAAGCTCTCAGACAATCATCATTCCCAGCTGGAAACTTCTGAGCAGCGATATTAACAGAAAGAACAAAGGCAGTTGAGCCAACTAACTTTTTCCTCTTGTCCTGAATGCCTGCTTGGGTTTTGGAGACTAGTTACATTATGTTTTCTATCTCCGCAGCACCGCTGAGTGAATTTCAAGGCCCAGGGGACATTTAACACTAAGCCCTGGGCCACTTTAGCCCATCCAGTTGTAACTCATAGAGAGTAGATACAATTTATCAGAGCTGCCAAGAATGTGCTGCCAAATTGAATTTCTTCCTAAACTGGTTATTCTGAAGTGACTCTTGGCTGAGAAAAGTTTTTAACACACATCTCAGTAGCTCAGTACAGCTAGTAAGAGATTGCCTTTCATAATGACCTGGGAAAATCACTTCCATATCCTTGACCAGGATTTTGCAATGACCAAAAGACTGACCTCAGAAAAACTTACTTACATTTTTTTACAATAATAGATAATAAGTTAGATGTTCCTAGGGTATAAAATAGCATTACTCAGTACACTTACTTCAATGGAGCTAAGTCAGTACTGGGTGGATAATCATGTAATGCAGTTGTGATCAATGCAGCTAATAACCATATATTTCAAAACATAGTCTTAGTATTTTTCCTCCAAAGATCTCCTGGCAACTGGGGTCAGGAGCTTGGAGAGCAATTAAAAAAAAATTAGGTAGTGATTTTAGCCCTTTATTTTCTACTTACAATGTATTCAGAGAACAGATTTATAATATATTTGTTGCTCCTTATTTTGACTCCAGCAATTCCATGTATGGGCAGGTCTCTGATTGCTATTTGGTTACCTAAGTCACATGATTTTTTTTGCAAATATGAAATAATGCAAAAGGAAAGAGAACATATAAAATCACACCAAACACACACCTCATCCCACAGCACTAGATCTGATGACCCTTACAAGCAGGGCTGGGCTGAATACTATGCAGGTTTGGACCATCTGCCTCTCTCTCATGCCCGGGATCAGTCATGCCAGATTTAAGTGAGTGGTGTTGCAACCCGGAGCACAAGGATGATCATGGTGAAGAGGCGGCCAGGCCAAGTGGAAGAGGTAACTGGGCAAACCCTGAGCAGCTCTATAATCTTGTGTGCCTGAACACAGCATCTGGAGCAGGAAGCCAAGCCCAGGCTATGGGATAGAAGCTGCCACCGTGAGCTGAATGACGGGGAAGACTTATTTTGCAACCGCTACTCCCTTAAGCTTCCACTTCCAAGGGGCAGGACTGATGCCCTCTAGGGCCTGCCAACCTCCAGGGAAGGAGAAAATGAAATAACATGAAATTACCAAAAACTAACAATGAAATGTTACAAGAAATAAAGATAATGTGAAGGAGCTCTACAAATGGTATTGTTTCTGCTCCCTACTTGATGACTGAAACTCTATGAACAGGGAGAGAACTTTCCAGAGGAAATAGTGCAAACCCATATTTGCAGCTGATGAATACCCTGTTCCCACACAGGCAGGCCTATTTGCATGAAGGACAGAGAGTCCTCAAATAAATCTTGATTTGGATAAATCACAGAAGGGACCATGACCTTGGTTGAACTAACAGCTTTTTGCAACTAGCACAAATCTTTGTTAATGTTATTTTTGCAGTAATTGCCAAGCTCTACCTGGGACATAACACTTCCCTTTTTTTTTTTAGTTCAGCTATTGGGAGCTGTGCCCAGGGAAACACCCCTTGAGGAACCTGGTTCAAGTCCCTTTGGCAAACAGTGTATGGGTTGCACAGATGCTAAGTCCAATCATAACTTACCTGAAGTGGCAATGATTCCACTGCTAGGTTAAATTTGCCAATGAGGTCTGGCTGTCCAGTGACTGACTGCAAGCAATGCATTCAAAATATATCATTCAGAATCAAGGGGAAAAGTCACCCGAGGGACATGTTTCTGACATGTGAGTACTTAAAAAATAACTACATCAAGAGAGCGCCCTGACTTAATTTTCTTTTACTTTGATTTATAGTTATCCCATTAAAATGATGGTATGGAGTTACATGTATGCTAGTGAAATAACTGTTAGATTAAGCACAAAACTGCCTCACAAAGGAAATTAGAGAGACAAGGTGAGCGAGATAATAGCTTTTATTGGACCAACTGCTGTTGGTGAGATAGACGAGCTTTGAAGTCACAAAGAACTGTTCTTCAGGTCTGGAAAGATAATCCTAGCATCACAGCTAAATGCAAGGTGAAACAGATTGCTTAGCATAAGTAGTTTTCACACATCAGAAGTAAGGTCTTAAATTCATAACCATCTAAAACACATCACAGACCATGGAATCTGGTGTCCTCCCGTGAAATCTGGCTTTTTGTGTGTTTTTACCCTATCTTAAACAGATTTCATGGGGGAGACCAGTGTTTCTCAAATTGGGGGGCCTGATGCAAAGGGATTACAGGGGGATTACAAGGTTATTTTAGAAGGGTCCACCCTTATATGGGTGCGTCTACACTGCACCATTATTTCGAGATAACTAGCATTATTTTGAAATAACAATACGAGTATCTACACAGACATTCCGTTATTTCAAAATTATTTTGAAATAATGGGCAGCTTATTCTGAAATCTGTAAACCTCATTCCACGAGGAATAACACCTATTCTGAAATAACTATTTCGAAACAAGGCATGTGTAGATGCTCCACTGCTGCTATTTCGAAATAGCCCCTCACCAGGGCCATTCTAAGTTATTCCTCCCCAGTGCCTTCTGGGACTCTAAATCGAGATAGCATGTTTACGTTAGGGAAGCCTGCATTGGACTAATTTTGAGGCTTCCCTGCAGTGTAGACGTACTATTTCGAAATAAGCTATTTCGGAATAACTGGAATAGCTTATTTTGAAATAAGTGTGCAGTGTACATGTACCCTTATTCTGTGCTGCCTTCAAAGCTAGGCAATTGGAGAGTGGTGGCTGTAATGTTGGCCAGGTGCCCAGCTCTGAAGGAGCCCACCAGCAGCAGTGCAAAAATAAGGGTAGCAATACTGTACCCGTATCACCCTTAATTGTGTACTGTTGCTGGCGGTAGCTCTGCCTTCGGAGCTGGACTCCCAGCCATCAGCCACTACTCTCTAGCTGCCAGTTTTGAAAGTAGCACTGCTTCCAGCAGCACAGAAATAAGGGTAACAGTGCCGGAAACACCCCCCCACACACACACACACACACACGCACACAATAACCTTGTGACCTCCTACATTACTCCTTTTTGGGTCAGTGCCCCTACAGTTAGTTATACCACCATGAAATTTCAGATTTAAAAATATGAACTAATGAAATGTACTATTTTTTAAAATCCTATGGACCATGACATTAGCGGGAACATTTTAGGGAGTGTATAGAAAGTATGAATTGCATAGGACATCAAAGGGTGCTTCTTGCTGACAACAAAATCGCTACCATCTCGAATGCTATAGACAGGTGAAAGGAAGGGACATTTAAGGGATCGGTCAGAAAAGGCTTTCCTTGTCGACCGATCCCCATCTAGACTGCCGCTTTTTGTTGGCAAAGAGCCGTGTTGGCAAAAAGCGGTGGCCATTTCTATTCAAATGAAGCACAGGATATTGCAATAGCGATGTGCCTAATCTACATCCCTCTGTCGGCAGAGGGGTGTAGTTTAGAAACAACCCTACTGTGGAAGAGAATCTCCAGAAACCTAGTGTGCTGCTGCTAGGGACTCCCTCGAGGTTCCATAAGAGACAAGCTCAAGAGGATGTGATGAACACCATGGGTGCAACAGGAAGTGCAGGTTGACAGTGAAAGCATTTTCTTGTTCATCCAATTTGGGAACAGGTACTTACCACCCCCCAGAAGAACTTTGTGTGGTAAGAGAAGGCATAGTTCTTTAAATTCCTCCATGTGAATAGCTGGGAGAGATGGTTACTCAGCACTTCCTGAGGAACTGGGCAGTGGGTCCCAGAAGCTTGGTGGGCTGGTCTAACGTTAAGCACTAAAAGGCAGAACCATGGCAACTCCAGGAAGGAGCTGGGAAGGAAGAGGGAAAAGATAGATGATGTTTGTGAACCTGAACTTGCAGGGTTTAGTTCTCAGCCAATCCTTGTGAATGCATGTCAAGCATGAAACATATTAGTACCTGAATGATCCTGTACACACCAGCGAAACAAAGAGGTGGAGAAGGCTTTGATCTTATAGAGCTGCTGTATTTGCATTCCTGAGCACTGATGCCATTGGACTACCAATGCCGCCCTGATGCCACTGGACTGCTAAATATGCTATTTCTCCATTATGAAATGCAAGAGTGCCTTCTTCCTAATGATTCAACAGAGTTGTAAAGCTCTGAGATCCTTTCTTTCTTCATATGCATTATGATTCTATTACATCCACATAGTCAATCTTTAGCATTAGCCTTAAGCATTTTTTTCCCCCTCCCAACAGGCTTTCGTTCTCCTTTCGTAGTAGCTACCTTCTGTTTCAGGTAATTTCATTTTTTTCTTTACTGTCTTTTATACTGATACTGTAATAGCGTCCCTCAGTAGCACAGCTACATTTTCAGTGGTTGGAGAACCACTGCAACAATGAAAACTAGAAAAGGGTTTCTAAGATTAGAAAGATGTCTAGTCTCCCCTCCCCTTTGCTGACTTTCAAAACTTTAAGCTACCATCAAAGACTCTTGAGCAAGTAAAAAACACAAAGCATTTCAATTAAGTGAAATTTCCCACCCCACTTGATCGTTTAACTTGCAGCACCTCAACCTTGCCCAACACTGACCAAAAGACTTAATACTATTCAGTCCCTTATTCATTTCTGTTGTAACAGAAGGGCAGTGGCCGGGAAATTTAGATTCTTTGCGTGTTTGAATGTCATAGAGAAAAACAGGACAATATGATACAGTGTGTCATAGAGCCATACTCTTCTTCAATCCCATTCAGCATATGTCAGGCAAGTTCCTATGCAGTAGCCATTTCAGAGATGAATGTTGCAGCACTAGTGAAATACTGTACAGTCAATTCTCATAAAAACTTGGGGAAGTTTTAAACTGCTCTATGGAAATACAAAGGACATGATAATATTCACAGGCGATTTCTTCCTGGCAATACCGTCATGGTGGGGAATAGAGCAAACAAGTTGCTCAAGGTCACACGGGGGGAAGTCTGCAGCAAAGTTAGGAACTGCACCTGGCTCGGTTCAGTGCCTGCTCCACTAACCCATTCCTCCTATCCTTCTGTCACTCAAGCAAGCATTTGAGCTAAAAGAAAAGGCACTGCAGTTCCAATCATTTCACTCTTTCTCTCTCTTTCCCTCCTTCTGTTAACTGCACCTCACACTACCCATGCAAATAGATCAGCAGTTCTCAAACTGTGGGTGGGGCCCTCAAAGTGGGTCATGATCCTGTTTTAATGGAGTCACCGGGGCTGGCAATAAACTTGCTGGGGCCCCAGGGCCAAAGCTGAAGCCCAAGCTCCAGTCCAAGCTCCAGTGAGCCCTTGCGTAGTGAGTCTGAAGTCCTTGGGTTTTAGCTTTGCCTCTCCCTGGCCACCTGCTCTGGCAGGCTCAGACTTTAGTCCCTCCTTGTGGTGTCGCATACTATTTTTTGTTGCAGAAGGGGGTCACAATGCAATGAAGTTTGAAAGCCCCTGAAATAGATCATGGGTTTCCATGGCTGCCATAAAAAATAAAACAATCTGGGTCATGCTGCTCATGTAGCTTTCCTAGTTATTCTATGCCGGTGGCATCAAATAGATTTTCCTAAATAACCTTGTAATAATGCTGCTCCTCACAAGGTCACCATGTTTTACTGATGACCTGCAATAGGTGACCCAAAAGAAAAGAAAATGAGTGTGCCATTAGCATGAATCCCGTGTCAGTTTTGAACAAACATACCATACAGACTTTCTGAAATCTCAGGCTGTAGCTGTTCAGGATGCAAAGCTGACTTTCTAAGACTCTATCCAAGCATCAGTAATGTCATGAACAGTGGCTCTTCTGCAGTCAGTGGGTAGCGTGTTCCTAAGGGACAATTGTGAGTGTGTGCACACAGAGGAATTTTTGACTTGATTTCTGGTCAGTATCACACATGAAGGCTCTGGCAGTGCAGTGGGAGCTTTGTTAAGAAAGAAAGAAAGAAAGAAAGAAAGAAAGAAAGAAAGAAAAAAAATCAAACAAAACAAAAGAAAACCCCATCTTATCATTCATCCCCAGCAGCCCTTACCATAAACATTGTTGAGTCCTGTGCTCCAGGAACCAACTCTTGGGGTTGAAAAATCTGGCCAGATATTGACTTGCTCTATAGTGCCTCTTTTTTGGGAAAAAGCCTATCAAGGAAATTGTGATGAGACAAGTCCTCAGATTTCCTAACCAATCTGGTTTCAGGCCAGCTTGGAACACATATACTGCACTTAGTTGTGTTCATAGAAGATCTTTGTTTGACAATGGATGAAGATCAGGCATTCATGTTGATTCTTTTAACTTAGTCAGCACCTGTGAACTTTGTTGATCATGAGGCTTTATTGACTTATTTCTTATACCACAGCCCCACTCTTCTGTGCTTCTCCAAATAACCTTTCCTTCTTCTCCTGATTGCCTGAACCTTCATTCCTCTTCCTCCAAAACTAATTAGAACAAGATCCTGCTTCAGCAAGGTACTTATGCATGTGCCTTATTTCAGGCATATTAACTTGCATGGAATTACGCAAGAGTAAAAGAAGACGCCTGCTTAAATACCTTGCTGAATTGGAGCCTAGGTGTTGAAACTCAATATTATCTCCCAATGATTTTTCCACCAGATATAACGAGACCTTCTCAAGGAATAATGCCATGCAAAGTAACTATTCCTGCTCCAATATCTCTAGATTTTCTCTTCCCTAACAACCAATAGAGCCCTTAAGCAAAATGTTTGAAAACAGTGTCATCCTAAGCATTGAAGGACAAGAGGGAGCGTTCAAATCAGTGTCTCTCTCTCCTAAAAGTATTGGCTTGCTAGTTTTATCCCTTCTTTGCCTTGAAGTTTGACATTGGAACATCCCAATACAGTTATTCTTTAGGACAGAAAATAATATCCGGGCCTTAACTGTGAAGCTATATTTTTATTTGGAAGGCAGGATAGAGGGATATTTGTATGTCCATTTCCTCTGTCAGCATTTTTGAAATATTGATTTTTCTCATGTATATTTTTACCCGTAACTAGGATCAGCAGAGATTTTCTAGTTTAAAAAAACAAGCAGTTAAGATGTAGTATACAAGAAGCACCTTGTCATGACAAATAACCTTTACTTATTCATCAACACCAACACTGTTGGGGCAGCTCTGGGAATAGCATGTGGTTGGTTTTTTTGCTACTGCAGTGTCAGCAAAATGAAGTGTCAAGGCTGAAATCCTGCTCTCAGATATTCATTCACAGCTCGGAGGGCAACAATCTGGGATTGTTTTTTCTTAGGTCATTTAAAAATATTCCTATTTTTAGGACTATTTCATGGCAATGGATTGGAAGCCTTAAAAGTCCTAAATATGGAGAGAGGTAGCTGATAGAGCTGCAATGGGAGTCTGGAGACCTGGTTTGGATCCTCTCTTTGACCTCATTTGTGACCTTGAGCACATCACTTTACCTTTCTGTGCCTCGGGTTTCCCCCTCTATAAAATGAAGAGAATGACACTTACTTGCCCTTTGTAAAGTGCTTTGAGATCCATGCCTAAGAAGTACGTTTAAGAACTAAGTACCATTTATCCAGAGTCTAGAGAACTGTTTTCACTTTCACTAATAATTGTTGACATAAAATTTTGAAACCATTCCATTCCAGATATAATTACATCCCCCATACACTGATTTTTCTCACATTAGAATTAGCTGTAGTAGAACAATTATATGATTATTAAAATATGAGGCTCCAAAGACTAAAGATTTAATGAGCGTGGTATGTAATGAAACACTGCATTACATTTTTTCAAGTTTTAATACAATGTACTATAGTGGTGTGAGAGTCCTGCAGTACAATGCAAGGATGCTAATATTAGACTAAATAGTGAATATTCCTATAAACCAGTTAGTATTGGCTTATTAGCTATGTCAAAGAAAACAATAAGTAGAGTCAATCCAAACTCCGTGAGCCACCAGATTGGTGGTGTTTGTACAAGAAAATAGAAATGGTCTTGTTTTCCAGGAGAAAGAGACAGCATTTCAAGTGCAGATGCTGGCTTGTCCCAAAAAATCACAAACAAACCCCCACAGTTAAGAGTCAATTAGATAATATGTAGGAAGCAAGAAGGCACTACAAAGCCTTTGAACTGATATTGCTTAGTTTCTTAATATGTAAAACACTGTCTCAAACATAGACACTAATGTGATTCCATTGTTACTTAGCTCCTATTTGTGCACACATTTACTTACTTGCGCATTTCTAATAGACCCATTGCAGTCTTCTGGACCTTTACCTCCTTCACTACAGACCATCCATTTTGGCCCCTGAGGGGCAGTACTGTAGAAGTAAGGTGGCAATAACTTACCATGCAACCCATACTTCTCTGCTGCTGGTAGTGGTGCTGCCTTCAGAGCTGGGCACTAGCCAGCAGCCAGGTTTCCCTGTAAGGTGTGCACTTGTGTGGCTGCTTAGGAGAAATTCAGATGCCACCCAACTGATTAACAGAGCACTCACAGCTAGGTTTTATGTTTCCATAGTTGGTGCACATTTGAACATATCTCTGCGCACATAAAAGCTATTCTGCACATGGATGGAATATTATTAGGAGTCACTGCTCTCCTAAAGCTACTCATGCTCCTCCCCCAAATACATTCTGTAGACCACAGGGGGCATGCCCCCAATTTGAGAATCTCTGTACCATCCTGCCTGATTATTGAATGGAAGGCCTAGAAAAAACTAAAAATGTGATCATATAATTAGTGAATAATAATGCATATGTACAAGAGGGTATTAAGTATTAAGTATTAAGGCTACATAGGGTATTAAGCCTAAGTATTAAGGCTACATAGACCACCTTAACATTGCCTTTCTGGCTGCTTTGCTTTAAACCTTAGATTTCTTTTAAACTACTTTTCAGTATCAAATCTTTTAGATTTTTAAGACCTATTGAAAAGGCAAAATTTTTTCTATTGGCTTTAAAGGATTGTGGATCAGGCCTTAGGGACTATTTTATAAAATTGTCAACAAATTTGTACTTTTGAATATTTTTCAAGAATTAAACTATACACATTTGCTAAGTTTTAAAACTAAAACATAAAAATGACTAGATTTTCAAACACAACATTTGATTAATTTCACAATTCATCTATTCAACTCATAGAATTGATCCTTGTAGAAGAAGTAGGCATACACAGTACTTGCTTGATTGAGCATTGAAAGTTCCAAAAGCAAAGAGCATATGAAAACATAGAGATAAATGTGTGTCTAGCACAATGGAGACCCGGGCTCCAGTCTTGGCAATATTATAATACCAATAACAACAACGACAAACTGTTTTGCAACCCTAACTATGACAACTATAGGCTCCAATACTTAGTGCAGGTTCAAACTACTATTATATTATATAGACTATATGCAGCAAACACAGTGCACAGTTATTACAAACAGAAGAACCTGCCTCTCTACTTCCTTCTTCAAATGCAATGATGCCTAGAGGATCTATGGCACTATAAATATATTTATTCCCCTTCACTTCTATCCAAATATTTTCTACTGTGTCAGACAAACTATAACATCATTTTTTTTCTCTGCAATCTAAATGTGATCCATCACCTCACCTCCCATGTTAGGCCTTTACACTACACTGGAAACTGGGAGCAAGGATAATCATGTCTGGATCTGAGCTGCTTTCCATCATGTCTCTCCCCACAACTGGCAATGCACAGAAAAAATATCTATGAAAAAATCCCAGCCAGAAAAATGTCTTTGCTTGGGAGTCTGGAGAAATCACATCACATGGAAAATCTAACCTGCATTTCCTCTCTCAGCATCTCCCTTGCTGTGATTTGTCTTCCGACAGTGGCTTCAGGGCAGGGGGAAGAGAGGAAATGAAATATCCTATTAAACCATATTGGGATTTCCCTTGAGACCTTCTTTGACTTGTCTTATCAAGAACTCAGTTTGGCTCTAGACTTCATTATTCAGGCATTTTTACATTGGCATACAGCAACACTATTCTGTATTGGTTAGACTGAAACACAACAGATCCAGAATTACGTAGAAACTCTTACATACATTCACATATTCTATTGCAGTGTGTATAATAAATGCCTTTCACATTCAATAATCTGTGTATGATTGGAGAGGATGTAGTTTGCTTGTCCGTGTGGTTACCTCCTAAAACTCATCATTTGACATAGCTGTCCACACACATGCATGCACACCCCTACTCCCTCCTTAGCTCCCTAAAGCACGAATGACTTTAAGGGGGACTTGCGCAGCAAACTCCATGTGCACATTTGAAACTCTCTCTTTTAGTGATTATGGGTGTGATTTTCAGAAGCACTCAGCACTGGCAGATCTCTGCTCCCCTTGAAGTGCCAGTAATGACATTATTCACTGCTAAACAATTAACTCCAAAAGTGCTAAGTGCCTACTTGTATTCCAAAAATAGCAACAATTGTGGGGGGACAGATAGCACTGGGTGGATTCGACCCGTCATATGAAAGCAGGGGAATTGAACTCAGGTTGAAAGAGTGGTCAGGAGTATATAAGGAACACAAATAAAGTCTGACTGAAAACTTGAGTCAAACCAGTGCATAATGTTGCAAGTAAAGACCGGCACAGGAGAGGCTGTATGGGTAGCAGTTAGTATTACAGTAATACAAAGTGGCCCCGGGCAGGAGGGCCTATTAATGTTAAATGCTGTATAAAACACATAAGATAGCATGGTCCCTACCACAAAGAGTTTACAATCTGATTTAAAGCATGATGCCATAAGGCAAGGAGGTTATGCTGTGGAAAAGGGTCTGATGCTAATAGTGAATCACAAATTGCATATGAACAAACAAGGTGATGCAATTGTGGAAAAGGTTAATATCATTCTGGGATGTATTAACAGCACTATTGTATGTAAGACATGGTCCGTAGCTGTCCCATTCTACTTGGCACTGGCCACTGGGCACCTGAGATGAAGTTCTGTGACCAGTGATGAGTGTCACACTTGGGAAGATGAGCACAAATTGCAAAGTCCAGAGGAGAGCAAGACATGATGAAAGGCTTAGGAAACCTGACATATGAGGAAAAAGTTAAAAAAAAAAGAAAATCTGGGTATGTTTATTCTTGAGAAAAGAAGCCTGAGGAAGAGAGGGGACCTGATAATTGTCTTCAGATATGTTAAGGGCTGTGGGGTGGGGCAATTGCCCCACTCTAGCCAGGAAAGGTGAAAGCAGGCTGGAGGGAATTTGTGAAGAACCCTGGCCAATCAGGGAGAGGCTTTTAAAGAAGCCAATCTGAGGGCAGCTTGTTAGGGCAGCCCTATAAATAAGGAGCTGCCTATCAGAAAGAGGCAGTTGGGTCCTTATTAGTGAGGGTGTAGGATCAGCTGCCAGTCATGGAGAATCACCTTCAATAGAGCAGTGCTAGGCAGTCTTAGAGGGAGCAGAGCAAAAGAAACTCCCTTTGAATACCTGCCAGGTTGCAGGCCTTGCTATAAGAACCAGGAAGGAGCAAGGGATCACAGGGGAAGTGGCACAGGGAATAGGAGGCAATCAAAGGTGAGTAAAAGAGGGCAGGACAATGCTGCTGCCAATGGGACCTTGGACCAGGACCCAAATAGTGGGTGGGCATGGGTCCCCCTTTCTTCCTTACACCACACATTTCCACCAAGAATAGTGGTCAGTACAAACTGTGGCTTGCTCTTGAGGCAGAGGGGCTAGGATTTGAGGCCACAGTTGGTCATAGTGGCAGGTGAATCTTATATCCCCAGAAGAGGGATGTGGCCCATATAGACAGCGGCTTCAGCCTGAGACAGGGGGGCTATACTTTGGGGGCACAGTTGGCCACAATAGCAGGGGAAACAGAGGACTGCTGATGTACCCCAAGAAGGGGGGGGGGATGAGAAACCACTTTAGTGGGCAGTGTTGGAGGGCAATGTCCCAAAGAGGACACCAGCCAGAAGGAGGTGACTTGCTGATGACAGAATTAATTCCTTGGAACTACCAGTAGGAGGCACCGCTGTTGAGAGTCCTGCCTGGTGACAGGCTGTTGTAAAAGACTGGAAAACAATTGTTCTTCATGTCTGTTGAAAGTAAGACAAGTAGTAAGGGGCTTAATTTGCAGCACGGTCGATTTGTATTCTATATTAGGGAAACTGTCTAATTATAAGGGTATTTAAGCTACAGAACAGGTTGCCCAGGGAGGCTGTGGAATCCCCGGCATTGGAAGCTCTTAAGACCAGGTGGGTCAGAGGTTGTCTACATTTATTGGTTCTGCCTCAGTACAAGTGTCTGGACTAGACTGTATTTTGGGTTGTCTTCCAGCCCTACATTTCCATGATTCTATGCAACAACCGAGTCTGACAAGTAACATCAGGGGAAGACAGAGAAAGGATGAGTGCAACAATAAAGAGACCTCTTAGTTGCATAGGCTAATATTTTTTGCAGTAAACATGACAGTTGGCACAGCCAGTGGGGAAAGCATAACAGCCTACCTGTGACATGTTAGATCAAGTTAGTACCTTATTTTCATAGATAATAAATTCAGATATCACCAAAAACACATACAAGCTGGACTATGCACTCAGGAGCATCTAACAGTCAGATGTAACATTTCATGTCCATTTTGCATTGCATTTATTTGGCAAAAATTCTTTTATACAAGCTGCATCACAGTGCCTGATCCAAATCCCAGTGATATAAATATAAATTCTCCCATTGATTTCAGGCCCTAATTTTCTAGGAAGACACAAGGTCTGTTTTTATTTTGTAAGGTATTATTCAAAGAAGCAAATTCTGCACCATTTTTCACTGGTCATTCAGGCTTCTTTTTTCTAATTTTGAAGTGACATGCAATAGACTTCAAATAACAAACTGCAAAAAACAATCTTCTCACATATTGCAAAAAAGTGTGCCTCTGTAAGATCATGCACACATACAAATGGTGTGCACATGCCATTTTATTCAACCAACGTGCATACAATGGCATAACAATTTCTTCTGATCTGCTTAACTGTTGTTCTTTGCTCTCAGAACTGGTAACTAGCTGTTCGATAAAGACTTCATGACAGAAAAATTATAAATGATATTGTAAAGTATGATGGATTTTCCGGCTCCTTTTCTTCTCTCCTGCCTTTATTCTAACTAAACATCATCCGGATATTTTATAGTTTTGCCAGAAGAAGCTATCAAGATTTCAAGAATTATTGTCACATGAAAGAAGGCAGAATTCTTTATGATATTACCACTGAGGAGACAGACACTTTTCAAGCAGAGCCACTTGGTTTCTCAGCACCTCAGTGCAGTCAGTGTGTTTGATTTGTTTTTATATATTCCCCCATCGTTATTATTAAACAAATCATCTCTACTTAATCACCACTGGAATCAAAAGTGACTCTGCACTGAAGCATTCTAAAATTAGACAACACTGATTAAAATTAATGCAAATACATAGCCCTCCGTTTTGCAGTACTGTAATTTACAGAACAAGCCACCACAGATATACTAGTAAACAGGAATCCATATTGGCTACATTTCTGCACCACTGACATTTGATAGTTTTCCTGCCACTCAGTCCTCTGAGAGTAGCTTTATAAACCAGCAAACGCAGAGCTCCATTAAAGTGTTCCCCTTACCCTTTCCACAAAGCAGCAATAGTTCCATTCAGGAGTCTCACTGAGTTCTGATTCTTGCAAGTCACTGCTCTCCTTTTCACACTCACTGTCTCCCAATGCTCACCACCGCTCTCCCCTGGACAGCCGAAACAGGCATGTGCGGAAGGGACATCACAGCAAAGTTGCTAGGACCTTCCTGATATAATAGCAAGGCCTGTGCCAAAGAGGCGACATCAGGCCGCGCCAGATTCCAAACACTGTGTTGATCTAGCACCTGTTGTCAGTCATAAACTTCTGACAGTCAGCTGTTCGGCTAATATTAACCAATGAAATTACTGGTCAGAGTAAACTATAATGGAGGAAATCAATGAATACAATGAAAATAAGATGATCTGGTTTTGCTTTTTTAATTAAAAACACTTTTGCTTGAACTCCTCCTGCAACCAGTTATTATACATGGTAACCACAGCTCTCACTACCCCAGATCTTTAAAACAATAAGAGAAGGAACAGGAGAGTTGCTGTGAAGTACAGTACTAATTCACATGGCAAGAGGATAAAATAAGTTGTCATTTATAGTCACTTGTGAAATCAAAGCAAAAAACCCACTCTCCTCATAGCGTGTCAATGGCCTGCTTAGGGGAGAGAGGGTGAGGTGTATGTTGAAACTTTGGATTTCATCTGATCTCTTGGGATTCTTGAAGGACGGGTGGCTGTAAGTAACACATATGCTGCTGTACCGATAGGCACCAGAGGGCAGTCTGAATAAGCAACTTGAGCTCCAAATCAGAATTTTGTGACTTTTATCAGTTTAAAGTAGCCTTTCCACAATTCCGAACATGGAGCGCTCTTGGTGCACCAGTTTCCTTTTACAAACAATCGTGTTTAAAAATGAGAAGGAGAGGCCACAGGGCCCACATTTTTGCCTGAATATCTGAAGAAGATTCGAGCCTGAGAGGGGCAAATGTTTATGAAAGAATAGATTTTAGATGGGGTGTGTTTATAAGGTGGTGGTATGGATTTCTCAAGAGGTCACAGACCTGGGATGGGGTAGGGTAGGGCGAATGGAACCAGGTTGTATTAAAGCTGTTGCTCCACCAGTACGAAAGACCCCTACAAACACACACGTTTTTTCAGACCACTTTAAGCACTGCTCAGTTGGATGTGTTGGGTCTGGGATCTGCAATTTTGCTGCTGGCTTTGTTTTGTTATTTTAAACCACATCAAAGACATTCACCATATGGTGTCTTTTTAGAAAAAGGTCGCAAATTGAAATAAATAAGCATTCTAAGTGTATATGAGAATTAAAAGGGACAAATGATCACCCACAAAAGGAATACAACAAGGACTCTGGTGGCACTTTAAAGACTAACAAATTTATTAGGACATTAGGACAGGTGTGTAGACCTAGACATACAAGGTTTGTCTACACTGCACTGCAAATCCAGGATTAGTAGAACTGAGTTAGCCTACCTGAATTTATTAACTTGGGTCTTTAATGGCTACATTCATTTCTAACCCCAACAATGGAACTGTTATACCCTGGTTCCCAACATGGGGCTCCAGCATCTACACAGAATTATGCTGGATCAAATTCAACCATCCATATCCCAGGCTTTCTAGTGCCTTCCTAAAATGTGGCTGTTCTAGCCCTTTGTTCATGGTGCAGTGTGGGGAAAACTTGACTGTCCACCAAAATTGATTGTCCAGAAGACTAAGAAAGTCAACCGTGGAACTGAGAGAGTGTTTTGGCAGACACCCAGGCTATGTCTAGACTGGCCAATTTTTGCGGAAAATCACCCGCTTTTCCGCAAAAACTGGCCAGCTGTCTACACTGGCTGCTTGAATTTCCACAAGAACACTGACTTCCTACTGTAGGAAATCAGTGCTTCTTGCGGAAGTACTTTGCCCTTCCCGTTCGGGCAAAAGTCCCTTTTGCGCAAATCATTTGCGCAAAAGGGCCAGTGTAGACAGGACGGCATTGTTTTGTGCAAAAAAGCCCCATCGCAAAAATGGTGATTGGGGCTTTTTTGTGCAAAAGCGCGTCTAGATTGGCATGGACGCTTTTCCGAAAAAAAAGAGGAAAAGTGTCCGTGCCAATCTAGACGCTCTTTTTCCAAAAATGCTTTTAACGGAAAACTTTTCCATTAAAAGCATTTCTGGAAAATCATGCCAGTGTAGGCGTAGCCCCAGAGCACAAGTCCACTAGGGGAACATCTACATCGCAAGGCAATAGGGCTAGAACTCTGGATTCTGGCTTGGATCTTCCATGCCCATGCTGTCCTGCGACCCTGGGTCAGAGCCCTGGATTAATGTGATTTGTATGTAAACGGAAGGAGGGTTAGACTCAAACCTGAGTTCAAACCCTGGGCTTACATTGCAATAATTACATACATGGTGAAGCAGAAAGCCACTCAAATCCACTACACGCTTCTCCCTATGTCCTATAGAAGTTGGGAGCAGAGCTGAATAGCTCAGCCACAAAGTGTACAGCTTCAGCCAATGATGGTAAACAGAGGGGGTGCTAAAATGGGGACCAGGCATCTGAGCAGGTGTTGAGATGTGCTAGCTGACAAGTGAGGAAGGAAAGGGAGGTGCTGAAGAGAAGGGAAGAATTGGAAAGGGCTGCAAATGCAGAATGGGATAAGAGAAAGTCAAGGGAATTAGGAGTCAATAGAAGAGACCAGAAGTCAGAGCAAGAGATGGGGGAAGACAGGAAATGATGACTAATTGAAGAAACTAGGAGGTTGGGAGAGGAATGAAGAATTGGGCCTTATAGAGACAGATAAAGCATTTGATACAAACAAGTCCCTATGTTCCCTTTGCTTCTAGTGAGTAAGTTCCTTTATCTCTGGGAAGGAAGAACCTGATTCATATTCATGCCCACATTTATCTTGTGATAGTAGCATGTAGGCAGGAGGAGGATTCAAGCAGGTCATTTTCCTTATTGACCAGGACTGTTGTTTGTTAGCTTGAAGCAAGCTGACCTGTACTATCCATACTTTCAAGTACAGCTGCCCTGTGGCATCATTCTATATTTTGATAGCTCTCAATAGGAGCTGAACCCAGTACTCGTCTTTAATAGACCTCAGAAGTCTTTAAAATAGCTTTGTAGGTTGTTCTGAAAAGCTCCTGGGCATCACTGGGCCATTGCAGTAAAGAGCAGTTTCCTTAATTTTCCATTTACTGTACTCAGTCTCATGTCAAGTGAACTAACAGCTACATGGAGAGCAAAGTCACAGTGCTCTTTAGGAGAACTGTATCTATGAATCAATTTAATGAAGTATATTTGCTGCTTGGGCAGTGCAAAGCACATTTTTGGAGGCCCCTGGCTAGCTCCTTAGTTAGACTTCAAATCACAAGGAGCCCTCGATCAAATAGAGATGGGCTCTGAATGCAAAGTTCAGATACAGAAACGAACATTTATCAGGCTTGAATACAGCCTGGATTCAGAATTCTGGTTTGGGCCCAGTTCATACGTCAGCTAGTATAATAGGGCTACCTGTAATGTACACCATATACCTATGGATGGTAAATTTGGGGGCCGAGATTTAATGTACAAAGTCACGTACTCAGAGAGCTAATAATAAATAAGGTGATCTAATGACCGTTCATTTTATTTCTCTATCTCCATACACAGCCATCTGCTGTACTTTGACACAGAACCAAGAGGACAATTTCTGTAGTAATGGTGTGACCCTTTAATGTCATTGTACGGCAGAAACTGGCAAACCCCAGCACAGCAAGTAGAATCAGTGTCACACAGTTAATTACAGTGTGAAGCAAGCTGCCCAAACTCTGGCAGGAAAATAGTGTTGGACCTGCTCCTTTGTACATGACTGGGTTTACTTCCCACAAGAGCTTATGCCCCAACCTTGAGTTCTTAGTCATCGCTGATTGTTTCTATTCCATTTTCATACCTTTTCTGTGTTCTCTGTGTGATGTAATCTACCTAATAATTAAGGACCTTGTAAGGGAAGTATTTTACTCTCATACTCAAGCCACTACACCAGGTGAAGGGAGGTAAGCGAGAGCGTAAATCAATTCGAATCTCCCCCAGGGTTTCAACCCAGCCTGTTAAGAGATGAACCCGGTCACCCTATTACAAAAACCTTCCACTGGAGGATCTCAAAGCAGTAAATAAAATAAAAACAAATTAAAGCCTCACCCCACACCTAGGAAGTGGCAGAGTCAGCCACTTCACCCATTCTACAGATGGGGAAATGGAGGAACACAGAGCAATTGACAGTAGCATAAGAAGCCAGTGTCAAAGCCTAGAATAAAACCCAAGCCTCTTGATTCCCAACTGCCTGCTTTACCCATTAAATATAAGCTTCCTCTCAAATAGCACAAGGACAGTTTCCTATTGCTGTGTTGCAGCATTATTGTCTCCAGTTGCACAGAAAAATGGCCACATCAAATAATAATTAAAAGTTGATACTCAGATAACATCAGTTTTGGCCTTGAGTACAGTGTTGGGTGAGGTGAAGGGAGTTATATTTGAATTGGTTCATTTGGGGCTGTTTACCATATGTTCATATACGAGATAATAAGCTTGCTTCAGAAACGGTCTTCTTATAAGTTTATAGCACAATAGAGCCCCAATCCCTGATTGGGACCTCTAGTCACTGGAGATAAATAATAAAGTTCCTGTAACAATTCCTGGAACCATTCACATAGAAGCATGAGGAAGTAAAATCTCGTGCATAGAGAAAGGGACAAAATTGATTATAGTAACCCAAAATTTGGAGGAAAGAGAGAAGGGAAAAACTAGAAGTGGAAATTGTAATTGCAGATTAACTTCATTTTAAAGTTATTCTTCAGTAGCCTGATTGGGGGAAAAGTAATTGCATGCACCAACATTTTTGCTTTTTCATATCAATGCAGCATCACCAACTCCATCTGAAGTGCTGGGAAATCTGGGAACTTCCATCACCTGATTGAAAAGAATCTACTGTTGCTGACGAATTCAAAATCCCCTTCCTGCTGTGTGCCAGATTGCTATTTGTGTATTTGGGTACCACTTAGGATCCATCTTCAGTACTTGCGGCATCTCAGAGCTTTTTTTCCCCTCCTCCCCCTCCATTAACGAGAAACAGAACATACTGTGTTGAGCACTTAGAAAGGCGCCTTTTGGTTTTAGAGATGCTAAACAAGCTTTATCAATGCCTGTATAACTCTGATCAGAACAAACTGCTCCCTACCAAGGAAAAATGTCATTTTTAAAAAAAATCTAATTGAACTGTAGATCAGAAGCAGGTAGGAAAGTAGTGATACATAAGCTGTCACTGGAGCACTTATAACATTTTAGCTGAAGTAAGGAGAAGAGGCAGGAGGTTCTAGTGAGTATGACTAACGGTATATACACATAGCCACACATGGTTAAGCGGTCAATTACACATTCATCAATCAAACCATGATGAGAACTTATCTAGTCTTGCTGCAGTACACTGGCGAGTTTACAACAGGTACCCCCAGAAGACACAAAGGAAAGTGCTGTAAAAGTTTTGAGAAAGACCAGTCAGGTTAATTTGCTGCACGGGCTGCTATTCTAGAAAGCAGATTTACTTACCTTCTCCAGTTTTCTGAGGCTTGGATTGACTGAATGAGATAATCCAAACAGAAGTGCCTTAGCATGATAGCCAATTTGTAGAATCATCATAGATAGCATCATAGGACTGCAAGGGATCTCAAGAGGTCCTTATGCAACTTGACTAAAAGAATGCCAGCTCTAGGGGTCCTGCCCTAGCAGTATGAACCCATAGATGGCACAAAGGCCTGCTACATGGATCCTCTGATGCAAAGTAGGGTCAATAGCAGGCAGAACTGTGACTAGGCATTTTAGCACCTGAGGTGAGCAAGCATATTTGCACCTGCTACCTTTTTTTGTCATTTTTCCTTTCCTGTGGCTTTATGCCCTGGGTCTCTGCTACATAAAAACATAAGAATGGCCATATTAGGTCAGACCAAAGGTCCATCTAGCCCAGTATCCTGTCTGCTGACAGTGGCTAAAACCAGATGCCCCAGAGCGACGAACACAATAGGTAATCCTCGCATGATCCTTCTCCTGTCACCCATTTGCCACCTATGACAAGGCTAGGGGCACCATTCCTACCCATCCTGGCTAGTAGACATTGATGGACTCAGGGCTGGACGGAGGCATGGGCGAGCTGGGCAGCTGCCTAGGGCACCAACCGATGGGGGGCGCCTGATGGCAGCTGTAAGGGGAGTGTGGTGTCCCTTAGAGCTGCCATCAGGCACCGCACGCCCGGCGCCCACGGCGCTGGCCAGCAATACCCTTCCCCCAACTGCTGCGGGGCCCTACATGGCCCAGCGCACACACCAGCAGCGACGGCCAGGCCAGACTGAGCCGCGCTTGCACTGTGCGCCCTGGGCTGCACGCCAGCAGCAGTAGCTGGGCCGCGCATGCACCGTGCGCCCCAGGGGCGGCCTGCGCACCCTAGAGGGCTGGGCCCGTGCATGCGCCGTGCGCCCTGGGGTGGCGCCGCGTGCCCGTGACGGGGGGGCCAGAATGCCTCGGGCCGGCCCTGGATGGACCTAACCTCCATGAATCTATCTAGCTCCTTTTTGAATCCCGTTAGAGTCCTAGTCTTCACCATATCCTCTGGCAAGGAGTTCCACAGGTTGACTGTGTGCTGAGTGCAGAAAAACTTCCTTTTGTTTGTTTTAAATCTGCTGCCTATTAATTTCATTTGGTGACCCCTAGTTCTTATATTGTGGGAATAAGTAAATAACTTTTCTGTATTCACTTTTTCGACACCAGTCATGATTTTATAGACCTCTATCATATCCCTCCTTAGTATCCTCTTTTCTAAGATGAAAAGTACAAGTCTCTTTAATCTCTCTTCATAATAATTTTGTTGCCCTTTTCTGAACATTTTCCAATGCCAATATAACTTTTTTCAGATTAGGCGACCACATGTGTATGCAGTATTCAAGATACGATATTTATTAACATAAAAATTTATTTACTATTTTGTTGCCCAATCACTTAGTTTGGGTATATCTTTTTGAAGCTCTTCACAGTCTGCCTTGGTCTTAACTATCTGGTTATAGCCCTGACAGCTGGCATCCTCAGCACACAAACAGTTCAACCAGCATGTAAACACACGAGTCCAGAAAGGCATGCTTGGCATGAGGGACAACTTGATCCTCTACCGCAACCCACTGACATGGCAGACAGCTAGCTGGAGTGTCCCATGACTGGGATGAGCATTTGAAGGAAGACAGACTGGACTGATTTTAAAACGGGATTTGTGCTTCTATATCCTCCAACAACTTATGATAATGTTTCCCTTTGTTTATACTTAGTTATACATTTAAAAATTCTGCATGCAAAATTTGCACAAAGCCAGGCAATTATGAAACAGGGCTGCAACCATGGCACATACATGCACTGCTTTGGTTTTCCAGAAGCAGTCATTCTATGGAATTAAAGCCAGTCAGAATAATGCCACAAAATATATTTGTTAAAACTATACGTTCTATAAAATCAGCTATGGCCCCAGACACTCATTCTCTCTGAGAAATTTGAATGGCTTGAAAGGTGATATGAGAAAATCTCAATTCTCATAGTGGTTTTTTATGTGGAGTGAGTGTGAGTGAGGGAGAGCGAGCTCTCTGATCAGCTGTGTGTCCATCTGTGAAGTGATTCTGGAATGAGTACAGCTAAGAGGAGCCACTGAACAGCACATCAGCTATCTAGAGCCCACTGTACATCATAGGTCCAATCCTATATAATCTAAATATTTGAGAAAATGTCTAGTTTCTTATACTGTTGTATCTTTCAAAGTAGGATCCTATGCTGACAATGAAAATTCATCTGAAACAACCAGGTGCAAACAGTGCCATGTAACATAATCCCATCTGAAGTGGTACCAAAAAGTATTTCACAACAGCAAAGAATTTACCCAAGGGATACTTTAAAACTGCTCTCTCTCCAGTACTATGATTGTTAGGGACTCAGTTTTATCTGAGATATACATGGTTGAGCAGGATTCTACCCAGACAGCTTTCCTGGATCTTGAGACCAGGCACATGGGGAAGCCCAGACTCCTCACGATTATTCTTCTGCCTATGAATAAGTGGGTGGGGATTGGGCAGAGGGCATTGAGAAGTGAATCTTTTTTACTCTTGCAGGCCTTTTGTGTCCCAGACAGCAGAACTGAATTAGTGCAATGTGGAAAGTAATGACACCCTTTCAAGCACTGCAATAAGGTATTTCCACTTATAAGAAGGGACAACTTCCCAATTTTCCTTCTTTGATAGGGTTACCGTCCCCCCTACAGGGGAAGCAACAGAGGTGATATATATCTTGGTTTTAATAAGATTTGATAGTCAACACATGACATTCTCATAAACAAAGGAAATGTGGCCTAGATTAAATTACAATTAAGAGGATTGCAAATATTTGGACAATATAGTGCTTATAAAATTTGAGGAGGACATGAAGGTAGGACGGGTGGCAAGCATTGGGAGGACAGTCTGGGAATTCACTAAGCCTTGACAAATTAGAGAATTGGCCTAAAATCAACAAATTAGATTCCATAGCAACGAGGGTGAAGTGCTTCACTTAGGAAGGAAAAAATGAAATGTACAACCACAACATTGTTGTGGCTGGGTGATAGTAGTGGAAAAAAGGATCTGGAGGTTACTGTCAACCACAAATTGACTATAAGCCAACAATGTGATAAAGTTCCCAAAACTCTAATATTGTTCTGAGGTGCATTAATGGGAGTGGAATATGCAAGAGATGGGGGAGGGAGGGAAGGAGGCAATTTTCCTGCTCTATTTGGCACTATAGTCCTGTGTGCAATTCTGGGCAGCAACTTGAGCAAAGATGTAGGAAAAACTGGAGAGTAACTCGTGATTAAAGGCTGACCTATGAGGGAAGGTTAAAAAACGGGCATGTTTAGTCTTAGAAAAGACAACTGTGGGCGGGGGGAGAGGGGCTGAACAGTCTTCAATTATTTGAAGAGTTATTGTAAAGATGACCGTGCTCAACTGAGCTCCACGTTCAGTGAAGGCATGACAAGATGTAATGGACTTAGTCTATAGCAAGGGAGATCTAGGTTAGATATTAAGAAAAGCTTTGACTAGCTAGTGGAGCTTTGTAGCAATTCAGATTTTTGCAAAATATTGTTTCCAGTCTGTTGAGTGTGAAAATTGTCAAAAACTGAAGTCCCCTGGGGCACTGAAGACTGGCATCCTGATGAGCTCTTGCAATCTTTGCTGCTTTTGGCAATATTTTTGACACCATGTCATGTACTTGTACTACATATGGACTGGCTACAGTGCTTCCTTCTGAGAGAGCTATGCACCACATATGTTAAGTATGTGATCCTTTAATATTCAGTCCCAATAGCTCAGGTTAGCCAAAACAAGGTATGTTACACACTGAACAATATAGTCTTGGAGCGGTATATATACAGTTTAGTATTCCATTACACTAGACACACCCTCCCAGTCTGACAGCAAACCTCTTTGAATATGGTCTTTCAACCAGTTATGTCGTCTAAACCACATTTCCCTAATTTGCTTATTAGAATGTCATGTGAAACTGTAAAAAATTACTTACTAAAATCAAAATCCATTACATCGACTGTTTTCCCTTGCCACTAGACCAGTAGCCCTGCCAATGAAAGAAATTAAGTTGGTTTGGTATGATATGTTCTTGACAAATCTAAGCTCACTATTACTCATAATGAAAAGTAATAGAGAGGTAGCCGTATTAGTCTGATCTTGGTAAAACAAAAGGAAAAAAAATATGAATAGCCATTTCCTTCTTCTTGTCTCTTCCTTGCCCCTCGCCCCCACCTTCTGTTCTAGTAGCTGATTTGTTAGTTTATAATCTATTTACTTTCTTCATTGTATTCCTTTGTTATATATGGTCATGCCTATTCATTTTCAGAATATGATCTGAAGAAGTGGGTCTGCCCCACGAAAGTTCATCATCTACTAAACTATCTTGTTAGTCTTTAAAGTGCTACATAATTTTTTTCCTTTTGTTTTTCCTCATAACTATTTCTGTTATCCTAAGTGCTTAAAAATTGATTGTTCAATAATTTGTTCCAGTATCTTTCCCAGTATTGAAATTAGGCTGACTGGTTTATCATTTGTTCCCCTTTTTAAAAGATAAGTACTATGTTTGCCCTTCTCCACTCCTCTGGGTCCTCAACCATCCTCCGTGAGTTCTTGAACTTAATTGCTAACTCTTTCAACATTACTTCAGCTAGTTCCTTAAGTGCCCAAGCATGAATTTCTTCAGACCCTGCTGACTGGAATATAACTAGCTTATTTAAGTATTCTTTAACCTGTTCTTTCCCTATTTTGGCATGTGTTCCCTCCCCCCTGTAGTAACATTCCCTTCCTTGCCTAGTTTGGAAAGTCAGGACCTTAAGAAATGCTATGAATCAATGCTCAGAGGATTCCTTTTGACTTTGTATCCTCAACGTGAACTGATATAACCTCTCAATCCATCAATGTCAGAAGCTATTAGCAGTCTGCAGTATCTTCTACATGAAGAACCTTTATGTTTTATCTTCAGAAATGCCAGTGGTTTAATATTCTTACAGTTCATATTTGCTTTTTGGTTAGAAACAGCATTCCCAGTTGTACTGAAAATGTCTTCAAAACACTGGGAGGATAACAACTGAAAGAGAACACTTAGCTATCAAGGAAAGCCATAATTATTTAACTTAAGAATGGGAGGAGAGCTTCTCATGCTGCTGCCAGGGTCAGCCTTGACATTCCTTAACAGGGCCATGAAACAGTTTTCTATCCCCACAAACTCATTGCCAACTCCTGGCCCACTTTCTGTAAAACAGCCATCCCCTCAAAGTAAGCTGTGACGATCACAGCAATATTATGTATGAAATCTGGGGCTGTTTCATAAATAGAGCAATTGTGGGTCTGTGAAAACTTTTCTATTTGCACGGCCAGTGTTTCTATAGGTTTGTAAAGACAACACATGGGATGCAGAGGGAAAGGAAAGGACACTTTTTGTAGGTCCCAGAAGGACACTGGCGATCTAGATTTGCTGCCAGACAGCTCAACTGGTAAACTTGATATCAAGCTCAGCAAATGTACTTGCATCTCATGCTCATTCCTTAGGCCGCTGTTCTGTACTGGCACCATACCGCTGTCCACAAAGCCTCTCTCCTCTACCAGGATGTCTACACAACAGAGGGAGGTATATTTTCCAGCTTGGGCAGGCCTCTTTGTGCTAGCTTTGATTGAACTAGTGCACTACAAATTGCAGCGTAGCCTCAGAGGCAGGAAGGACTAGCTGACCAAATACAAACCAAAGATATTGGGCAGAATTGCATGCAGGATGGCTAGTCTGTTCAGCTTCCAAGTCAGCATGGCTGTACTGTTACGTTAGTGCACTAGCTTGACCAAAGTCAACATGCATAGATCTACCCAAGATAGAAATTATACCCCCAGCTCCAGTATAGCCACTGAGACTGTGGGTAAGTCTACACAGCAAGTGCACATGTGACTGCAACACAGGTCGTCATACCCATGCTAGCTTTAATTTAGGGGGAGGATAATAATACAGACATGAGCAGCATGGCTTTCAGCCCAGGCTATCTGCCTGATTAGAAGAGTGGGGACTCTAGGTATGTACTCAGGCAACTAGGTCATGCCACTAAGTCTACATTACTTTTATACTCATGCTGTCTAATGTACAGTTAGCACAGGTACTTCTACCAACACTACAGTGACACCTTTGTATGTAGCATTGCCATACCTAGAGTGTCTATTTAATTCCTGTCTGAAAGATGACAGCATAGATAAAACCTAGTGCTTTGCTGTGTCAGTGGTAACTCCTTTCTCAGGCTACATCTACAATGCAGCGCTATTTCGGGTATCCCAAAATAGCTATTCCGCATCTTTTAAGCACGCCCATTATTTCAAAATATAACAGGCTAGCTATTCCAACGTCCCTGTAAACCTCACTCCACGAGGAGTAAGGGATGTTTCAGAATAGTGATTTATTTTGAAATAAGTGCTGTAGACAGCACCAAATTTCAAAATAAGCTATTTTGAAGTTGACTCGAAATAAGCTACTTCGAAATTGACTTGAAATAAGCTACACAATATGTGTAGCTCAAATTGCATACCTTATTTCGAACTATGGGTGCAGTGTAGATGCACCTTCAAAGTACCTGTTCTAAAGTACTGAAATCATAGGAAAATCAACAGATACAGAAAGAATAAGAGACCAACATACTGAGAATAAGTCTGTCTGATCTTTCTCTTTCTAGGACAGTGTCAATTGCTGGGGCTCTCTCTATCACTATCTTACGGCTTTCTCTATCACCATCTCTTTAGATTTCTCCAGATTGACAGCACTGTTATATGAGGCATGAGAGGTACTCTAAAAGCTTGGTGCAAATAAGATAGATTAGGTACCCAAGAAAGATTCTTCCATTTTCAGATTTGTTCCATGAAATATTTACACACATATTTTCAGAAGACTGATAGGCAGAAGGGAATTGACAGATACCAGCTGGATACTGGCTTTTAACTGAGATCATCCCTCCCCTCCACCCAAGGTTTGCCAAAAATAACAAAAAGCTTTTCATGAAGTCTGCTGTGAATAGTACAGGTCCATCTAGCTAGCCTGTCTGGTTTGTTACAACAAAGCAGTGGACCATACTGCATTATTTGTCCCCCATATTAACTTCACAGGGATAGGAGGGTGATTCTGCTTGAAAACTGATGGACAGATGCGAGGAAAAGGATGTGAACCAGAATGTGGCTGGGCTCTGTTTGAAAAGCAGCAGCCACATGGGAAGCAGGGAGCTGGAGAGAAGATGAATTCAGAACAGCTACCCCAGGATGTTGGGAACCATATAGAGCTGAGTGAGAAACAGGCTGTGCACTGCTGGACATTACAGATGGATGTAGGTCTGGGCTGGAACTTATTGGGAGGAGAAGCAGCAAATCAGCAAGGAATCAATGAAGAGAGGCCCCAGCGAGAGGGTACGTCTACATTTGCTCCCTTGTTCGAGCTAGGGATATAAATGTAGGCGACCAAAGTTGCTAATGAAGCGGGGATTTAAATATCCCACGCTTCATTAGCACGATCTTGCCGGTGCGTTACTCTGCTCAACAGCTGATTCGAACCAGGAAGTGCACGTCAGGACCAAAAAATGAGGCGTAACATTAATTCGAACCAAGGGGTTTGGTTCAAACTAACGCGTCCCGGCGTGCACTTCCTGGTTCGAATCAGCTGTTGAGTGGAGTAACATGCCAGTGAGATAATTTAAATCCCCACTTCATTAGCAATTTCAGTCGCCTACATTTGCATCCCTAGC
>CM057846.1:160012199-160030873 GCA_030068395.1 Apalone spinifera
CTATTGTTGTGAGTACAACAAACAATAGATTTCTATCCATAATTAGCAAAGGCCATTGAGTATTTTTTCAGTGGCTGTTCCAATGTTATTTCTACATACTTTTAAAAAAATATATTTGAAATGCTGAGTAGCAGAGGGAATTGCCTAGAGGTTTCCTGCATTTGCAATGTTTCTTGGCAACCCTAGCTTTTTTTAATCTAGGTCCTGAAATATTCCAAAAAGACCCTTGTATCCGTATAAGGCCCTTCCGATCTCTTGATCTTGCTTTCAAAGGAGGACACTCCTGGGTTTCCAAATGATTCTCACACATTTCTGCATAGCAAAAGATGGATCTATTTGGATCTTTTCACTATGTTTGTGTTTTTACATTTTCAGTAAAATTCTAACATCGGGGAATTCATTTTCTTTTAAATTCTCTCACTTTCAAATCTTCGAGAGCATAACTATGATCATATATAAAACAGAGAGAGCAAGAGGAGGGACTTCTGGTTAACATGCTGGACTGGGATGAGAAGATCGGGATTCAATACTCAACTCAAACAGATTTCCTGTCACATGCAAAATCTGTTTCTGAGAGGAGTATTTAATCCAGATCTCCTATGTGACCCTTAGGACTGGTCTATAGTAGCAAAATGCTCCAAGTAGAAATATAGCCTTGATCAGCTAAGCTACATTGTGGCAAGTTTACTTTTTCCAACTTCCTCACCCCTCACATAATGAAAAAAAAAAAGTAAAGCTCTCCAGAAATTTTCTAAAGAAACTTTTTTCCAATCAGAAAGTGCTGATTTGTCAAAACAAAACTGCGCATGGGAAATCTTTCAGCTCCATCTTTTTTAGCAAAAAATGGTTTAAAATGTTTCATGTTGATGTTTGTGAAGTGAAAAAAATCCAGTTTTAAGATGATTTTTTATTTTGAAATGTAAGCTAATTATAGCAAAAACTTTAAAATCTCTAGTATAATTTTAAATCATTAAACCTGGTAGAAATGGACATAGCCCAACTGATCCACCCCAACAATTTTTTTCAGAGTTTTGGTCTGTACAAATATTTAAGATTTTTCATTCCTATTCAGACTGAGAAAAATAAATCAATATCTTAAAAAAAATCACAAGATGAGAAAACCATTTCCTGTCCAGCTGAGCTCTACAAAGATGCATATGACTGCATCTATACTAGGGCCATATTCTGGTGCAGTTATATCAGTCAGAGATCTGACCTGAGATTCTATTCCCGTCTTTGTTACGTACTACATATCACTAGAAATCAATGGAACTCTGTGTGAGCAAAACAGCCAGCCTGCCTGCCTGCCATCAATTGCAGGATCTGGGGCTTAGTCTCTCTGCCTCAGTGATAGGCATAATTGTTCCTTTCTTCCATTTTCTGTCTGCATTGTCTGTTTCTAACAAAAGCTCTTCAGGACAGTCACTGTCTCTTACTATGCAGCACCCGATACAATAGGGAACCAACTCAGTTGGGGGTCTCTAAGTGCCAATACAAATAATTATCACAACAACATATCAGATTGTTGAAAGAGTTAATAGTATTGCATTAAAACATAATCGGAAACATAATTGGACCTTTTTATGAATTAACTAGCTTCCAAGTGGCTTAATAAAATGCCTATTTTCTTAGATAATTTACCTCACTGTTTGTTAGTTATTTGGTTTGAGCATCTACTCATATGTTTTTTAAATTATCTTTCTTTAAATTCATTTCTCTCTCTCTCCAAATGGTGCCAAATAAAATCTCTAGTAGCTTAAAAGATATTATAGTGTCTATTATTTAAATCCGATTATTTGGAATTATAGGAATGATGATAATGGATTTATAATGTAGACACAATATATATTTACTTCTGAGTAGATGTTCTGCTTGTCTAGCTTTAAAATTTATTTTTGATGATCGCCTTGGCGTTCACCACTCAGAGTCGGGCCATTATCCACCCATACTGAAATTAGGTTCATAACATAATTTGATAGAAGTTATCAGTTAAAATATTGAAAAAGCTTTCCCCATAGTGCTGATCCAGGACAATGAAAGATGTCATCCAAAACAATTCTCTCCCCCACAACAGCTCTCACAAAAGATGTTCTCTGTTTGCAAAGCATCTTTGTTCTTTGTCCTGTGATGCTTAATTAAGGATATAATGGATAATATTATAGTCATTTTAGACTGGTTGGGAAGTAATGAGGCCTGAGGCAAAGCATACAGCTCGATTTAATTCAAATCAACCTACAACTGTTGGCAATACCCTTTACAAAGGATCTTGGTGAGGATATAATTTTCTGAAATAATTTGCAGTTACATTTTTCCTCCCTAATAATTAATTTTTTAAAATTTCTTATGTGTCATGACTCTCAGCAGCATAGTGTTCTGCTTTTTAGAGAGACTTCCTCAATGAATAGTTTGCCATATATAAATTGGCATAATGTTCTTTTCCCAGAGACATGTGTTTCCTGTAGTTGATTGATAGATGAAGCATGCAGCCAAGTGATTTATGTGGATTTCATCACTGTTACATCTGAGCACCTGCATCAAAGAATCATAAAACACTAGATCTGGAAGGGACCTCACAAGATCATCAAGTCCAGTCCCCTGCCCTCACAGCAGGATCATGCACATTCTACATCGGGGTGGCCAGCCCATTTAACAAAGAGAACCAAAACAGTGGTGGAAAAAGCCCCCCAGAACAGAATTGTTGAGAAAAACCAAAAAAAATTTTAAAAAATTAAAAGAAAAAGAAGGCTGCCCCTTTAAGACGGCCGCTTTTCTCTGGATCTTCTTCAATTTGTCCACATCATTCCTGAAATGTGTCCAGAACTGGACACCATACTCCAGTTGAAGCCTAATCAGTGCAAAGTAGAGGGGAAGAATGACTTCTTGTGTCTTGCTCACCACTGTTAATGCATCCCAGAATCATGGGTTGTTGGTTTTTTTTGCACCAATGTCACACTATTGATTCATATTTAGCTTGCGGTCCACTCTGACTCCTAGATCCTTTTCTGCAGTACTCATTCCTAGACAGTCACTTCCCATTTTGTATGTGTGTGTACTGGCCTCAGTCAGAACCTGGTCCCCATCCAGGTCAGAGGGAGGCCAACCTGCCTCACTACAAGGAAGCAGACTGAGTCAATAATGCAGCACAGAACTTGCTTCAGGATGGGGGAGCAACAGTTCGGGTACTCAGGCCTATGGTTGGCCGAACAACAATGCACAGGTCCTAGTACAGGGTGGGGCAACAAAGAGTCCAGGTGCTGGGCCTATGCTGAGGCCAAGCAGTAGTCAATACTCCCTGGCCCTAGTTCAGGGTGTGGCATCCAACAGTTCCAGGAGCTCACTCTTAGGTGTAGGCCGAGGAACTGACAATATGCCCAGGCCCTGATCAGGGTGGAGCAACAAGCAGCTCAGGCCTGTGTGCAGGTTGAGCAGGAGTCAGATCTCCTAAACCTGGCAGAGAACCAACAAGCACAGGTGTTTTTCCCCTAACAGGAGGAAACTTCCTCCCAGGGATTAGGGTGGTGGGGACTGGGGATGCAGGCCCACCTACTCCACTGTGTCCCAGCCCAGGGCCCTAACAGTGGCCACTTCAGTTGCCACTGGGTCAGTGGAGATCATGACTGAAACATGCTGACTCAGTTTACCTCCATTTCCTCAGCCAGACATGGGTCGGTCATCACTGGGCTACTTCCCAGTTCCCCCATATGTAGACAACAGAGTTTATATCATCTTATGTAATGTGCTTAATGAGTACTATGAGAATAAATGTTAAACAATTACAACTCTGCCAGCTACCCTTCTCTGGTTAGCAGGGAAGAACAGTCTTCTAGGCCCTTAATAAAGATCCATCAAGCAGACTGTTTGTGTTTGTATCTGATGTTAACACAGAAAGAGATCAGAAGGATCCTTGTGATTCAGCATGATCATACTGTTGCCCTGGAGTAATTCGAATATAGGTTGTGTTATAAAGAAAATATGATGAATGATTAAAAGTTTGTGCTAACAGAAGCTTTGTATTGGAAATTGATACCTTTTGTATAGACAATTGTATTCCTTTTCCTAGGTGTGAATAAACAATTGTGTAGTTCCTAGGGAGGAGGGAGTGAATGAGTTTGGAATGTGAGTGTTTGGAAAGAGATAACTTGTCGGCTCAGAAGTTTCAGAGTTCAGATAGTCAAAGAAGGGGGAGGAGAAGCTGGAAGACTCAGCGGCACTAAAGTGCCATCAATTGGGCCCAATTTAAGGCAAACCAACGCAGGACATATAGACAGCCTTGGAGTTAAAAACAAGCACCCATTTTAGATAAACTTTGGGAAGTTAGCACTAACATACTGATCTCAGATGACAAAGAAAAACTGCTTCCAGATAAACAGATGTTAAAATGGTGATTCATTAAGAACTGATGCAACAAAATATATAGCCCTGAATGGGAGAAAAGTCCTATAAAAGATGGGGCATCTTGCATGAATCTCCGGGTCCCATCTTGTCAAGATCAGAGCATCGGTCCAGACCAAGAGAAGCACCTGCTCTTCCCCCTCTCATTTAACTCCCCTGGCCAGTAAGTTAATGTGAACAGCAGACTGGTAACTTTAAGCAGTGACAAGACTGTGTGTGTGTGTGTGTGTGTGTTTTTTCGGGTGGGTATTTGTGAATATGCATATAACAGAATAATGTTAGATTGTCAATAAATGTGATGTTTTGCTTTATTCCCCTAAAAAGATCACGTGAAATTCTTTCAAGTACAACACTTAGGCCTACCTGGCTTGGTCCCAGCTCCTCATGGCCTGGAGGGAATGAAGATGCCAACAGGGTTTTCATCAGCTGAGGGTCTCGGATTGTCAGCAGTCCCGGGTTGTCCTCTGGGATCACAAGCCATCTTGGTCAGTTTTATTCTTCTTGGTGGTGCAGCTGAGCCTCGAGCCTCCCACCTCCCACCTCAGGAGCTCAGGCAAGGTGTCTGGTTCCTTCCACAGCTGGGGCCCAACTGAGCTCTTATCTCCAGGCTTTATACCTCTGGCCCTGTCCTTCCACTTCTTTGGGGGCAGAGTTGGGTTGCACTGTCCCTGCCCACCAGAGTGTTTTGGTGAGTTCTTCCTCTTCTGGGTCAGAGGGAGGCCAAGCTGCTTCATTCCAGTGTGAAACTGATTGTTCCTCACTAAGTGAAGTACCTTGCATTTGTCCTTATTGATTTCATCCTATTTACTTCAGACCATTTCTTCAGTTTGTACTGATCTTTTTGAATTATGACCCTACCCTCCAAAGCACTTGCAACTCTTCCCAGCTTGGAATCATCTGAAAACTTTACAAGCATACTCTCTATGCCATCATCTAAATCTTTGATGAAGATATTGAACATAATCAGTCCCAAAATCGATCCCTGCAGAACCCCACTTGAACTCTTCCAGTATGACTGTGAACCACTGATAATTACTCTCTGGCTGCGTCTAGACTGGCAAGTTTTTCCGCAAAAGCGGCTGCTTTTGTGGAAAAACTTGCCAGCTGTCTACATTGGCCACTTGAATTTGCGCAAGAACACTGATGATCTAATGTATGATTGTCAGTGTTCTTGCGCAAATACTATGCTGCTCCCATTCGGGAAAAAGCCCTCTTGTGCAAATGTATTTGTGCAAGAGGGCCAGTGTAGACAGCTCAGGACTGTTTTGCGCAAAAAAGCCCCGATGGCGAAAATGGCAATCGGGGCTTTCTTGCGCAAAACTGTGTCTAGATTGGCACAGACGCTTTTCCACAAAAAGTGCTTTTGCGCAGAAGCATCCGTGCCAATCTAGACGCTCTTTTCCGCAAATGCTTTTAACAGAAAAACTTTTCCATTAAAAGCATTTGCGGAAAATCATGCCAGTCTAGATGCAGCCTCTGAGAACAGTTATCCAACCAGTCACACCATCTAGATTGTATTTATCTAGTTTATTGATAAGAAGGTCATGCAAGACTGTATCAAATGTTTTACTAAACTCTAGGTATATCACGTCTACCGCTTTCCTATCAAAGAAATCTATCAAGTTGGTTTGACATAATTTGTTCTTGACAAATCCATGCTGACTGTTTATTAACTTATTGTCTTCCAGATGTTTGCAGATGGATTCCTTAATT
This sequence comes from Apalone spinifera, assembly GCA_030068395.1. Classification (NCBI taxonomy): domain Eukaryota; kingdom Metazoa; phylum Chordata; order Testudines; family Trionychidae; genus Apalone; species Apalone spinifera. The sequence continues at coordinate 160,018,305 of CM057846.1, forward strand.
ATTTGCTCCATTATCTTTCCTGGTATAGAAGTTAAGCTGACTGGTATGTATGTAGTTTCCAGGTTTGTCCTTATTTCCCTTTTAATAGATGGGCACTACATTTGCCCTTTTTGAGTCTTCTGGAACCTCTCCTGTCTTCCACGAGTTTTGAAAGATCACGGCTCAGATACTTCCTCAATCAGCTCTGAGAGTATTTTAGGATGCTTTTCATCAGGACCTGGTGACTTGAAAATATTTAACTTTTCAAAGTAAATTTTAATTTGTTCTTTCCTTATTTTAAAATCTAAACTTAACCATTTTCACTGGCATTCACTATGTTAGGTGTCCAATTGCCACCAACCTTCTTGGTGAAAACTGACACAAAGAAGCTGTGAAACACTCTGCCATTTCCACATTTTCTGTTATTGCTTTTCCCTTGTCATTGAGCAATGGGCCTACTCTGTCCTTGTTTTTCTTCTTCTTTCTAATATATTTGTAGAATGTTTTCTTTCCAGCCTTTATGTTTCTAGCTAGATGGAGCTTGTTTTGTGCCCTCACCTTTCTAGTTTTGCCCCTTCATAATTGTGTTATTTGTTTATATTCATCCTTTGTACTTTGACCTAGTACAGACATGGCCTGGATGTATTCAAATTTTCTCTGCAGCAAAGCATAGTCCTGTAGAGGATTTATATGAATGGATATTACTATCCCTGCAATACACACATTTGAATCTCAGCTCTACACAGATAGTATTTTAAATTTATGAACGTATTCTAAAAATACAGTCCTTTAGGTGCTCAAATATCAATATGAGAACCACTAAAACGTTTCTGATGTGAATTCTTAATACATTTTCTATATTTATTTAAATCCCTTCTGAGATGCTGACAACAATTAAAATACATAAGGTAAAGGCTAATGAATAGTAAAATTCAGCTGGCACTTCACAACACCAGTGTGTAGACGAACATCTTCCAGTCATATTAATACAGCAGCATGATGTTAGCTTTAGCTCAGCATATCTAATACTATATACACACAAAAGGAGTAGAATAAATTCACTCAACAGTCCAGACTGCTTTATATTTATAGTTTTCCCTACCCCTGTCTAGTAACTTTAAATGACTTCCCTGAAGCCAGGTGGCACAAGAACAAGTCAAGCCAGAATATTGTTTCTCAATCTAGGAAATTAATTTTGGAGTCATGCACTCCATTGCACTCCATGTTGAACATTAGACACTGCATCCAGCAAGGTAGCACTAATAGCACCTGAGGCAATTTCCTTTATTCTGTTTCTTTTCAGTTCCCAGCTGGAGTTGGAGCTAAAAATAGTCTTGCCCTGACAGGATAATGAATCCTAGCAATAAGTGTATTCCGCAGCAATGCAATGAGCTCATTATCTATGTGTTGATGGATGATGTTGGGGGGGAGGGGATTGAATAGCATGGTACAATAAAAAAAACACCTTAGAATTTTGTGTTATTCTATTTTTACTGCATAGTTCCTCTAGTGGCTCTGAAAAATCAAAGACTGCTTGTCCTTTTATGGTAGTGTAAAATCATTTATATAAAAATTAAAAACAGATGTAAAATGTTATTAACCAGAGTATTCACTCTTTATGAAGAATTATTACTTGCTGTGCTGTGAAGTTACTCTTTTATCTACAGGACAAAATAACTTATTTCAGCTTTTGATGCTGTCTGCACATCAGGAAGTCCGAGGTAAAGCACCCTTCCTCCAACTGCCCTTACTCCTTGTAAAATGAGGGTAACAGAAGTCAGAGTAAGAAGTCCTCCAGCTTGCCATTATTTTGTCATTATGTTGAAATAACTGTTTGTAGTATAGACGAGGACTATATTATTTCAGAAAAATGTCAGTTATTCCAAAATAACATTGCTGTTATTTTGTACCCTCAGAAGCCAATGGAAAATATCAATAGAGTTACATGATCATCAACATCTGAAGGAATATTGTATTATTCTGATGGCAGATTTTCTGTGGGAAACCATGAAATGTGGTTAGTTCAGCAACACTATTCTTGTGTCAATGAAACTTCATTCTGGTCTCAGAATCAGAAAAAAATGGGGCAAAATCCACTCTAAGGCTACATTTACACTACAGAGTTTTTGCGCAAAAACTCACGGAGCGTCCACACCTCAAGTGCATTTTTGCGCAAGTAAATTGACAGAACAGAGGGGTTTTTTGAGGTGTAGGTATTCCTCTTTCTACGAGGAATAACTCCTTTTTGCGCAAGTGTTCTTGCGCAAAAAGGTGTGTGTGAATGGGCAACTGGGGTTTTTTGCTCAAAAACAGGAAAGAGAAAAAAACACAGGTGCCCTGCTGGCCATTCTGTAGATAGCTATTAGCGCTTTCTTTCGAAAGCATATCCATGCAGTGTGGATGCTCTCTTGAGCAAAAGCACATCACTTTTTCGATGCGCTTTTGCAGTGTGGATGCGCTCTTGTGCAAGAAGTTTTTGCGGAAGATCTCTTCTGCAAAAAGCTTCTTGCACAAGAAGCCTGTAGTGTTGACATAGCCTCATTGAAGTTAATAGCAAAATATCCATTGATTTCAACAGGGACTTGAGAAGCTAGCCAAGCAGTGGGTAAGCTTAAAAGGAAGAGTCAACCTAAATGTTTTTCAAATCATGAATGTAAATCATTAGATCACTTATGACTATTGCTGCAAGTAACACCTAATATTTAACCAAAAAAGATTAGGAGAAAAAAGGTTTGTGTGTGTGTTTGCCAGCTATTTCTATATGGCCACTCTCACTGCTTCCCCTGGATAGCCAGTCAAGCTCCATCCCTCCCATCCTCAAACTCCCCCATTCATATGGGTCTTTCACACAGCACCAAGGGAAGAGAACAAAACACATTTAAAAAAAAACGGGAAAATACAACTGTAACTCTTCCTCTCCAGGTTGGCAAAGGGTACGGTTATAATGTTAGGAGATCTGTTAGGAGATAGAGGAAATCAGAGAATGAGGAAGGGGTGGTTTAATTAGAACAGACACTCTTTAAAAATATTGGAAAAAGACCAACAGGTGCTTTTGCTTCACAGGAAAGTTCTGTTTCCCTGACCCAAAGATAGTTTGTGACAGTGACAGTCTCATGTAAGGAAGAAAACTCTGTGGATACAATATGCTCTCTGAAGACCTAGAAAGTGCTAGAGAATAGCTAATGAAAGATACAGCTAGCCCAGCAGGACTCTAGGAAGAGAACTTGTGATAGGGGACTTGTGGGAAGCCACTGACCCAGGAAAGCACAGAGCATGTCAGATTTGAATTGAGCTGCCTGCTTAGGCCCAGCAGAGAAGCTAAATTGCTTATTGCACGCCACTGTTAAAATGCAGATTTTCTCCTTTAGAACATTTAATAGGAAGCAAATTATATGGAGGACTCCTATGCCTTCAGGGAGAACAGCCCAACAATTAGGTCTTGCAAAGTGTACACTGTTGGAAACACAACAGAAGAAATACTTTAAGGCAGATCAACAACCAGGAACAGTCTTTTACCACTGGAAGATGAGGATGTGTTGCACCATAAAAGAATTTTGATGCTGGAAGCCGAGTACACATTCAGCCCTCAAACTTGCAAACATTTAAGCACGTGTTTCACTTAACTACTCCCTGGATTTCAATGGGGGCTGCTTCTGGTAGTCAAGTTAAGCAGATTGACAAGCATTTATAGGATTAGGATGACTGTTAGAAAAAAAACAAGTGCCTACACCCTATGATGTAGTTACTGAATACAGCTAGAAAAAAATCCTAGCAAGTTGATCTGACAAGTTTAATTTCTTTTTCTGTTTATGAATTGTCTATGGGCAGCTTATGATTGTCTCCAATTTGTTACTCAAAGCGATTCACCAAATCAGTTTCTACAAATGAATCTTGTTCTGTAGACTGTTTGCAAGCTACCATGAGCTTTCAATATTTTCATCTTGAGCTGCATTAGTGTTAATTGAACACTTGTCACATGATGTTCCTGTTCCTTAATTGACTCAGCACAACTCCCAGAATCAGATTTCCAGCATGACTGTTTCCACATCTAAAACTTCCAAGTTTGCTCTGCGTGAATAATCTTTATTAGATGCTTAAAATTTGGTGTCAAAGTTGCGACTCATGAGCTTATTCAGTAACCTGTCTTTAGGAAACAAACATACAAAGAGGATTGAGCACAACCCATTTATCAGTGTATGTTGTGTCCCATTCTGTACCTGATCCAGAGGGTGTGAGTCTTGTAATAATTGTAGATGGAATTAATGTAACCCAGTCACTGTCCAACATTAAATGGTGTTACACAAGTGTGACCTGTAGAGCTTCACAAGGCCCACTGGCGGGGGGAGGGCATTATAATTCATATCAGGCCTGACACACAGTCTGTCCTCAACACACTGTTATAGTATGTATCTAAGAGGTATTGTATGAGCTGATGATGTGCTGGTCAGGAATATCATGGTGTGAGGTATGCATAGGTTGTGTACAAAGAGTTGTGTGTGCTGGAAATGTCCTTAAAATGTGTATTGGAGGCAGTGCACAAATTAAGCATGCCTCAGACAAAAATATGTAGATTTATCTGTCTGACTGGCTCTATCACAGAGAAGGAACAATGAAAGTCAATTTACATGTAAGGTAAGCAAGGCACTCAAGCTAATAAGCAGTTGAGGAAACAGTTTACTGAGCACAGTGAGAGACAGAGCTTGCACCCCCAGGAAGCCTTTCTACCTCCTGAGGTAAAGACAAGGGATTTTGTCTTTTTGCTCCCTATATATCTCATACTCTAATTATCTACTACCTAGGGAACAGAGGGAATAACACCCTCTGATTGTGTTAACAGTGTTGACTTGCTGATTTGTTTTGTTTGTAACCATACTTGTCTCTCTCTCTTGCTTAATATCTATGATCTTTATTAATAAAGCTTATTCTTAGTTGCACTGTAAACCATCGTAGTGGTGTTATATTGAAGTAAAGAGAGAGCCCTCATAACTTAATAAGTGGGGTGAAAGGTGAAAAGGAATGGACACTTCTCTGGGGAACATGGGAACTCAGGTTCACTGATTGCTACTCTTCTGCCTCACCAGTCTGTATGCCTCCTTGAGACTCTGCCCTTGCAGGTAACACAGTATCTTATGCTTTGGGCATCCTGAGGAAAGCATCACAGGAAGTTTTGGTATACAGAGACCTCAACCTGCTTAATACCATGGTATATCAGAATTTAAAAAAATCCTTTTAACCTTTTATTAAAAGGAAAACCTGTTAAATGTTTGAAATTTAAAGTATTAACATGAAAGCCTTACTTAACAACATGCTCTGTTGCTTTTGGCTGATGAGAGCTTTTAGAAAGAAAAACCCACTTGTTTGACAGTCTCTTGGAAGTACTGTCCTGGTGAAAAGAGAAGAAGTTAGCTGAAATGGGCTGGAGCTGCTGAAATCTGACCCTATTTCATCCCAAGTGGAGCTTGTGATTCAGCTGGAACTGGTAGAGGTGGCAATATCATGTAGGCTCCCTGGCTTGGACTGATTAGGAGGTCTCGCAGGCAGCCATGATGGTGAAGCTTGCTTCCATAGTCAGTTTTTCTCCACAAAGTCTTTCCAAAGGACCCACAAAGGGAAAGGTGGGTGGACTAGCCCTTCACCTCAATATTTTGTTCTGCCATTAGGCCTGGTTTCTGACATGCCTATTTTGGTTCACTGTTTCTTGACTTGACACTACACTTGTTTTCCAAGCATGATCTTAACATAGTCCATCAGTTATATGAGTAGATGTCTTTGTTTATACTAATTCAGTCTTTGTCTCCCTTTAGAACTTCTTCCCATCAACATTTGTTAATACAGGTTATTGTGACAGCTCATGAACTTTCACTTACCCTCATTGTGAGCTCAGCTGTAAAAAGTAAGTTGGTAGGCCCAATTATCAGAGCAGTCTGTTACAGTTCCCAGCCAGCAAGCCAAGATCATTAGTTCAAGCCTTTAGCTTTACAAGTTCCAGATAAAAAAACCCAGTGTCTGCCAAGATGGTAGCTGTTACATAAACACAGATGAAGGAGATTAGATTTAAAAAAAAATTCAACAAATAATTACCGATTTATTAAGGTACCAAACAACCTCTATTACTTAATATAAACATGCTTATATAAGGAACACCAGCAGGGACAGATAATATTAGGAAGGAATTTCAAATGGAATGAGATAGACGTATGTCCCATTCAATACATCACATGAAGGCAGACATGTAAATATTGACAAATTTTAGAAGTGCTTATATACAAATGCTTAAAGACTAAATATTAAGAGGAGGAGGTTAAGTGCCTGGTATTAAATGATGATATTGATAACACAGAAACTTGGCAGAATTACAACAAAAATAAATTATATAGGAATGACAGAGTAGGTCATACTGGTGAGGGGGCACTAGATCTGAAAGAAAGCTTAGAGTTAAATTTGATAAAAGTCTTAAATAATTCAAACTGTACCACAAAATCTCTATGTATAGAAATGTCATGATTGAATAATAAGAATATGGTAGCAGGAATATTGTACCAACATGTCCAAGGTGGTGACAGTGATTGTGAAATGCTCAGGGAGATTAGGCAGGCTATTAAAAAATTAATAATCATCAGGGATTTCAACTATCCCTATATTGGACAGGTACATGTTACCTCAAGACAGGATGCAGAGATAAAAATTCTAGTTACCATTAATCATTGCTCTTTGGATCACCTAGTCCTGGAAACCACAAGGATTTAGGCAATTCTTGATTTAATTCTAAGTGAAGCACAGGGTCTGGTCCAAGAGGTGTTCACAGTTGAATTGTTCAATTATTGTGACCATAATATAATTACATTTAACATCCTAGAGGTGGGGAAGGGGAGAAGAATACCCAACAAGCCCACCACACTAGCACTTAACTTCAGAAACTATACAAAAATGAAGAAGCTATTTAAATGGAAATTTAAAAGGAATGGTCATAAGAGCAAGCTGCTGGGAAACTTTTAAAAAACTCCATAATGGGGTTGCAAGTTAAATGTGCATCTCAGTGAAAAAAAAATAACTAGCAAAAGGACAAAAAAGCTATGTTGGCTAAACAGAGTGAATTATGTTATTAAAAGCAAAAAGGCATCTTTTACAAATCTGATGTCAAATCCCAGTGGGGAAAATAAAAGATCGTAAACTCTAGCAACTCAACAGGCCAAAAAAAGAATTTGAGGAACAAGTAGAAAAAGACAAGGAAGAATATTAAGGATATCAAGAGCAGGAAACCTGATAGTCAATTAGTGGGAGTAAGTGGGACCTGCTTTGCCCAATCCAGCTATATTTGGTGAGGATTAAAATTTAGAAGAGATATATTTGGATTACTATAAATATCTTGGTAGAAGTTGACAGAGTTGATGGTGACAAAAGGACAACAGGAGTGACAACTATAGCATGATTTTTCTTAGTTATATTAAGGGCACATTTAAAAAAGTTTATAGGGTTAATAAACATACTGTATTACAGACATGAGTAATATGTGTCAGAGAGGTATAAGTGCATCAGTAGTTGTGTTCTAGATGGTTCTACATGACTGAAAACAACCAACTGATCTGCTGGTCTTTAACATCTATATCAATTGATTAATCACAATGCCTTTTAATTAGTAACCTACTATAAATTTTGGTATGCGTGACTAACATAACACTGATGGGAGAGCTGGAGTTTAATTCTTAACTAGGGTAGAGGAATATAAGTTAAAAAATGTTCTTGGATAGAGGACAAGCAAAAATACAAACTTCTCACTAGTACAGGATTTCTTGGAAATGAAGGGATGTCTTAAGAAGAGGCCCAAAGTAGAAAGATTAGGTAAGAGAAAGCAATTTTGGACTGGAAAATAACTCCTGGAAGGAAACAGGCACCATGGAGTGGAGAGGAGGAATTAAGTTTCTACATCAGTTGATTTTAGTCTTTGACACACAGAAGATAACAATTCTTGATGCTGAAACTCTGAGAAATAGGGCTGATAGAGTCTTCTTCACAAAAGCAATGGTGCGTGAACCCCATGGAGATTAAGCTGAACTGAATGCTGAAAACAAACTAAAGCCTGCAAATAAGGATTGAATTTGTGAGCATCAAAAAATGGCTATGTTAATATTGGCTGAAATCTGAGTTGAACTGAAGATGAACACACAGAAGTGTGGCATGATATAAGGAAAAGGTAAGAAGTTAAATGAAGTCAGGGATTGCAGTTTACTTCTTTGGCTCATATAGGTAAGTTCTTCCTCTAAAAGGTTTGTGTACAAACACTATTTATAAAACGTAATTGACTGTTAAAAAACCCTGATGTTTAATATGGACTTCTCCATATACCGACCATACAAGTGCTATAGTATAAATATATAAATTACATACATGAAAGTATCCAGTATGTTATAGAATAGTATATCTTTACTATTCAATATATAGCATGAAAAAACAGAGACAATATTACTTTTATGTAAGGGTAACAAACCTTTGAAATTCCTTTCCCCTACTATACAACAAAAGATGACTGATTTTAGTCTGTAGCCTGATTTTACGAGGTTTCAGTTCTACCTGAATGAATATGCTACCACTGGTCAAGTTGCAATTTCCATCCTCTCCAATGTTTATGATATTTACTTCAGTTGCCAATAGACTGCGAGAAGAGGACGGAAAAGAATTGTAGAAGTCTGTCTAATCATATTTTTCTATGAATGAGACAGAAATGTACTGAGAATAAACTTTCCCTCTAATAAATGTAACACCAATTATGTTCCCTATTATATTCATGGGTCCTCATCCTGAGGGATCATTACTCCTGGGGATCTCAAACAATTCCAGGAGGAGCATGACTCCCTCCCTTTTTATGGCTCAATGGGAAGAAGATCCCCAAACTTTTCTATTGTAACCTGGGATCACAATATACAAAGGACTGAGATGTGGATCAAGGTATAAAAGTAAGCATATTTGTGTGTCATAAAGACTTAATTTACTTGTCTATCCTGCTCCTTCAACAGAACACATGAGATGAATAAGAATTTCCCTACACTTCAGTTATAATATACATTTTTTTCCTTTTTTGTCTGTGGTCTTAGATGCAATTAGGTCTCTTCCACACTCAAAATTTCCAAGTCAATAGGTGTACGTTGAATTCTACATCAATTTCATTTCTGCATGTATAGTTACAACAATCATCTTTTTCTAACTTGGCTTCAAGTTGCAAACAAACTCAGTTTAATACTCTACAAAAATCACAACTTTGCAACCATCTCTCTTAGAAAGCATCTTGTTTAAAATGCCTCAGATAAAATAAAATGCTATTCTTTGTGTGTATTTTACAATGTAAGACAGAAACATACACTTGTATTATTAAAGTTTGGATTTCCCTAGAACCAAACCTCACAAACCATCTCCTAGCCCTCCATTGTACAGGACAACTCTAGAGTTAATAGTCTCTTCCAACAGCTTGGAGTTAGACGCTGGAGTGCTCCTGAACCCAAGGTAAAGAAAAGGGATTTTAGGATACCTCCAGGACTAAAGAGGATTAGTATTTCTAGAGGGGAATCTCTATCAAACACAAGACTGCCAACCACAGCAAGTACACTACATCTACAAATAGTCTATAACCAAAGGCAAATGTTAACATATGAACTCATTCATTCAACACTGTTACTTAAATTCTGCAAGTTACTGAGTTCCAGTAAGTAGAGCAAGGCATTTGATTAAAACACTATCCCCAGCTAATGTACGTGTTAGGTTAATAGCTCAACTGCATTCAAAATATACAGTAATATAGATCCTGTTATAATGTGCTTGCATGCATTATACATACTACAGGCACACAGTAATGTAGATCCTTTCATGGACTGAGAACTGCTTAAAAGACAGGAAACAAAGGGTAGGAATAAATGGTAAATTTTCAGAATGGAGAGGGGTAACTAGTGGTGTTCCCAAGGGTCAGTCCTAGGACCAATCCTATTCAACTTATTCATAAATGATCTGGAGAAAGGGATAAATAGTGAGGTGGCAAAGTTTGCAGACAATACTAAACTGCTCAAGGTAGTTAAGATCAAAGCAGACTGTGAAGAACTTCAAAAAGATCTCACCAAACTAAGTGATTGGGCAACAAAATGGCAAATGAAATTTAATGTGGATAAATGTAAAGTAATATACATTGGAAAAAATAACCCCAACTATACTTTAGCTACAACTAATCAGGAAAGAGATCTTGGAGTCATCATGGATAGTTCTCTGAAGACATCCACACAGTGTGCAGCGGGTCAAAAAAGCAAACAGGATGTTAGGAATCATTAAAAAAGGGATAGAGAATAAGACAGAGAATATCTTAGGGTATGTCTATACAGCAAAGTTATTTTGAAATAATAGCAGTTATTTTGAAATAATTTTCCTAGCATCTACATAGCCATTCCCTTATTTCAAAATTAATTCTAAATAGCAGAGGGCTTATTTTGAAATTGGCAAACCTCATTCCACGAGGAATAGTGTCAATTTCGAAATTGCTATTTTGAAATAAGCGCTGTATAAAAGCTTATTTCGAAATAGGGGGGCTCCAGCCCTTCCCAGGGTGCCCTGCTGGTCGCCCTGGCCACAAGGTAACTTTTGACCTGATGCCCTGCTGGAACTGGTTCCAACCAGCCTTAAATGCAATTCAACATCTACTCAGTGTGGATGCGCTATTTTGAATGAGAAAAAAGCTATTTTGAAATGCATTTTGTGTGTAGACGCGTTATTTCAAAATAAGCTATTTCAAATTAACTATTTTGAAATTAGATATTTCGAAACAATGCTGTAGTGTAGATATACCCTTATTGCCCTCATATAAATCCATGGTATGCCCACATCTTGAATACTGCATACAGATGTGGTCTCCTCATCTCAAAAAAGATATATTGGCATTAGAAAAGGTTTAGAGAAGGGCAACTAAAATGATTAGGGCTTTGGAACTGGTCCCATATGAGGAGAGATTAAAGAGACTGGGACTTTTCAGCTTGGAAAATAGGAGACTAAGGGGGGATATGATAGAGGTATATAAAATCATGAGTGGTGTGGAAAAAGTGAATAAGGAAAAGCTATTTACTTATTCCCATAATATAAGAACTAGGGGCCACCAAATGAAACTAATGGGCAGCAGGTTTAAAACAAATAAAAGGAAGTTCTTCACACAGCGCATAGTCAATCTGTGGAACTCCTTGCCTGAGGAGGTTGTGAAGGCTAGGATTATAACAGGGTTTAAAAGAGAACTAGATACATTCATGGAGGTTAAGTCCATTAATGGCTATTAGCCAGTATGGGTAAGGAATGGTGTCCCTAGCCTCTGTTTGTCAGAGGGTGGAGGTGGATGGCAGGAGAGAGATCGCTTGATAATTACTGTTCGAGTCACTCCCTCTGGGACACCTGGCATTGGCCACCATTGGCAGACAGGGTACCGGGCTGGATGAACCTTTAGTCTGACCCAGTATGGCCATTCTTATGTTCTTATGTACTTTGAACTTGTATTTGTCACTGCAGTCTTTGTTTTGCAGTCGCTGTGTGAAGAACAGACTGTCAGCTGAAGTTAATTTTCAAAGACAACACAAACAGTGCACATTCAATGTTTCTAGATAGCCTTATTTGTCCTTCTGTATTGCATGTGTTTGTCACTGGATCGGATACATTCTTCTCTAGTATTTTTCTTTAAAAAGGTTCACCCACCTCCTATGCTCCCCACACACAAAGTGATATGCTCAATGTGGTTAATTCCAAAACCAAGTTGGAAATATTGTTTATATAATAATGAGACACTGTGCCATTAGAGAAGTTGTGATCATCACATATGCACTAGATACAGTGCACTCTGTAGCAAAATCTTAATGCATCAAGCTGAAGAAAAACATGTGAATTATGGTTTTCTGGGAATATACAAATCCTGGTAGTCATATATGTTGGCTATGCAATGTGAGGCGCTATGTAGAGAAAACGTTTATCTTAGTGCACTAAGGTGAGAAGAGAATACCCAGCTTCCCAAAGAGCTCCAGTATGGATGCAAGTGGTAGTGGAAAGGAGACCTCTTGTAAACAAATTTATTTTCTGTGCACTGCATTTTTTCTCTTCCTCTGACATCTGTGTAAGCCACAGGCATTACAACAAACCTGGTGTTACATGCATCTTTAGAGCATGGTACTGATAACTGGAGGCAGGCCGTTAAAAGGAGCACCTGTCCTCAGTTTCTATAGTCAGTAGCAGGCCCCCTATTCTTGTTACAGTTATGGCTTCAAGTGATCAAACTACAGCCCTTCACCAATTCCCCTCTAATCATCACTTGGGTGAAGCCCCATCCATTCTCCAGGGCTGCGTGTGGTGCTCAGTCAGCAAGAAGATGCCACCCTCAGGACATGTAGCCATTAAAAAGGGGGGTAGGGGAAGCCACATCTTCGACAGGTGGCTGAACTACAGTTCTGAGTATTCTGAGCTCAGAATTGAGGCAGGAGGATGGGCCTACCAGAATAGCACATTTTGAATTGCAGGTATGCCAGAATGCAGTTAAGCACTTAGGCTACGTCTACACAGGCACCCTTTTCCGGAAAAGGGATGCAAAT
>CM057846.1:160030973-160087305 GCA_030068395.1 Apalone spinifera
AGTCAGACACTGGAATAAATTGCCCAGGGAGCTTGTGGAATCTCCATCTCTGGAAATATTTAAGAGTAGGTTAGTTAAACGTTTATCAGGGATGGTCTAGACAATATTTGGTCCTGCCATGAGGGCAGGGGACTGGACGCAATGACCTCTCGAGGTCCCTTCCAGTCCTACTATTCTATGATTCTATGGTCAGGGTCTAATCCTCTGAGTTGATTTAAAACTAAAAAAGAAATGAGCCCCTGTAGCATGAGCATAATAAATCCTTATCCTATTAACATAAAAAAAAATCTATAATGACAACCATTATTTCAACATGGAAATTAAGGGTATTGTTCATTCTTTTTAACATGTATCAGCTCCCTTCTAATTAAGATATATTCATTATTGCAACAGAACTTAATGAACGGATATGAAAGTCTTTTCATTTCAGTTGTATAGATCATGCCTTGAATTCAGTTACAAAAATGGTAAATGTGTTATATGAATGTAAGTATCATTTTTACTTCAATTAGCTGCACATATCCTAGGCATTAGGAGTGTTCACCAGGGTTCTCCACTAATATGGCAAAACCTTGGGACAGGTAGAGAATCCTGCTGTGTGATAAGAGCTATTTTAAATGTATGTTATAGTGCTGTATTAGTTCACAGAAAAAATAGTAAGTCATGTTTACTTGGCATCCAACTGCATTGAGTTTACTAGGGTTTGAGAAGGTTTATACACCAGGTTCAGGTGTGAAGGAATGAACCGGGTGTGAGACACTGACAAACAGGCCCTTTGGCTTAGATCCATGAAGGGTGTGGCACTTGGTCATTGCAACACCGAGTATTATAGCACCTAGCTTTTGGGCATTTAGAAAGTCACAGGAACAAGGCAGCAAGGCTCTGTATACAATGAATAGGGAAAGAGAGAAATCCCTCAGCCTTAGTCTACACTAGAGAGTTATTTCAAAATAACCCCCCCCTTTGCTAAATTTATAAGTGGAATGTCCACAGTACCAAGCCCATTATTTCAAAATCTGTACTCCTGCTTTTCTCAGGGAATAACACTAATTTCAATTTCAAAATAGCATTAGTGTGGACGCTCCACTGATGCTATTTCAAAATAATTTCCCCACAGTAATTTAAACTAATTACTCCCCAGTGCTCCCTAGAGCTCTAAGTTGAGGCAGCTTGTTCGCATTAATGGACCCTGCCTCTGACTAATTTAAAGGCTTCCCCATAGTGGGGACATGCTATTTTGATTTTGTAAAATCAGGAGTTAAGTAGAATTTAATTATTTTGAAATAGTTTTCTAGTATAGACATGTTCTTAGAATGCAACCCATAAACGTCAGCAAACTAGGCGAGATACTGTCTAAGCTAGCCAATGGGAGATACTGAAAGGCACCAAAATCTTGGTTACAGAGATGCACCTACTTTGTTTAGTGATCCACAAGGAAGGACCTGTCTCCTGTAGTGATGAGAGGGTTAAGTGCCCAAGTGGTTTCTTGAGGGAATGAGTTAGGTGTCTGCCTCACTCCACACAAAACATCTGAAGAAGGAGGTTGTGGTCCTAGTGCCCTCACATTGCAGCCTTGTGGCCAAGTTTAATCCCCACTGCCACCTGATGGGGAGAGGGGAGACCCTTGTTGAAATCTATCAGGAGAGGTTGGGGGGAGGAATTGAACCAGAGTCCCTCACATTCCAGGCCAGTGCAAGTGCTGGGCAAAAAGTTATGTGGTAGTGGCACCTCCTTTATCCTGACTGTACGTGGGATCATATCTGATAGCTAGCCTCTGAGCTGAGTAAACAAGATAAGCAGCTGAACATCTATGTTCTTCTGATTTGTGGCTTGCTCTGGGGTCTTAGGAAGGCAACAAGTATCTGGTGCCCACAGGGAGAAGCTTAAGTGGCAAGGGAAATTTTACCCTCAATATTTAAGGGACAAACTTAGGCTTCTACAGTTTTTGGCAGGAATTTTGTGAAAATCTAGGCTTTGCCCAAGTAACTTTGTAGCAGAGGACCTTTGAGTAAAAAATGACACGGGAATACATAGGGGATCAAAATGGGACGTGAGGTGAGTCCTTACTCCCTCACCCATACAGGGCTGGCCCATGCTGGTAGCCCAATCTGCCTGGAAGACCAAGTCCACAAGAGCAAATGGTCCACTTTTGCCAAGAAAAGTTGGACTGGGATAGGGCTTAAAAAAGGGTCTGTCCCAGCCCAAAATGAGACATATGGCCACCCTAGGAATACAAAGCAGAGCTGTCTGAAATGTATAGTTTTCATTCTTTCTTGCACACACACTTTTTCCATGAAAGCCTTCTAAACAAAATACCTTTTACAAGAATCCTTTAGTTATGGGGGGGTTGGAATCACTTTGAATGTTGAAAGGTTGGGTTTTTCCCCTTAACTCCCACCTCCCCCACATCTCTTTTGCAGTGGATTCTTCTCTGTAAATTCATGAAATTGTCCTTCCTTTCCCATTGCAAATCTCTTGTATTTTTTTTAAACCTTTCCCTCACCTCACACTTTACCAGATGGGCAACAGCAAATAAGTGAGAGTTTATTTTCACTTCCAGTGATGGTGACTGAATGAGGGGGTGTTAAAAAACAAAAACTCCACAAGTCTGAGGTATTGTAGGAATATACCCAATGTTTCAAAACAAAAAGAAATATGTACTCAAGTTTTTCAAGCAAGATAACTATCAATATTTCACAGCTGTTTTGTTTTCAATGAAATCCCATTTTTCAAACAATACCTTCTCATACATATTTCAGTTGGCCCTGCAAAATAAAGCATTCCTTCACCAGTCCTTGTAGATTTAAACAAAGATCAGGAACAAGAAGACAATGCAGCAGCATTGGTTACAGTATGGCTGCGTCTAGACTGGCAAGTTTTTCCACAAAAGCGACCGCTTTTGCGCAAAAACTTGCCAGCTGTCTACACTGGCCGCTTGAATTTGCGCAAGAGCACTGATTTTCTAATGTATAAAATCAGTGCTTCTTGCACAAATACAATGACGCTCCCACTCGGGCAAAAGCCCTCTTGCGCAAATGCTTTTGTGCAAGACGGCCAGCGTAGACAACCCAGAACCGTTTTGCGCAAAAAAGCCCCGATAGCTAAAATGGCGATTGGGGTTTTCTTGCACAAAACCGTGTCTAGAATGGCACGGACGCTTTTCCGCAAAAAGTGCTTTTGCGCAAAAGCATCTGTGCCAATCTAGACGCTCTTTTCCGCAAATGCTTTTAACAGAAAAACTTTTCCGTTAAAAGCATTTGCAGAAAATCATGCTGGTCTAGATGTAGCCAATGTATATTGACAGGAGTCACAGTGTGAAGAGCCAAGTTGTCATAGCAAGAGCCAGAAAGAAGACATGCAGCAGAAGGGGACTGGAGGGGGAAACCCCCCCAAACTTCAATTCTCAGTTATAATTCAGACACCCCAAACCAGGCATAGACTGATGATCAGTTCTAAATGGACCACCCCTCCCTGACTCTGTTTTAAGGAAAGCTGGAGAGTCTCTCCCATTCACTAGACTTTCAAACAAATTGTAAACTCAGAGGGAGAAAAACCATACCTCAAGGAAAACTGAGAGGCTGGCTCAAGGGATGAATATTTGCAAACTGAACTTCTCTTCGGCTATGTTACACTGGCGGCTGCTTGCGCAAGAACATCTTGTGCAAGAACTCTTGTGCAAGAACATGTCCACACTGCCATGTGCGAGAGGTGCTTTTGTGCAAGAGCATTCATGGTAGTGTGGACGTTTTCTTGTGCAAGTAAGCTCTGATGGCCATTTTAGCCATTGGGCTTTCTTGCGCAAGAAACCCCAGCCACACATCCACACTGCCCTCTTGTGCAAGAGCTCTTGAGCAAGAGAGCTTACACCTGTTAGAAAAGAGCGTAGCTCTTGCACAAGAAGCCCTCTCCTGCCACGCTTTACTGTAAATCTTCTTGCGCAAGAGCGGGTGGGCAGTGTGTACGCTCTGCAGAAGAACGGTTGTTCTTGCACAATAACCCGCCAGTGTAGACATAGCCTTCCTGTTGAAGTAAACCCCCCAACTCTTCCTATTTCTCCTGAGTTACCTTCCTCTAGTTTAAGAATACAAGTGGTTCATTGAACTCTTCAGCTGCAGATAAGCATCCTAAATTCTGAAAGCTCCATATTTTGAGATTCACCTGCAATTAGTTTCCAGTTATCAGTGTTGGCAATTGGACATCCCTCTCATTGTGCCTTCCTTTTATGTCTTAGCATTGCTTATGGCAGATTTGCCCATACTGACTCCACACACATGTATACCAACATTTTCCCAGACTTTTAGAAGAAAGAAGATGGAGGAATTATCCAATTTTTATTTGACCAGAATGAGACCTTGGTGTTATCAGTGTAAAGCACAGTAAAGAATACTTGGCAAAAGAAACAATTTATTCCATTTAGGCCAATTATCCTGGCTATAGTTCACCAGCTTCAAGCGATAAAAGCCATTAATGAGCTTTGTCATTGATAGCATTACTTTCTAATCTGAATCCTTTTAGGATTATTAGCTTTAAAGCCACTTTCATGAAGATAAATTAATTTACACAAAAATTGCATTGAAAAGTGCTGTGTAGATACTGCTGCATCTAAGCAGAAGTGTAAAAGAGTTCCACAAACATTTGCTTGAATAAAACATGCTAATTCTCTTATTTACCTGTGATCTTTTAACATTTGTTTTCTACAGTTTTATGAGTAATTTAAAAAAATGCTTGCATATACTTGAATGCAAACTATTTTTAGTGGAAAATTGGGTTTTCAGTTAAACAATTTTTTCACAAAAAGTGACTGCTTTCCACAGATTTTTTTTGGGAGGAGGGCAGGGGGAGTAAAAAACCTGATTGCCCCAAACCTGAAATATTTTGTTTTATAAATACTACCGTTGATTTGTAAATCAGCACCTCATAGGAATGGTAGGTTGGTTGTCTCATGTGCCCATTCCTCATAATAGGGCCTGCCAGCCTACATCTCCCAAGATGCACTCTAGCCAATCATGAACCTTTGTAAGCCACAGTTCCTTCGTTGGGATACATCTGAAACAGAATAGAAACAAGCCGCTGCTTCCTAGGGTCTGTGTCCTAGTGACACAAATTAGCCTGGAGTTTTATACAATTGTTGTAGAGCTAATAAATTAGTTGCTACAGTCCAAAAACATGTGTTGTAAGGGTAACGAAAGTAACATCATGGGACACAGAAATAATTTTAAAAAAGCCACAATAAAAATGATGTCATTTTATATTGCTAAGTAAAAACATGGCTTTGGCAACTTTAACCAGTTAAATGATTGACTGCAGAGTACTATATGAAAAGATTTCCACCTCACAAGACAAACAATCAAAAGCCTTTCAATATTTTTCCCTGTCAAACAAGCAGATAAAGATGCCTGAGAGTAGGGGAGCATACACAACAAACACATTCCTGCCTGACTGTGCCCCATACAGAACAAAATCTTAGCTAATGGTAATACTATTTTAATTATATAGTGCCTTTTATTATGAATGCTTCCAAAAGGCTTAGGCAATTATAGAGATACAATACTATTGATTCTAGCTAGTTCAGGGTGAAGGACAATAGCTAACTAGCATAGAACATGCTGCATTAAATAGGGAAGAGGAATTGGAAATTTTGTCCATAGAGACCAGGGCAAATCTCATAAAAAGTACCATGTTTAATATCCATGTAGAACAAAGAAACTCTCTTTTGTAAACTAACATCCAGAGGGTTTTCTATTATTCCAGCAAATATTCAGTACTAAAGAACTAGTTGAGTTTTATCATAAGTCATGCATTGAATGAGATGTGAAATGGGTGTATTTGACTGTGCAGGGATGAGCACTGGAATAAAAGCAGACTGTTTTTATTGTTGACTACAGGAAAGAGCCATTGGTGCCAATTCCCCACTGAGTTTCCTGGCTTCACACTCCATGACCTCAGTGCAGACATAACGCTAGAGCAGTGATGGGCAATCAAGAATAGTGAGTGGGCTGCATGAGTGGCCCTCCTTCACCTCACTGACCCACAGCAACCCATATGCCACTGGGGTTCCTCCTGCAGCTCCTGGTCCCTCTGTCTTCCCCCGCTCTCCCCATGCATGAGGGGTACCGAAGCCCCGCACTTCTTACTTGCCCCCCTCCCTCCAAGAAGTTTCAGAGTGCCATGAATCTGCTTATTCATACTGGGTCTCCACTCATCTCCCTCCCTCCCAGAGCTGGAATGCCACAAATCAGTTCAAGCTTTGGGAGCAAGGGGGAGGAGCAGGGACAGAGTGCGAATTAGGTGATTTGCATGCTCCAAAAGTTCTGGGAGGTCGGTGGGAGCAGTAGAATACATGCACTTCCGCTGGCAAACTGAGGGGGTCAGTTTTCAGGACTATCACTCCAGCACATTTACTATATATACATGATAGGAGAGGAGATGAGGTGGCAAGGTAGGATAGAAAATAAATTTTAAACTTCTCAGTTGTACGTGAGATGCTGTTGGATGCAGGAGTGCTTCCAGATTTCTCGGTCTACCTTTCCAGTATATAATTAACTGCCCTTTAAAAACAGTCACTTACATACAAAAAAAAACCCCAATTATAGAAAAAGAAATTGTTGTTCTTTACTGCACTTTGTAATTATGAGCAGAATTTGTTTTTAATATTTATGAGATTAAAATACTGCATCAAGCTGTTCAGATTTGTTTTTATCTTCAAACCACACTCTTTATGATTTGATCACAATCTTCCTACAATGTCCATAGAAAGTCTTGAAAAAGGTTTCACTCCATTATTTTTTCTCCTAGTTAAATACAGGGTGCAGCAAAGCACCTGGGTGGGGGAGGAGTCTGCTAGTAATTAACTCTAGATGGTTAATAATAAAGTAGGTTTCCCCTACTGTAAAATTGGGGGCCCTGATGCTTTAAGGACAGCTTTCACCTATAAGTTGCTGGTTCAAAATTAGTTCAGGTTGCAACTGAGATCTTTCCATCCAACAGCTGTTCAGAGCAGTGGTGTAGGTAGAATGAAATGGTTGCATCTGTCTACTGTCTAGTTAATCCATTTTATTCATGCCATCCTCACCATGGACATTAACAGAGTCTTGGTCTCAATAGCAGCAGAGAGGCCATAAAACTTTTGAATGCAAGCTCCCATATTTTCACTGCCTTTTTAGGCTGTCCCATTAGCACAGAATGGAGGCACAATGGTAGGACAATGTGAGAAGATATGTGCTAGTGCTGCTTATTGTACCTGTGTGTGAATAAATAATATGGAGATATACCATCTCATAGAAGTGGAAGGGACCTTGAGAGGTCATTGAGTCCAGTCCCCTGCCCTCACAGCAGGACCAAGTACCATCCCTGTAGGCCAAATAGAAGACTGTAGGCCAGATTCTCAAAAGGTAGTTAGGCCCTGGTCATTTAGACTGGTGGAAATTTGGCTCTGGGGCCTTACTGTCTAGGGACATCAACCCAGCAACTTTCACTACTGTTAGTCTCAAATGAAGCACCTTTTATATATTGAGTCCTTAAGAAGGAATGTAATAACTTCCTCCATCAGCTACATCTCAACTTTCCTTCTGTTCAGCAATAGAAAGAAACTAGAATTTTAAAGAAGAGACTTTGTTCTCCTTTATGGATACAATTTAAGATAAAGCAATCATCTATATCAGGCAGGAAACAATTCAGATCTCTTAATTGAATGTGATTGGATTTGAGGGTTCTTCACACTTCACAATCTCCTTTGTGAAAGTGTAGAAACACAATATTTCAGTCAAAGAGATGTCAAGCTCAGTGCCAAGTGTTTTGTGAGGCTCACAAAACCTCTAAAAGAACCTACATAATCAAAATGATCAGTGCCTTTCTGACAGGACAAGTAGATCCAAAGCATTGTTCTAAAATCACTACTTTGCTACACAAGTATCAATTTAATTCCAAACTTTGAAGCTGTCAAAAGTAACAGCCTTTAAAAAAATGACACAGAAGAATCAATATACAGCCACTCAAACGTTATGAGGAAGATCCAAGGAGATTCTAAAGTGAACTTTTTCCCATTAGAAGGGGAAAACTTGGCACTTTCATTTGATGGCATGCAGCCATGTCTGTAGCTGCAGAAAAGCACCTACTTGGTGTTGTGAATACTAAGGATAGGTGAACCAGTTTCGTTCCAATATGAATATTCACAAAGATTTGGATAATTTTCATGAGCACTATAAAATGTGAGCTCAGCAAGTTTATGCTCAAGCATCTTTTAACCAATTAAACAGTGAATCTAGATTCCATTCTCAGCTTGTAATAAATGTCCTGATTGAATTTGGGCATATCACTTCCCTTCTCCATGCCTTAGTTCCTTATCTGTAAAATGAGGATATGCCACCTCTCTCACCTTTTGTCTGCTTTCTCCATGTAGATTATAAATTCTTCAGGTGCAAGGACTGTCTCTTGCTGTGTTTATCTATAGCCATGGTGTCCAACCAGTTCTGCAGCAGTAGCCACTGTAGTGAACTAGCCACACTCAACCGGCCAAATAACCGCAATGTAGATTCTACAGTGTCTAGTATGACAGCTCCCTGATCTCCTTTGGCGCATTTCAGGGATAACTGTAATAAATAACAATGACAACAAAACATCATAATCAGATGTGGGGCAGGAGGCAGGTGCTGAGGTAGGTACTGAGACTCAGCAGGGTGTGTGGGGTGGGGCAAAGGGAATGACAGCAAAGAAAGAGAGTCTTGGGGCTTCCTACCTGCTCGTGGGCCTGATCCCAGGGCCCATGGAAGCCACTCCAGCCCCTCTGGGTCCCATGCTTCCCACCTCTTCCAGGTGTGCATGATTTATTGTGGAAGGTGGAAACCCTAATATTTCCAGTGCAAGGACACTTCCCCTACCTCACCTCCCATTCAATCAGATGTAAGGCAAATGAAGACTGCTGGGTTTGACTAACATGCATCTACACACCAGCAAACCCCTACAGCAGCACTGTTCTGTCATACATTTAAAAGGGTTTATAATAAAACCTTCTCATCTGCTTCAAGCTCATTTTCTGTAAGTTCATGTCTATCACCTGCTACATCATAAGAATGGCCATACTGGGTCAGACCAATGGTCCATCTACTTCAGTATCCTGTTTTCCAACAATGGCCAATGCCAGGTGCCCCCAGAGGTAATGAACAGAACAGGTAATCATCCAGTGATCCCACCCCTGCTGCCCATTCCCAGCTTCTGGCAAACAGAGGCTAGGGACAGCATTCCTACCGATCCTGGCTAATAGCCATTAATGGACATATCCTCCCTGAATTTATCTAGCTCTATTGTGAACCTTGTTAAAGTTCTGGCCTTCACAACATTCTACAGTATTTTTTAAATTAAGAAATAAATAAATAAGGGTATCCTTGTGACAGTGGAAGTTTATGATTTATTGGCCATCTGTATGCACACTCCAGACTCAAAATGAAATCTGTCCTAAGAAATTATAAAAAAAAATAAAATCGTATGGCTACAAGTGAAAAATGTCTGAGCTGTACTCTAAATTAAAAGTTGGCAATGCCTTTGGATTTGATAAACTGTATTAAAGTGGCATGAATATTTAGAAGAATTATCACTTTTCATGTGGGAATGAAGTGTACATGATATCATACCCTTCAGCTCTGTGCAGTGTTAAATTGAAAATCACTAATTATAAAACTATTCACCAGGCTTAAAATAAAGTAGAAATATCCAGCTCAGATGTTTGATTTTCAGGTAAATTCAGGCCATAGTTGCTTCTCCATTTACATAGGTTGAAGGGGAGCAGATGGCATTCAGAAATTCTGAAAAGTATCTGGGGAGTTTGTAAAGGAGAGAAATGTAGCTATGGTGATATTATCTAGTGGCATCATATGGTCACCACCAGTTTCTCCATGTTACTCGTAAGTCTATGGAGGAATGCAAAGTGAAGGGTGCAATGGGCTTGAAGAAGTCGTCATTAAAGTCAGAGTCTGACTAGGCAACATGCATAGCATTCTCCCATCTCAAAGCAATATGTGATGGACTGAAATTCTCCATAGTATCTTTTATGGAGGTTTTTGAACTTCCCCCCCTTCTGACAACAAAAATTACTACACAACCCAAAGAGGGGGAATCAAAGCTTGAGTCTGTTCAAGCCCTCCTGACACTGGCGTGTGTGTGTGGCAGGGGGGAAGGGTGGGAGGGAGGGCAAAGCCTGAAGGGGGCCACAAGAGCTTCACCTGTAGGCAGACGGCCTGTAACCTGTATCTCACCTCCCAGAGGTGAAGCCCTCAGGTTTCCGCGTCGCCCGTGGTGGTGGTGCTTTGGGATCCTGACCTGCAGTTTGAAAACTGCTGTTCAACAGCACCATAGCACTTTATGGACACTGATAAGGCAGGTCACTGGCCTAAGGTGATTGCAGTCTCAGGCTCAGTCCTGCTCAGTCGTGCTCTCACACTCACATGGAGCCCTGCTGACCTCAAGTGTTTCCACATGCACACCCTGCGGTTTGCCAACACACAACAGCTTACAGCGCCAGGGCCTAGGTTAGACAAAGGCAGTGAGGGGCAAAGGTTATAATCAGGCAGAAAGATCTGCTTTTTGTTACAGATTCATCATTTTCATTATTAATAATGAATTAACTTCACTACACAAGAGTGTTTAATGTCTTTGTAATATGAATCTTGCTTCTGAGGGAGTTAAGGCAGGCAAGCTGGCAGGAGAAGAAGCTATGGACGGAGAGCTAAATGAAGAAGCTAATCAGATAAAAGGATGATGTTGCATGACATACAGGAGCAGGGAGCATATTCCGGAGACTGGGGGAGGGAGGACTTTGTGTGAGAACACCTGGATTCACTCATGAGACAAGGCCAGTGGAAAGTGGCCATGCAAAGAGGATGAGAGTGGATATCTAATAGGAAATGAGAGAAGATTTAGATAGGAGAAGAAATATGCAGAGCCTTGAAACTGAGGACAGCAATTTGGATTTAATATGGCAGGGCAGTGAAAGGCAGGGCAGTGAAAGACAATGCAGGGGTACCCAGCAGGGCGTGTGAGGAAGCTGATTTCAGTTGCAGACTGTTGGATGGAGCTGAGAAGCATGATGAGTCCAGGCGGCCGGAGAGGTGGTAGTAATGGAGAAGAAAGAACAAGGGCGTGGACTAAGGTTTCTGCAATAGGGATGGAGGTGTAACTCCAGCTGGAGTTTGCTGGTTCATAGAAATTTGGTCTGAGTCTCTAGATCAGGGGTGGGTGATAATTTTTGATGGGGGGGCCACTCCAAGATTTTGGAAAGTGGTCGAGGGCTGCACTCTTCCATGATATTAATGGAGGAGATGCGGGGTCTGGAATGGAGGTTGGGTGCAGAAGGGAGCTTGGGGAAAGGGATTGGAGTGCAGGAGGGAGACTAGAGTCTGGGAGGCAGTTTGGGTGAAGGAGCTGGTTGTGATCTAAGGCAGGGAACTGGAGTGCAGGGGTTTGGGATGTGACCTAGGGTATAAGGGGATTGTGATCTGGGGCAAAAGTTTGAGGTGCCAGATCTAAGAGGGAGTATGGGTGTAAGAGGGGGACAGAGGGTTTGGGTATGTTGAGTGGGGAGGGGAGGGCAGACGGTTGGGGCAGGAAAGGGCTAGGGTGCCAGAAGCAGGCTGTGGCCAAGATATTTACATCCCAGCTGCCAAACCAAACTGCCTACCTGCAGAGCTTAAAACATTTCCCAGCCCAGCCTGCCTGCTTGCCTGGCCATGTGCTTCATTGAATAACTGAGCTGAAGAGAGGGGGTGTGGTTCTTCTTGGCTGCCTGTTAGTCTAACAAACAGCTCCCATTGGCTGGTTTCTTGAGTAGACACACCAATCATTACAGAAAAGGAGCCAGCATCCACAGCAGGGGCCAGGAGTGTAGCCTGGTGGCCGTGGAGCTAGGGGCTCTCTCACAGGACTGCATTCCTCTGCAGTGCTCTGCAGTTACTCTGCCCCAGACCCTGAGCACTTCTACTCAGTCTCTGCCCTTCTGCTGCCATTGGAGCAGAGCCCCATAGCCAGCAGCAGCAGAGGGTCTGGCATTGACCTCCCTTGGTTTCGGATTGGTTAGGTCCCGCGTGTACCAGACCAGGGAGGTACAACCTGTATATCCAGATCTGAGATGGTTCAGCCCTCAGCTTTAGGTGTACATGTTTGAGAGTGGAGCTCTCATTGCTCTTTGGCACAGAGACAACCTTTATTAATACATTTTGTGCTACTGCATTAGAGCAGATAATCTGATATTTCCAGGTGGGCTGACTTCATGGTAGCTATCACAGCGGGAAAATTGTTGCTCATTTTTTCTCTATAACAGAAGAAATCTCAGTAATTGTGGACATACTTCTTGAGTCCGCCCAGAATTGTTCATGGATGTCTCAAATCAGTAAATTTAGGAGCGCGATTAAATCTAGTAAGCTAAGAATAAAGAGCTAGAAGTGAAATATCAGGGAAATAAATAAGACTACATGAGACTCAGGCATAACAGCTACTTGAGGTTCTGTCAAGTTTCCTCTATCTCAGAAATGGAGCATGAACAGTTAGGGCAACACCACTAGGAAAATGAACCACTTTTGAAATTCCTGAGAAGCAGTGGAGGGAAAAAAAGACAAAAACTACACAAGGGAGATAACTTTCTGAAGTTAGTAGCAGCACTTAGTAGCTTTGACTGATCCAGAACTTTTACACTGGAGATGGAGACAGTCCTAGAGGGTAGGCTGATCCTGAAACTCCTAATAAAACGATACATGGAAGGCATCACTCAAAGGCTACGTCTACACTGCACATTTATTTTGGAATAAGCTAGTCTGGAATAGTTATTCTGAAATAGTTTATTTCAAAATAGCACATCTACCTGCAGGGAAGCCTTAAAATTAGTCCGAGTCAGGCTTCCCTAATGTAGACGTGCTATTTCAATTTAGAGCCCCAGGAGGCACTGGGGAGGAATAAGTTACAATGGCCCTGGTGAGGGGCTATTTCGAAATAGCAGAAGTGGAGCGTCTACACATCCCCTATTTCAAAATAACTATTTCAGAATAGGCATTATTCTTTGTAGAATGGGAGTTTACAGAAGTCGGAATAAGACTCCCGTTATTTTGAAAGTATTTTGAAATAATGCTATTGCTGTGTAGACGCTCACATTATTATTTTGGAATAATGGCTGTAGACACACCCAAAGAGACCAGGCTAATAAAGAGCAAAATAGGCTGTAGGATCCTCTGACAACCTCCAAGACTGATGCCTTTATGAAGTCCATTATCTTTCCAGTCATATGTATGACATTTGTCGCTTACTTTTCCAATTTGGGTGGTAATTTTGGCATTCATAAATCTTCTTTAGACAGCATTTTCAAGGTAGATGAAACCAAGGGAAATATTTGCTCACAGACTGATGTTTCAGATTCAGTAGAGAGTAGATGACCAGACAGACTGGCAGAAGCTTTCTGTGGTTATTTTTAAGCTCTCTGAGGGACAAGTTCTGTGAGCCTCAATCCAGCAAAATTCACATTGATTTTGGTGGGAGTTTTGCTTAGTTAAGATACACAGAATTTGGCTCAGTGAGAGCCACTTTGCTTGGACAGACCATTGTAATGTAGAAGCATTCAGAGAAGGCTCTCCAAGAAATGGTAACAAGCTCAAAATCTGCAGCCACAGAAGCAAAAAGCACCTCTGGGAAAGCTGGTCATTGATTTTAATTTTTGCCTTCAGATCTGACAGCTTGTAATGCTTACTTTCTGGAAACCGGATCTCAATTCCTGCTAGTAGATTGTCAGTAGCTTCAGCAATCACAGAAAAATGAAGAGAAAATTGAACAGACAATGTGCAAGCATTCTTCCTTCTGACACCTGTCCTGATCTGAAAGATATCAGAAGAGACACCATAATAAGGGATTATTCCAGACATATCCTGATGGAATAAACAGGTGATGGTTGGCAACAAACTTCTCTAGGCAACTGTGTTTCCTGAGGAGTTGTTACAACACCCTTTCATTGGCAAAGGGCCCCTATTAGATCAACTAAGTGGAGGTATTTTTCACATGTTTTTTCCTGGAGGTTGGCAGAGAGTGGACATTCTACAGGAGCAGAAACCAGGAGGAAATAGGAGGATGTATTGTAGGAACTGATTGAGAAAGATTCTTATCAGAGTGTTAAGAGAAAGAGCCATAAAGGTGATAGCATGATAATTTCCACACTCGTGTGCTACCCTTTTTTCTTAACAGAACCAGAGCTTTGCACGTTATTTTCAGCCAACCATTCATTCAGAGAATGTATCCCTTTTCCTGCTCAAATTAGCCATGAACTGACTTTGATTTTTATTAATTTGGCAGTTATTCAGAACTATTCAATGAATGGTTTATGCAAATATGGCTATGGCTTTGAATGTTGTTATTCATTACTCATTATTCATGCTGTGTGACTGATCCCCTAAGTCATAGGATATTGTTTCTGTAACTTGAGTTTATGACCCCTAACATCCATAAATAGCTTTCAAGATGGCAACACAAACACTTTCTATTTTATATGCTTTTGCTTTTCTTTTGTGAAGGGAAAAAATTGCCCAAACAATGCAAATAAAAGAGTTGTGTGATAGGGTGCTTGGAGGTCAACACAGGCTAGTGGTTAATGTACCCAACTTCCAGCCTCTCATTGGTCATGGTGTAGCATGTCATGGTGTGGCAGGGAACACACATCCCATGTCTGGGTTTGAGTACCCGGGGTTATGGCTTCTACCTGGTTGGCTTCCAGATTGCTGGTGACCTCTTGCAGTCTATATAAACCAGTCTTGGTCTAAAACTATATGGCCTAAAGGCTTCAGTCAATAAGGTAGGGCCCTTAGTTCAAGGCAGTGTAGCTCAAAGGTCAGAATCATTGAGTAGTAGTAGCCTTTTAACTCAGGGCAGCGCTGCCCATTGGCCATAGTCAATATGAGGTGGCCCCTTTAACTCAGGACAAGCTTGACCCAGAGGCCAGAGTCTATATGGGGTAGCCCTTTAATCCAGGGCAAGCATAGCCTAGCGGCTGGAGTCTATACATTGTGGGCAACAGCCCTGGTAGGGGGACGCAGGCCCACCCTACTCCACCAGGTCCTGACTCAGGGCCCTGTGAGTGGCAGAGCATTGTACCACTCGCTCGGCGAGGAGTCCGGCAGAAACACACTGAGCTCACCTCTGGGAGAGACACCACTCAAGCACCCTCCCTGGGTCACCTCCTACCAGCGTGTGAGGGGGGCATCCCAGTTGTCCTGCAGCTGGCTCTCCCTGGGCTTCCTTCAGAGCTGGTAGCTCACCATGGTCTCCTGGGTTTCCGGATCCTGCTGTCGGGGTCTCTCCCAGGTATGGTTCTGGAGCTCCTGGTGGAGGTCTTTCTCCTTCAGTGGCCAGCACAGATTGAGCTGCTCTACTGTCTTTTAAACTGACTCAGCATTTGGAGCATGCCCAGTCTGGGCGAAGGGGCGGGACTTCCTCCACCCACCGGGTTTTAACTGCACCTGGTTCAGCATGGGGTACACACACCCCGTCACACATGGCGTTAGAGGTGTCTGATTTCTGACCCTAATCTGGAAATCTGCTGGCCTCCATCTATATCTGGGCCTCACCCCCTAAGTGGGAGGATGCAAGGGAGATCTAGGGCCGCCTTATCCACTGTGTCCCAGTGCAGGATCCTGTGGAAAGCAATACCAGCAATGTCCTTCCCTCAAGAGTCCAAGTCTGTTGCCTTGGGCCACCTGTATGTTCTTTCAGTTTGGAGCATAGCTCCTAAAATACAAACACCTTTGCAAGAAGAGTCCAAAGGAGCAGGAGCCTGAAGTTTCTCAAAGGAGGTGGTGGCTACAGCAATGCCTTCCAATCTCTTTCAAGATTCAACATTTCATTTGTCTCACACAGAAAGGCCATTCTTATAGTCTTAGGTATACCCCTGTCACAGAGTGATTAAATGAATCTATTTTTCTCCTAACAAATTGTTATGAATATGCAGCATTCATCTAGGTCTACAAAAGAAACAACTTTATCTTTGAAATTATTTGGCATGGTCTCAGAGTCCCACATAGATACAATAACCTGGTAAAAATGGGACCAGTGCGGTAAAAATGGAAACTACCTGTGGTGGACCACCCAATATTCAGGCATTGTTGGATACACCCCTTCTCCAGCTGGTGTAGTTAGTTTCATATTTAAGTGTCACAAGTCTATGCAATATTGCTGGAGTTCAGGGTGCAAACCTGGATGATGCACAGGTTGCACATTAAAATATTTTAAGGAAAAATCCCTTGGAAAATGCTTTCCAACAAACTAAACCACAATTTAGTTAATGGAACATTACTTAGGTCGCAGCAAAGTCATGCACTTGAAAGTTAGGAAATGCTAAATTTACAGTTGCTTATGCAAGTTTAATTCTGTCCATATGCATTATGATGTATTCTTTCATTACATTATCTCATACACTATTTTTCTACTATGGACTCCCTACCTCATCCACGGCTGAGGATGGATGCCCAAAGGGGCAGAAACAAAGTTGTCTAGCTTCCATAAATTTGGCATTTCCTAACTGTGGAGTGCCTAATTTTGCAACCCAAATGGTGTTATTGTAACACTGCTTTTGTATGCAATTTTATTTCAAGATCTTTTTGAAATGTCACGCTTCCCATTTGGCTTCAGCATGAGAATTGACTGACTTGCCCAGTCACCTCTTCTCTGCCACTGTTCTGAATTTGTTTCTGCCTATTTGTTATTGTCTCAAACAATCACTCTATGTGGTCCAGACTGTGCAAAGACTGATCTTCATTAATTTACAAGGTGATTAATCTGTCCACTTTTATGTCCCACTTCCAAACTTACTTCTCCCTGCTGCCTATGGGGAATGTAATGAATTCACCTAGAAAATTCTTTGGGCACCTTCCCTAATCTCTCTATCCATCTTAGACCATGAGCTCTTTATGGCAGGGATCATACCTTCTTGTATGTCGGGAAAATCACCCAGAATAATTACTCCTTCAAACAAAACTGTAACAGTAATACATGGTTGGGCCCATAATGATTCTAATGTAGGAGACCTAGCATTTACAGGAAATTAGCATTGTTGTCTTCTGATAAAGTGGGGTTTGCCCACGATACTATACCTTTTTGTTAGTCTCTAAGGTGCCACAGGACTACTCGTTTCCAAATGAAAATAGTTAACTTTTACAAATAGTGCTTCTCTCTTTATGCACACGGAGCCCTTTGACACTCATCTTACCTAGCTAGGTTCAGGATCTTCCAGTAGTGATACCATGGGTTGATTCATAGTTACTGAGTCACTTTTCACCAGGTGACCAGAGTATCTAATCCCCAATGCTTAATCTCTGCATGTAAGAGTATGAAATAATTATGGAAGATGGGAGTTAAGAAATCATGTTTTTTACAGAGTGAAAGCAAAACTGTACCACTACATCAGAGGCATGGTTATTTTTTTCTCCAAAAATGCAAATACAAACAATTCACCTAGAGCCAGAAATCATTTTCCTTAGTTTCTCACTGCAAAATATAAAATAAATAGCAATTCAAAAATCTCCACTTACTCAACTAAAATCAGATATGCCGCTGGTGTAGTTCAGCATAACTGTGCTGAAGTCAACTGAGCCATGCCAGTTTATACAAGCAGAGGATCTTGCCCTAACATTTATTAACATTGTTGCAGTATTATTCCTCACTCTGTTGACTTTTTCATTAGTTAACTAATATGCCATTTATGTTGATGAATGTACAACTGCCTTCAATTTGCTCTTGTAATTAAGGTACATGATCAACCACTTGTTATTCAAGAGAACAATGAACTATTAAGGTCTGGCAAAGAGGAATGTATAGCCTCTACAATAGAATGAGAAAGCCTTCTGAATGCTACAGAGATTGAGATAAATTTCTCCCCTCCCCCAAACATAGGCCAGGCACTTGGTGTGTGAAGGTGTTTTATTTCCAGTGCAAATGGTGATTATATAAAAGTTAGAGGCTAATGTTAGCTCTGGAAGCTACAGTCTGGGGATGCAGTGTGCAAGTTATCTCAACATGTGTCAATGCACCTTCATCCTGCCCTGCAAATTCACCGCTAAACTAGTGTAAATGTAGGTCGGAGGAGGAAAGCTATTTGGAACTAAACACAACATAAGTAGAGCCATTTTTTGTAACTTAAACAGATGGATTCAAAAGATTTGGTGAATCCCATCCCTACTCTGTCTCTTTTTGACTCATTGCTGTACTTGTCAGTCCAGGTGGAATAGGAAGCAGAAGTGATCAGCTGTCCAAGACAGGATGATCTCAAAGTATTTCTACCTTGATCTGAGGTAGATTACATCTGACCTCATGAGACAACCTGTTCAGTGATTTCCAGTGAGATTTGGCTGTCTTGGGAGGTTCAGATAAAGCACCTGAACTTCGGTATATTTATCCAAACTTGAAACCATTTGAGCTTCACCCATCACTTGCTCCAGCCTTCTGTGCAGATTACTACTATTGGTTTTTAATTTGCATTACAGAAGCATCTACAGACCCAGACCAAAATCAGTTCCCTATAATGGTAGGTTCTTAGTTTGAAGCCCCAAATAGTTTACAAGTCAAAACAGACTATACAAAGAATGGAAAGATTATTGTTCCTATTTTTCCAGTGGAAGCAGGAACAAAGAGTTCAATAAGCTTGGCCAAAGTAACCCAGGAACTGTGTGTGTGGAGGGGAAGGAGGAGAGGAAGGTAGGGGCAGTGATGGGAACTGAATCCAGGTCTTCAGAGACCCAATCCAGTGCACTAACCTCACGTTGAAGTTTTCTACTCAGCCCTTTCCTTCTTATTTCCTAGTTGAGGAGAGTTGAAAAGCGTTATGGGAAACCTCATAACAGATATTACTCAAGGGAATCCATCCCATCAGATTAGCAAGCATCTTTCATAACAACAATTCCCATCAGACCCTATTAAGGCCTCTCTTTACTAGTCTGGCACGACAATGTAATTTTATCTGCTAATCACCGTATTAGTGAACATGAGTAGTAATGTAACATGATGCTAACGTAATGCACTTGAACATTACTAAGACAATGAGGTCTTTGTATGATTTTACATTGGTCTCATTACTAAGAGCTTTTAATCTAGTCTGTGCAATTACTACTTTTGAAAGTAAGGCCTGCCCTGCATACATGGTAACATAGAGGCATACATTTTAAAAAAAGTAGACACTAATGTTAGTCACCTAAAATCCATGTTTAGATGCTTCCAGTGAAAGTTTTCAGCAACAGTTTGCAGAAAAATGATCATTATGTTGTGAGGAATTTCACACCCATTGGGCTTAGTCCAAAATTACATCAAGCTGATACTCAATGCAAATAAGAGTACATCTAAACTATCTCCATACTTTTCTTGATCTTGGGTTTGCCAGAAGGTGAACCAGGCCTTTCAGTGCAGATTAGCCACCATGTGACTGATCTAACACCAGCTAAAATTTTCTCTAATGACAATAGGAATCAACCCTTTGAGCCCCTTCTGCCCCCGAGATTTCCAATTCAGTTTTTCAGACTCAGTAAGTTCATATACGATTTGGATGAACATTTTCAATTTTAGGTTAAAGTAATCTCAATGGTTTTGGACACATTCATCAGTTTTCACCATTATTGAGTTGGGGCATGTAATACCCCACTATTGCAATACTATTCTGAAATAACTAGCACAATTCTGAAATAGATTACACCTGACCTCATGAGACAACCTGTTAAGTGGCAACCTTAGTCTGCATCTACACAGCAGGCAGTTATTTCAAAATAGTGCCAAAATACTGTCAAACTGGAGGACTTTTTATCCGACGCCTGTAACCCTCATTGTATGAAGAATAAGGGACGTTGGAGGAAGAGTGCTCGATCTCAAAATAAGTGCTGTGTAGATGCTCCCTATTTTGAAATAAGCTATTTCAAAATAAGATACACAATTGACGTAGCTCAATGTGCATAGCTTATTTCGAGTTAAGCCCTGCTGTGTAGACGCACCCTTTGTGTCTCTTGTTAGAATTTATAGAGATGGGACAAATTCAGATGGGGAAGGAGGAGAGAGTTAGATCTGAATCCTCCCATGTGAACTATCCCTAAGCCTTTGGCTCGGAGACAGATCATAGTTGGAAGAGGCCTATTTTTTCCTTCAGAACTCCCAGCCAAAAAGGTGGCTCCAGTCATCACTGTGTCAGGGCTGCTGAATGTCTGGTCAGCAGTTCAGTGGAGTTGAGGCAGGCTCCCTGCCTGCCCTGGCTCCATGCGACTCCTGCAAGCAGCTGGCATGTCCAGCTCATAGTCACAGGGGTGGCTACAGGGACTCGGTGTGCTGCCCCTGCCCTGAGTGCCTGCTTCACACCTCTCATTGGCCAGGGGGGGTAGTGCTGAGGGGGTAGTGCCTGAGGGTGGGTGCAGTGCATGGAGCCCCCTGGCCTTTCCACCTAGGAGACGGACATGCCAGCTGCTTCTGGAAGCCATACAGAGCCAGGGGAGGCATGGAGCCTGCCTTAGCCCCACTGCACTACTGAACTGGAGCCACCCGAGGTTAGCTGCACCTGGCTAGAGCTTGCATGCCAAATCCTCTCCCATACCTCAGCACCTTGCCTCAGGTCAGAACCCCCTGTTGCACTCCAAACTCCCTCCCAGAGCCACAACCCTTTCTTCCTCTAAATCATCTGCCCCAGCCCAGAGCTTCCTCCTGCACCCAAAATCCCTCAGTGCCTCATGCCAGAGTCTGCAACCACAGCCCTCCCCCCACCATATCCCAACCCTCTGTCCCAGCCCCAGGCCAATGAAAGAGAGTGAGGACAGGGGACAGTGAGGGAAGTAGGAAGGAGGCAATGGAGAGAATGAGGATGGAGCCTTGGAGAAGTTCAGGGGGAGGAGCAAGAGTGATTGGTTTTGTGTGATTAGAAAGTTGGCAACCCTAATTTGCTACCATGCCATGATTACATAATAGTATGTGACAAGTGAAAGGCAGCTTTAGCTGCTCAGATAATGTCAGAAGAACACATGTGGTCTTGCAACATGTTTGAATATAAAATGTAATGATGAAATTAAAGGGAAATTATGATCTGAGTGGAAGAGATGGGTGAAAATGGCACTAATAATGAAGAGACTTCAGATCTCATTTCTTCATTACATATCAAGATCTATAGTGCTCAGCTTTACCATTGAAATAATTCATACTGTTGAGTGTAAATATGTATTTGCTTTGGCTCATTGTAGAATGTCACATTTAATAGTTTATGAGGCAAATTACACAGTATTTACATGGTGTGCTAATTATACCTTCCAGGCATGACCTTAGTACCTATTAGAAACACAAAATACAGCTAGCATACATATCTCATATCTGATTTGTTCCAAACATGTGTTTTTAAAGTAAGATGAATATAAAGACATATTGACAACAGTGAAGGCTTCAAATAACCAAAAAGTCATGCCTGAATGAAAAAATAACAAGTTGTGCTGCTTTTTTGTTTATCTCCTGAATTTTGAGGCTGTAGATTCCCCCCTTCTACCTACTAGCTATTTGTATGAAGATTGCTTCAGTTTAATTTAAGCCTGTAAAAAACACAAAATTCACAAACAAAAACATGTCCCATGAAGCTACTAGTAAAGGGAAATTCCACTAGCTGAAAAAAAAATGGTCTAATACAATCCCCGTTGAAGTCAATAGGAATCTTTCCATGGGCTTTGAATCAGTCCCTAATAAATTGAGCTGGTCAGCTGTTTCAAGTAAACTATTTGGCTTATTTATTATTCCTCCATTAGATCGTTTAACATTTTTTAAAGATGTATCTTGAACAATTTTAGATTCACTCATTAGTGGAAAAAGCTCAAGGCATGTATTCATTATGCCAAATGTATCTAGGGTTTCTCCTATCCATTTATTGAAATTGTTTTATATGTATGGTGAGTATAGCCTCATGGGGTGGGTGTAATTAGCAGACACTAAAAGAAAAAAAAACTAAGAAGAGATTTCTTAGAGATGCTAATGACATACATATACTAAGAGGAAAAGAGATAAAAACTGCCCAGTAGAAATCTTTGAAGAGTCACATAAAAATCAGGCTACATTGACAATTTAATTGGGTAGCAAATTTGCATTGGGAAGAAGCCAGATTTTCATCCCTCACTTCATGTTGCTTCCATCCTACGGAGGTGTACCATTCATTAATATTTTTATAATTTTTGTATAATGCTGCATTGCAGAAACATAACAGAGCCATGCATGTGATTTTCTTAACATCTAGTCCTTCAAGAGGTTAAATAAAGATTGGTCTATGAATTGAATGTCTTTTCTTAGCCCAAACTGTTTAGGCAAAAACTATATGACAACAGGTGCCCTACTTACATGTAAAGGAGAGGTTACAAAAACAATATTATCCACAGAAATTGAAATCTGAAAGCCAATGGGATTGCACAAAGTAACATTTGGTATAGGCTAATAAAGGATGTGGTCTCACACACACAACATATTGCAGTCATCATAGCAAAGCTGAGTTTTAAGGAGATATTTATGGGATGGATATAGTGACCTTACACATCTTGCTCGTTCCACATGTAAGAGCAGCATGGGGGAATGTCTATTGGGCTTGTCTGAAAAATAAATGGACAAATAGAAAATCCCAAGTGGCATTGTCAGTGGAACAGAGGAAAGGGTGTGTGTCAGTATGTGGTGCACATCACAAAATGCCCAAAGAAGTCAGACTAAGTAAACATAGTAACTGAACTAAAATTTTGCCTATAGATATGTCTTCCAGAGTAGAAAAAGATGCATTAGTGGAGCTATATGTGGTAGGTGAACCTAGGACTGGAAGAAGTAAGCTCCCCACCCTGTACCTTTTACCCAAGGCTCTGCCCCTGCTGTCCAGAGCTCCCATGGGAGCCACCCCACCCCCTTACTGTAGCAGCAGATCACCTACCCTGAGCGGGCAACCCTGGGAGGGTTGGCAGCATGGCCCCAGTTGCAGCAGAGCTGAAGTCCAGGTAGCTCCAGGAGACTGGAGGAACCATTCTGAATGGAGGGTGACTTGGGGTTAGAGTGTGGGTGGGGCCAGCTGGGCATTTGGGAAGGTATGGCCTTCCACTGTCTCTGATACCTGTAGCCCATGAGTGGAGCAGCAATGGGTGATGTGTTCATTGCCTCTGCCCATGCTGATCCTAGGTACACAGGTAACAAGAAAAAACAAGAGTAGGCAGGTGTGCTAATACATTTTAGTGGCCCAATTTCCATTTGTGATAGTGACAAGCTTTTGAGCTTACACAGAGCCCTTCAGGCCTAGAAAAGGTAACCAGAGTGTTCAATATATATGAGGATGAAGAGATGAGTTGGGTGATACCTTAGAGGTGGGCACTTGAATGTAGTTGATTATCACGTATTATTTGAGGCAAGCAGGAGTATCACCATGGTGACGAATGATCGGTGAGGGACTGCATAATGGATTGGGTCAACCAATTACCTGAAGAGAAGTTGCTTCAATTAAGAAAGATGCAAGAAAACCATCAACTGCACAGCCCTACTTCCCACCTACCCCTGGTATCAAACAGTTACAATCCAATACTTGATGGGCACCACATCCTAGAAGAAGTCTTTCCTGAACTGCCTCTCCAGGCTCTGCACAACACACCTTTCCAGTTCCATGGTCCTACACATGCCTGTCACAAAGCATAGTGTACCTCATCCAGTGCATTAAATACTCCAGCAACAACTCTGTGGGTAAAATGAAACAATCCCCATGCACTTAAATCAACTCACACAGAAAAACGATAAGACAAACACCATAAAAAAAACAACATAGCACCTGTGGGCAAACCCTTTTCCCCAAGCATTCTCTCCATATCTGATGTATCAGTCCTTGTCCTCAAAAGAAACCTGTCCAACACCTTCCAAATCAAACCTGGTAATTTAAATTCACAACTTTGCTAGACATTAGAGCTGTGTCTACACTGCAAAGAAAAACCAATGGTACTGAGTCTCAAAGCACTGCTCAACTGACATTCATGCTCATAGGCAGAACCATCCCATCCCTAGGATGGTTCAGGGAAACCACCCTGGGCCCCACACTTAGGAGGGCCCCACAAGACCCAGGGCATCCTGGGGAACAAGTAGGGGACCTGGAGCCAGCAGCAGAGGTTGGGCCTACTCCACACTCATCAACAGCAAGAAATGGATCAACCTGGCCCTATGCTGCTCTGCTTCTTGGATCCCAGCTGCATTGCTTGGGGAAGAGGGCTTGGGGGGAAGCAGTGGGACCATCCTCCGCACTCACCGGCAGCGGTGGGAAGTGAGCAATGTGGTTGGATGCCAATGGAGCTTAGTGGACTGGGACCCCACCTCTTTCTCCAACCCTTATCCCCAGGGCGATGCAGCCCAGGTGATTGTTGGCAGGGGGGGCTGCTGCCAGAAGCAGGGTTCAGCTCTTCTAGTTAACTGAACACGAACTCACTTATATTCAAAAGGCAAAGAAATGCAAACATGTTAATTCAGTAACATGCTTATCCTTGTGATTAAAATTGGAAATCAACTAGTGCCAAACAAGTCTACATTTCACCTTTGGTGCTATTCAGATTACTCTAAGGGTACGTCTAAATTACACCCTTCTGTCAGCAGAGGGATGTAAATTAGACGTATCAAAAGTGCAAATGAAGCACAGGATATTTAAATCCCAGCTTCATTTGCACTTTTGATACATCTAATTTACATCCCTCTGCCGACAGAGGGGTGTAGTTTAGCTACACCCTAAGCTACTACGGTATTTACGTCCTTAAATTAAGAATTAGCTTCACTCTTAATCTTTTTGGATGTCCAGTGGAATGCAGAGAAGAACTTTGCTCAGAAAGAGTTTACAGCTGACTTTGTACAACATACATCATAGATTCACGTATTTCAAGGGAAAGGCACATTTTATAAGTTCACACTATACAAGTTACTATACTGTGTAGTATGTGGGGTACTTAGATCCAAAAGGCCAAAAGACTATCGATAAGTGAACACAGAGCAGAATTTCATACATGGTAAAATTCTTTTATGCGCTGTTGTCTGTCTGTCTCTCTCTCTCTCTTACTCACACACACACCGCGCTCTCTCTCTCTCTCTCTCTCTCTCTCTGTCCCTCACACACACACATGGTGCTGACAGCCTGTGCATGGCCCACCTCTGTGCTCCCAGAAAAGGCAGGGCCTCAGGGGGAATAGAAGGGGCTAGGGCCACATTCCCCTTTCATTCCTCAGAGCTCCAGCAGCAATATAAAGGGCTCAGGGCTCCAACCCCTGCTGTAGCCACAGTATCAATGGCTGGGAACCCCAGGCTCCTTTGAATTGGCCCACATTGCTCCCCCGTTGGTGGGCCTGCACACATATGCTTGAAAACAAAGTGTCAAAGATGCCCTGTTTCACTTGCTCATGAAATTCTGAACAACAAGAGGTTTTTCTCTCCATGTTCAAAACTGCCAAAGTTTACCACTGCCCATTTCAGAGGCACCAAAAACAGCCAGAATGAAACAGTGACAATTTGCAAGTGAAACTTCCTGAAAAGCTTTTTCACACTCTCAGTGCTCTGGTTGAGAATCCATGGTCTATCGTGGGTAATAATCAGAGATCATCACATCAAGTGATTCAGGACATGTCACTCATGTGTGAGAACCTTTCACTGATAGAATTGTTTGTAATGATGAGTAGCCTATCAAGCCTTGGAATAACATCTTTACCATTAGAGAGCCATCTGTGATCTCATTTTCACCAGCAAAGAGCTCCCTTGTAGTCAAAAGGGTTACAGCATACTGGCCTAAAAAAACCACTAAAAGATCAAAATCAGAGGCAGACTCTAACAGCTATTTTGAAGGGAGAAGAAAACAACGATAGGTTTCTCTGAGTTCTTGCTTGTAACTGATAAACTTAATACACAATTTGAGGAATTGAAATATACTTCAAAGGGTTTGTTTCTACATAGCCTTATACAGGAAGTCCCCAACTTACAAACAGGTTGTGTTCCATAATTTCATTTGTAACTCGGTTGTTTGGAACTTGGAGTACATTCTCCCATAGAAACAATGGTAGTTAGCTTAGTTAAAAGCCTATTTAACCCATAATGTAGTTGAAATATTATATATTTACAACGAAAAATAGTAGAAATAGTTAGGTTTTTTAAAATTTAACCTTGAATGCTGGCGTTTGAAGAAAGGCAGGTTTAATTAGAGGAGGATGAGGAGTTAGGTGGAGATTCTGAAGGGGACTTCCGGAAATACCCTGGCCACCACTCCCACCCCCTCTGTGGGCTCTGCACTGTCTCATGAGGCCACACATCTCCTGGCCACCCATATTCCTATAGGCTGCACCCAAGAGGTGGCGAGCACAGACTGGAGGACTCCAGAGGAGCAGGGGGTAGCCGTGTAGCTGACTAGCTGGAGAAAAGCAGCAATTTCCCCTTCGAAGCACTCTCTAGCTGCTGGTTTCACAGCCAGCTCCTGATCCTCTGGAGACTTCAGGCCTGCACTTGCACTGCTCCCCACCACCTGTGTTGCTTGCCTGCTTCCCTAAGTTCAGGTCCATCCTTACTCATATGCAGAATACATTGAACATATGAAAGAGCCATTCAAGCAGTAATGAAGCCATTTAATAGGTATTTGCCAAGCCCAGATATTCACTGTTAGTTTCTGAATTTACTGCATTGGTCTACAGGACCTTAGTTTAAAATTTGCTTTAAACATAATTCATTAGTGTGTTGCTGAAGATTAGAAAATCACAGCTCTAAAAATCATCATCCCCCTGCCCCGTGTCTGCCATTGGGCATAAGACCCCATAAATGCTAAGGACCATCCCTGCCTGAACCTGCGGGTGAGTTTTTGTTTGTAAGTTCGATGTTTGTGAGTCAGGGAGTGTCTGTTTTCATGAAAGTTGTACTGAAAGAATTTGGAAGATGGGTCTTGTCTACACTGGAGTCCGAACCATTGGTATAGCTGCACTGAGGCAAATTCCTACTGCAAATGTACTACACTGTTGTGAAAAGTGACTTCCGCTAGTTCATCTTATCCATTTGAAACAGTAGGAGGTTCCTCTGGTACAACTAGATCCCCTGTGACTGATACCCCAAAGAAAAACAAAAAGTATAAATTATATATAAATTATACATATATGTATAAACACACACATAAATTATACATATATGTATAAACACACATATTCCCAGATTTGCTATCTTCAGAGCTTGATAAAAATTTGAAAGCCAATGCTCAAGAATATTTGACTGTATTCCAAAACATATTTAGTTCAATTACATTAATTTTCCTTTTTATTCACTGTTTATGAACATTCACTCCTGCAATTTTTTGTTTGCACCTGTGTTTAGGGAACAGCTGTTACAGTTATCTATATTCACATCTGAATGAGTGTACTTAAGCATTCATGAGACTATTATTTCCGACCAGGGTGAGGAACGACTGATATGATCTTTTCTGTCCACCTAATACAAGAGAAATGATGGGAGCAATGTCGGCATCTGTATATGACATCCTCTGGAAGACCCTGAGACACTTTGGCTGTCCACCAAAA
Organism: Apalone spinifera; assembly: GCA_030068395.1. Lineage (NCBI taxonomy): Eukaryota > Metazoa > Chordata > Testudines > Trionychidae > Apalone > Apalone spinifera. The sequence goes on from CM057846.1 coordinate 160,058,513, forward strand.
TGTGTCAATATTATGCGTCTCTTACGTGGCAGAGTGCAGGCCATGATACTCAACAATGGCGACATAACCAACTGACATAAGGGCTGGAGTCACACAAGGATGTGTGAAAATGCCTATGCTATTTAATATCTTTCTGGCAGCTATGTTCCAGGTTATTGGAGATGACCTCCCAGGTGGAGTCAAAATAACCTACTGGGTAGATGATAACCTCTTCAGTCTGAGCCACTTCAGAATCAAGACCAAGGCCATAATAACATCAGTGGTAAAACTTCAGTATGCTGATGACGCCGATGTCAGTACCACCTCAGAAAATGGTCTCCAAGCAATCATCAATGTTTTCACTGTGGCCTATTTCAGGTTAGGATTGGCACATGAAAGACCAAGGTTCTCTTTCAGCCAACACCTGCCATGCTGTTACCCAAACCAATCATCATGGCAGACAGCCAAGTTGTGGAGTATGTCAACAGCTTCCCCTATCTTGGAAGCTATCTGACCAGCAATGCTGACATTGATGATGAAATCTGCCATCAAATCTCCAGTGCCAGCGCAGCTTATGGATGTTTATGGAGCTGAATCTTCGATGACTGTGACATCAAGACTCAGACCAAGACAGATGGACCAATGTTAGTGTCCTCACAGAGCATGGGCGGTTGGTGCATCTGGCGCTGGGGGAAGCAGGTCCCCAGTCCTGCCCCCACTGCTGAGACCCCACACCCCATGGAGAGGGGAGGAAGCAGGCAATGTACTGAGTGTGCACCCCCTCACAGGAAGGGGAGAAGGTAGGAGGGAGCACATGTAAGTGCCCAATTTCCCTGGCCCCTGGAGCCTCGGGGAGGGAAGAGGCCACATGGTGCAGCTCCCACCTTCCCAGACCACGGGAGCTCTGGGGGAGCACCAGGGGAGGGAGGAGTGGCTCTCTACTCCCTGGCCAGGGAGCATGGGGAGGGCAGGTACTGGGGGCAGCAACACTCTACCCTGGAACACCCTACAGCAGGGTGCAGTATGGGCGGGGCCATGCCTGTTGGTTTGGGAAGTCAAAGCCTGCCCCTGCCTAGCCTACCAGATGTCTATGTCACAGAGGCTGATTCCTGTAGCATAGAGGTAATAATCGCCCATTGGCAGCTATGATGGTGTGGTCACATGGTCAGGATGCCGGACACACGTTTGCTTAAACAGATTTTCTATGCTCAGCTGAAGATCGTGGCGAAGTCTCATGACGGGCAGAGGAAGCACTGCATAGTCGTCCTTAAGAACACCTTGGTAAAGTGCGACATTGACGTTGACACCTGGGAGAGGCAGGTGGAGGATTGGGTAATCTGGAGGACTACCATCAAGAATGGTGCCTGACACTTTGAGATCAAGCATTGTCTCCATTAAGAAGATCAGAGAGCCCAATGTAAGGATGGCCCACATTGGCACCATGAGTGTCGGCACCAATGGAGATAGAGACCTCACTGCCAGAGAGTGTTCCTTGCCAGAATTGGACTAATTTATCATCTTTGTACTCATCAATTATAGGCATCCAAAGGGAAATCTCAGAGGGGGGGGGCGGGAAAAGAGATTTGCTATTATTTATTGTTCTTCTGTTTAAAAAACTTCTTTCGGCCATTCAGAGAGAAGAAACACAATTTCTTGACCATTCCACTCATAACAACCAACAAATAGTGAATAGTTCAAGTCACTACTTCAAAAGCACACCAAGAGTATGTCTAGATTACATGCCTCTGCCGACAGAGGCATGTAAAATAGGCTACCCGACATAGTCAATGAAGCCGGGATTTAAATATCCCCGGCTTCCTTAAAATAAAAATGGCTGCCACACTGTGCCGCCTCAGATGATCGTTGGCACAGCGCATGAGTCAAGACGTGGATTGGTTGACAAGGGAAGCCTTTGTCAACCGCTCCGTTATGCCTTGTGAAACGAGGTTTACAGGAGCGATCGACAAAGGTTTCCCTTGTCGTGGCGGCCATTTTTATTTTAATGAAGCCGGGGATATTTAAATCCCGGCTTCATTGACTATGTCAGGTAGCCTATTTTAAATGCCTCTGTCGGCAGAGGCATGTAATCTAGACATACCCCAAAGGTTGAACATTGTCCATCCAAAGTACTTGGTAAAGAGTTGTGTCTAGTAATACACAGTTGCAGAAACTGAGTTGTATTTGGGAAGGATTTGTGAACAGAAACAAAGTGTTAAATTTAACTGAATAAAAAATATACAATAAGAAAAAAAGATCAGCACCTGCATTTGCAAACTACCAGTTTCATGAATGGCCTCTTTTAAAGGAACTTGGGTGGTAAGTAGTGGTCACAAGATAAAAACCTACAATGGCTGCATTTGTTTTCTAACAATGTGGAATTCTGCTACACCCTTAAAACAGTACAAACTATCAAGGAGCTTCACTGTAGATATATTTTATTTACAAAAATATTCTATTTCTTACATATAACAACCATGTTATGCATCAGCTCCTCTCTTGCAAACATAGTAAAATATTAGAGCTGTGTGGACTCATTTTCAGGTTCACTGTCAGTTCTAACCATTAAAAAAAATTCATTTCAGGTAAACAAAACTTTGTTTGACACAAATTTAAACACTTAATTTAGATTTTGATAGTTTATTTTTTAAAAAACTGGCGGAAATTGCAAAGTGAAAAATAGTTTCCAATTGCAACCTTTCATTTGTTCTTATCTTTTTAAGTTCTCTTTTAATAAAACAATTTGGCAAAATTGAAACAAATTTGTTAAAAGTTTTGGTTGATCTGAATCAGTATTTTTTATCAAAAAAGTTTCAACGGATATACCTGCTCTATATAAGAGTACATTTCACAGCAAAATTGAATTTGAGCACTTAACTGGTTATGACAAATGTTTTCCATATGTTTCTTTTAAACTAATGTTATTTAACAAAAGTAAATTTCTCTAATCTACAGTGATACATAATGGGCAGGAAGTTTCTACTTTTTATTTCAGTTTCTACTTACCTGTATGAAACACAAGCTAAATTTTCACTGCAGTTTTCCTTGATATTTCTCTTTCTAATTTCCTTTCTCATTAGCCTGCCTTGTGAGAAAACATGGGCACTGAATACTGTGTCAATTTTATAGCCAGTACATCTGGGTGCATATTGACAGACATTTTCCTTGCCAACCCCGCCTCCCAAGAAAAACCCAACATCAGAACATGTCCTTCCTAAAGTAGAATTTGCTTGAGAAAAAAAACCTTTCCAATTAAGGGACCACTACACACCTAAAAGAAATCAGGTGGCCTCATTACAACAATGCAATGTAAAAGTACTGATCAATACAGGAAAAGCCTCTATGAGCATGTATTTTTGTTTCACCTTTTCAGTCATATGAAATTTTAACCTAGAGGTATTCCAGGAGGATTTGTTCTATGTATGAGTGTTTGCAACTTTCATCTATTGGTTTTAGTCTTTTGCAAAGGCAATGTGTTCTAGAGTGGAGGCATCACAGTGGAAGTAAGGAGACCCAGGTTCTAGTCCCACTTTGATCATTTCCCTGTTCTGGGCCTCTTGTCTCTTCCATCCTTCATCTGCTTTGTCAGTTTCAACTGTACACTTTTCAGTAAGACTGTCTCTTACTATGTGTTGGTCCAATATGCACTATGGGAGTCTGAGGCTTCTAGGCACTACACTACAAATAAATACAATGCATCTAAGATACTTATATGACCCCACTACTGTAGTGCTTCAGTCTCTTCCTGTATTTATTCTCACAACACCCCAGTGAGGTAAGAAAGTGCTATTATCCTCAAATTTGCAGATGGGGAAACAGAGACAAAGTGATGTATCCAGGGTCATTCAGGTCATTTAGTAAAGAATTAGGCCAGATTTCCACCACTGCATCATCCTTCCTTAAGTAACCATAGTTTTGTCTATATTCGTTTGATATGCTCCAGCAAAACTGCTATTAGCCAAACTAAGGTTTAGCTTCTTCTTCTCCATTACTGTTAATTTACCTAAGTGATATGAAAAGTTATGGACTGTCTCCTATGCCCTTTGCCAGCTGCAAGTCACAGAAGATGGTTATTAAACATTTATATTGCAACAGCTGCCAAATGTCCTGAAAATGGTCACCATACACGCTCACATGAAGACCTATTCAGGCCCAAAAAAGTTGATAGTCCAGCTAGACACAAGATGTAATAAGTGAATGGTGCAAATACAGTAAAACTCCAATAGTCCGGCATCCAATAGTCCGGCACTCCTGATAGTCCGGCATCAAAATGGCAAGAGCCTAGTGAGTGAGCTTCGGCAAAAAATGAGTCATAAGGTAACAGCGGCAACAGCTGAACTGAGCAAAAAGGGTAAAAAAAGGCTTAAAAAAACTAAAACATTACAGTATACGGTATACAGTATGTACAATAAAAAGAATTAAGAACACTTTATATACAGTATATAATATATACAGTATATATATAACCTGCTTATAGTACCTCCTGATAGTCCGGCATATCTGATAATCCGGCACCACCTAAATCCCATAGGTTCCGGATTATCGGAAGTCTACTGTAATGAGAAAAAAGAAGGGAGGGAAGAGGAGGGTAATAGTAATACGATCACATGGCTGTGCTTGTCAATATTTGCTAGTTCCAAATTGTTTCAAAAGTTACTTTGCATAACCTTATAAATACATAAATGAATGATTAGGAAGTGAATTCAGTCCTATATGGTGAATATATTTATGAAGCTAATTTTCTCTCTTATTTACCTGGATACAACGTGAATGATTTCTAACCTAAGGAAAAACCAATCAAACTTGTTTCCAATGAAGAACTGAATGAGGTTAGTGGGTTATTGTAATGCCAGAAGATGGAAAGTGGGAAAAAATTTCCTCCGAAATGTGGTCTCCATCAATTATGGGTTGTAACTGTTTATTGTCACCTATCTCCCCACTTTGGCACCCATACACACATCACGCACACAACTACAACCCATATCTGTGGAGAAGGAAATCCGGAAGGAAATCTTTCTCTGCCAGACCATGGCAAACCTATTCAAAGGGGCACCTAACCTTCCAGAACAGATGTACAACCTGCAGATGTATTTCTATCACTATTATAAATTGATTGATTGTCAATACCCCCCACAACCGACCTTTCATAATCCATGTCCCACACATGCCTATCTCAACGCTTGGTATACCTCATACAGTGCACTAAATGGCCCAACAAGAGTCTGGGTAAAATAATCACCATCACTTCCCATAAAAACACCATAGCACCTGTGGGAGAACATTTGTTCACAGAACAGTCACTCCATATCTGTACTCTCAGTCCTTGTCTGAAAAGGAAACTTGTGCCACACCTTCAGAGGATGAGCCTAAGAACTTAAATTTCATAATTCTGTTAGCCAGCAAAAATCATGAGTGTACATGACTTGTTTCATTACAACAATCTGTGACCTACTAACCTTCCTTTTGCTTAGATTGTAGAGGTTTTAGCTGTTCACTTCACTTTGAATGGTGTCTTTCAACACGTGTTAACTCCATATCTGTTCTACCTTATATTTCGCTGTGATGCTCAGACCTGAAGAAGAGCCTAAGCTTGTAACCTTTTTTCTTTCCCCAGCAAAAGTTGGAACTATAACAGAAATCTTCTCATTGTCCTTGTCTCTCTGGAGCTAACTTGTGTAAGTAATAATCAGGCTTTTCTCATTCTTATTTCATTGTATTTAGACCACACGCCGAAGGACTCGTAGTCCATGGATAGAAGGAGAAGATTCAGAAACAAAACAAGTTTCCTGAGTGAGGTACGAGAGAAGTATGTGCACAGCAGGAACATCCAAAACCGCAGAGATAGAATTTCAAAAAATCCAGGGGTCACAGGCATTTACTTCACCTAGAATAACTACTAGGGAATCCTTAAGCTAATCATGAACAAAATGAAGCAAAGATGCATGCTAATTATAAAAAGCTCCGCTAGAGTCCACAAGGTGAAAGAAGGCTTAAAAGGCTCTAATTTTCGAGCTGTTGCGTGCTTTTTACAAAGTGGCGAGCATCCTCAGTGCCACTGAAGTCAATGGGTTCTAAGGGTGCTCAGCAGTTTAGAGGAACTGCTTGGTACCTTGCTGAATTGAATCTGTAATTATCACCAGACAGGAGCATTGGTAAGTTAATGTTGAAATAATATGTGTGTCAGTTTGCTTTGTACTTGCATTGCTGCTCACACAGTAAATGTCAGAGCTGTGTCTTGAAAAGACTAATCTTGCTGTTTATACAGATATTTAGATGTTGGAAATGGCAGTGGGGGTTGCATACAAATATTTCCTATTAAGGGTAATGTATGCATCAGTATGTACTTTGAATAGAAATCACCCTCAGCATCATGAATTTTTTGTCATTCCCACAGGGCTCAAAAGAGAAAGGAAAGAAAGAAGCTAAAAAAAAAATAAAGAGTTGAAGAAGAATGCGATAATTTAACAACTTTGTAAGCACACAAAAATGCATCAAACCAACAATGTTTCCAACTACAGTACTGTTATTTTGAGCCAAAACCCACAGCCCTTATTTAGGCAAAACGTCTGTGAAAGTAAGTGCTGAGTCGGTACGACAGGATGTAGCCCTTTATTAACATGTGAAATTCCAGGTGAAAGTCTGGCTCTATTGAAGTCAATGGCAAAACTCTTGCTGAGTTAATGGAGCCAGTATTTCTTCCCCTGCAGGTACATGAGAAATATAAAGTCATTTGCCAAAAGCACAATTTACCCTAATGCTTTAACAACTTTTCTTTCAATAAAACTGCTAAAAGGGTTCACATTATGAACAATCACAGCACACACTGACTGCCCAGTAAACTATTGTGCAGTTCAAACTCCAATTCACAGGAATTTCGGAACACTGAAGTTAATGGCCGTCTTTCCACTGACTTCAGTGGACTTAGAATCAGGTTTTTTTTGGTGAAATGCATAGATGTTGATACACGTATGGGCACAACAATTGACACTAAGGGTAATGTGATCTCAATAGGTGTCATTAGGTGCTGCCATACTCCAAATAATTATCAGTATTGATAAGTTTGCCTTTTTAGAAGGCAATTTAAAAAAAACAGCCAGTGAACTGCATCTTTTTTGTCAGTTCTTTTAAAGCCCAGTTTTGTGTAGAGGCTTGGTAGAAATCTGGAATTAAAGCTCCAAGTGCAAGTGGAAAAGCACGGGATTTAGAAATTAGGCATTTTGCACCCAATGTTCTAATGCCTCACCCCATCGGTGTTGCCCTGTCAGTTCTTGTAGAGGCAGAAGGCCCATGAGAACAGGCCAGTTCCTGTCCACATGGGTTACCTCTGCACCTCAGGGGAGCTCCATTGATTTCAGTGGGCCAAAGTGTGGGCACAGAGTTCTGCTCACATGGAGGCAGTGAGAGACCTGGGGCCTAATTTTGTTCCCTCTTTTTTTCCCCCCATTGTTTAGTTCCTTTTCCAAATTAACATGAAAAACTTTAAAAGTAGGAAAGAAATCAAGAGAATGAGAAATTGGGAGAAGAAGAGAAACAAGAGGTTGGGAGAAAGAGGAGCTAATGAAATTAAATGCTGCTCTGATTATCCTCATAGTTTTAAATATTAGGAGTCGGAGGAGGGGGGATGATGTAACAAAGACAAGGCCAAGGAATTTAGGGTAATGAATTCATAATTGTTTGTATTTTCTTCTTTATAGCGGGGGAGGAGAAGACTTGATTAAGAAAAAGAGCACAGCAAGATGAAAATATTAAAATAATTAGTTCATAAATAGTCCTTTGTGGTGACTCGTTTTTGTTTTAGCAGAAATAAGGGAAGAGTTTCAGGAATGCTACTTCGCCAACCTTTTTCTTGTTTTTAAATATAAGAAAACTTTTACAAAAGAGGAAGGGCCCTTTGAAGTAATTCAATGTCTCTTTGAAAAGGAAAGAGGGAAAGGTATCAAACCAAAGAGATGGGGGTCAGACAAAAGCCTGGGAAAAGTCTCTCTGGAAACATTTGGATCAGTACCTCAACTCTGTTTTTAACCTATTAGAACCTCCCATCTATTTTTCTTGGTGCTACCCAAAAGTATAACTTTAGGCTTCAGTCCCACAAATACTTGCAATCTTAATTCTGAACATTGTACACTGAATGGTCCCTGTGAAATAAAACAATCAGGTTACTCACAGCACCTAAGCTAAGCATCCATGCAAGTCTCTGCAGGATCAAAACAGAATAAAGATTAAATATGTATTTTGATGCCAAATAATTTAACTGAAGAAAAAAGTACGCTGGAACCTGATCTTATAGACCTTACTAAGGCAAAACTCCAATTGTCTGCAAGATCTGGGGGATCCACCTCCATGGAAATATTTCTAAGTACTCAGGAAAAGAATTTGTAAGTCTAGACTATCCAAACATAATCACACACACCTCAAATGTCTGAGAAGGAGACAGCAACCACCCAGCCCATTGCTAGTAAAATGGGCAGGAAAAATATTTTTTAAATTATCTAATGGTGGCAAAGAAATGCTTGAAAATTTAGCCCCAATGTAACCAAAGCACCAAGCACTGAAGTCTGTCTGAATCTGCAGAAAGCCCAGAAGAATGATGCTTAAAGCCATGAATTTACCCTTGCCTATCAATGGGGTGTGTATCCCAAATCCACTTTTTCTGCTTCTATCAGTTCTATGCCACATTCGTGAATGTTGCCTGCGGCAAGTGTACAGCAGGTCTAGCATAATGCGCTTTTAGGTTAACTAATGGGGTGAGGGTGTTCCTTGTTGCTTCTTCAGTTGCTCCCAGTAATGTTTTAAATGGATGAAATATATATTATCAAGCTGAACAGAGCAGTACCACGATGGCTTACTTCTCAGGCCTTCCTAATGGTGTTTCCCACAACTCAATGAAAACCCTAGATGACAGCTAATGTAAGGGCATTGTTTGGCTTCATTGCTTTAGTTTCAGAGGGTACGGTAAGTAGTGAGATTTAACTGAGAAGAACAGCAGTACTGTAAGGGAGCCAAAACCTCTGGAAACATGCTTTTCATATGCATCTTTCACATAGGTGTGGAACAAGAGGTGCTGCTGCACAACCTGGCTTGAAGTGGTTTCCATTATATATAGCTTGGTTTACAGAGATGCAGAGTAGGAAAGAGAATCTGGCTTTACAGTTTGGTCCAGTGGCTCTCAGCACCCCCTCTATAACAATTGTTCCAGTACCCTGACCTCTCAGTGTTAATGAATTTCACTGCAGTCCTGCTCTGAGGTAGTGAAGAGCACAGTTTTGTACTGGTGTATTACGGCTAGGATAAATATATAATATTACTTTTTTATGGTTAATCTAACCCGGTTTGGATATTGCCTCTTTATCTGGATATACATTTAAAAGTTTATATGCTCTAACTTAAGTGCAATGGAACTATCGGGTATTCTCACTGCAGTCTGTTGGTGAAAGTAACAGACCCTGAATTTGTAAAACAGGATTTGACAGCAAACTATTCAAAATAAAATGAAAGTTGTCAGTTGAGTAGCCTATGTTGCATTCATTTGCATATATCGGGCCAAAATCTCAACTGATGTAAACAGCTGTAGCTCCATTGAAGTCACTGGAACTATACTGATTTACATTGCCTATAATATGGCTCATAAGAACAGCTAAGGTCTGGAATATTCAGAAACTGAGAGAATTAAGATTGACTTCAAAAGGAACCATGGGAGGTCTTAAATACATGGAAAATAAAATAGCTGGGCTGTGTTGTAGCCTGATGTTGTTTCACTGACTTAAGAGTTGATCTTCCCCTGAGACAAACCAGCAAATGATTCAGTCATGGGAGGTTATGATATCGTCAGTTGACATGGCATGTTCCAAGGGTTGTTCTGAAACTAGACCTTGTTCCGTTTCTGAACTGTAGCTGATTATTTTTACTTTTCCAATGATTAAAGTTTAATGTACAGTATTCTGTGGGGATTTTTGCTTTTATTAACAAAGCATATGTCTGAGCTACCAGAAAATCCTAAAACCAGAAAAAACTAATTTACAAATAGACAGCAGCTGTTACAGCATTAAAAGTTTAATTGTCACTTTCCCAAAAGATCTTTGGCTATTTCAGTCTCCCTCTCAAGGCATGTGATAATGCTGACGATATTCAGAAATAGAACAATCTATAATACTAGAATGGCATTTTGTCCTATGTAGGGCACATATGTAGAGATACAGTATATCTTAGAGGACCCTCTACTATTAAAAAAAAGCAAAAATGTCATGGCAAGGGCACTAGACTGAGGATCCAGGTTCTGTTTCCAACTCTACAGCTGATATGCTGTATGCTCTTAAACAAGTCACTCCTTTACTCTGTTTTCCCTTCCATCTCCTATCTACTTTAATTGTAAGCTCTTCAGAGCTAGGACTATTTCTCACTCTGTATTTGTATTGTAATGAGCACCAGGAGCCTTCATATCAGTTCAGCCCTTCAAGTGCCACTGTAATGCAATTAATAGTAATGGGTGCTGTGTATTAACACACAATGTTGCAGAAAGGTGATGTACTGAGCTCTGTACATTGGACACAAAGATAATTTATAATGCATACCTAAGCAGGTTTAATTGACAGCAACAGACTATAAATCAACTCAGACAATGCATCCCTCTTCCAACTTCTCCCTTTATACATTATAAATCTTAGAAGAATTAGATTAGCTATTGAGAGACAGGGAACACAATTGAAGAGATTACTTGCGGACCTGCTGGCAGGTTGGGAAAAAATAATGAACTGAACAAAGCAAGTGGCACAGTAAATGATCTCTTTTATTTCTTCACCCATTCCTTCATAACTTTTCAAAACCTGGATGAAACTAAGAAGCTGTACTTTGTTCATCCTTGTTTTCTCAGCTAGGAATATCTGCACAGATGCTTTCTGTGTTTCCTTCCTGTCCCAAGATGCACAAACATCATCTAAATTGAAAACCATGCTGAAGATGATATATAGGACTGGATGTCTAAGGGATTTAGAAGCACAAATCCCATTTAAAGTCACTATAGTCAGCAAGTGAAAGTCTGTGGATCTTGTGTTCCTGTGATGCTTAAATGCTATTAGTGGGATTTCCAGAAGTCTCTAACTAAGCTCCCCAAAACTTAAAAGAATGAATCAATTCATCGTGATTATCCAACCCACATCACCCTCTGTTACTGTGATGAATCCAACTACCATGTAAGACCCTGACTGAGCAAAACACAAGACTAGCTGATTACAACTGAATACCTTTTTAAGTGTTTGACTAAACTGGTGTCAGGATCCCAACAAGCTCAGTCAGTGCCAAGAGTCAAACCACAGCAAACCTGAGGCTGAGAGTAGCAGAAGAATTTATAGTCAGGTCTGGGCTAAGGTCAATACCAAGGAGTCCAATATAGATTTCTGAGTCTGAATTAGGAGGCAAGGTCCAAATCAAGCTCAGGGCAAAGACAGGGATTGATCAAGGAACAGCCATAGCCACTACAGAAGCTCCACAATCTTCTCTGGATATTTCTGAGAGCACCCATGGGGATTATATAGGGTAGAAAGCCAATCAGGAGCCATGAGCCTGCTGTCTGTCAAACACTTCAGGCAGATTGTCCTACAGTCAGTCATGGGATATGGAACTGTGTTCTCCCTGAGAGCTCTGCAAGCTGGGTCTCTAGACCAGTGGTGTCTTACAAGTAGAGTCTAATAGATGCATTTTTCCCCCATGTTAAGAAATATGTGACAGCTTCCTAGCTCATCTGCTCAGACAAGAAAGAACAGTAGAACCCAATGTATCTGGCTCTGTATTATTTTAAAAACACAGAAACACACACAGTTCTAGAAGCTGATCTCTCACCTCGGATCACTAGACAATGCTGCAGCATGATGCTTTCCCTCTCTCTGGATTACCAAATTTTAGATTATCCAATCTGGCCCTGGTCCCAGTGTCACCTCCCCTCCCATGCTCTATGAAAATTGATTCATGGATACGAATATCCATAACTCAAAGGCACTTAAGGTAAAATGCATCATATGACATGCCATTTTTAAAGTTACAGTCTGCTGAAAGTGTATATTCTATTTCTGTGCACGTATCATTCTTTTGTGTGAAGTTAAAATGTGAAGTGTGAATTTGTCTATATTTCTAAATGTGCTAATGAGGGCCTCATGAACATAAAAGAGCCGAGACAGTTGTATCAGAAGATAAAGGAGGCAAACGGACATTCTGGATCATTGCTGCAAACATGCCACTTCTATGAGCAGCTGCATGCAATCCTGGGGGGACTTGGCCAGCTTCCCTAGCCAGTCTGTGGATTCCTTCCAAGACACTTCTCAGGCAGCCTCAGGCAGCAGTATGGAGGACAGTGTGGATGAGGAAGAGGAGGAGGAGGGGAATGGTCAGCAGGCGAGTGGGGCAACTGATCTCAGGGTACGTCTACACTAGCCCCCTAGCTTGATCTAGGGAGGCTAATGAGGGTGACTGGAATTGCAAATCAAGCCCGGGATTTAAATATCCTGCGCTTGATTTGCATGTTCCCGGGCGGTCGCCATTTTAGAAATTGACTAGCCCGAAGTAACTGCCCGCATTTACACGCGGCAGTGAAACAGGATTCCGATTTAAAGCCCTAATTCGAATTAGCTGGCATTCCTCCTGAAATGAGACCTTAATTAAAACTTAAATAATTAATAATGACCTTAATAAATTTGATTTTATCTCTTAGTGTAGACAAGGCTTAAGCCTGAATAGGGGGAAAGATCGGACCCAAGCTAGGAGTCTACTTAGCTTGTGAAAAAGATGATTAGAATTACTGTTAGGGTAAGAATTTGCATGTAACAACTTTTTTAGTGTATTAGGCTTAAGTGACGTGATTTGTTTATTTTGAATTAGTAACTCACTTTGAGCTGTCTTCATTTGCAATCACTTAAATCCTACTTTTTATACTTAATAAAAATACTTCTATTTATTATCAAGCCCAGTGTAAATAATTGTTACTGGGGGTGTGTGGTGGAGGAGCAACAGCTGTGCACAACTCTCTTCCATTGATATAGGGGGCAGACCACCTGATCTTTCTCTGTTTAAAAATTTTATACAGAGTAAGACAGAATTATTTGGAGCATTGGTCCCTTTTGAGGGCTGTGTTCCCGGATGCTGTGAAGGCCTTATAGCAGATCCCTCCCAGAGCAGAGCTGGTTTAGCATCCGTGTTCCTCAGCCGGGGGCTGTTACCCAAGTTCTGTGCCTTGGCTGGGGCAGACTAGAGCTTCTGACCCAGCAGGACAGGTTGGAAGAAGGGGGGCAGAGGACACGCTGGTGGGCTCAGTGGCCTGATTGGCGCATTGGGTGAAAACCCCCCTGTGATCGAACCCGTCACACCCAGCTGTACACAGAATACTGTCCCTTAGAATGTGTTTCAGAAAGAATTCTGTAGTGTTTCTCAAAATGTACCATTTACTGTCAGCGGCGCAGTGATTTCATTTGCAGAATAACATATCCCAAATCTGAAACTGTTAACAACGATCTTTAAGTTATCAGTCAGACTAGCTGTAAAACAGCAACAAATTACTTCAGATGTATGATTCTGCAAAAAAGTAGGAATAGAAAAGAAGACACACATAGAAGATAAAACTCCTTTAAGAATACGATCCTGCCTTTGTTAGGCACCTAAACCTGGAAAAGCAGTGGAAAAATAATGTTACTTAATTCTCTGACTAGCTATCCCCACATATCCCATTTCTACCGTGAGCACCATACTCTGATGATACATAATCTTTTGCTGGTCAGCTTGTATACATGCACAGACAATGCAGACCATGCCACAGGGTCTCAATCAGGAATTTCTTGCTATAGTTCCCACTGCAGGTCTGTCTATAGAGTCTCTGGATAGCCAGACTGAAAATAAAGGGAAGCTTTAGGCTGCATGGCTGCCTACAGATTTTTTTGGGTGTGCATAATTACACACAGCAGTCTGGTCATGTATTTCTATTACCATCCATCCCTACAAATACGACTAGTATGAAGGATTATGACAACTGATCCTTGCAATCACATTACATGAGTTGTAGCAATTTTTGTGCACCTTGACGCAGATGCAGACCTTTCATCCAAAGACGGTAAGGTAATTACAAATGAGTAATGCCTGTTGTTCTGCATTGTTAAGGATACACTATGGAGGAATTTGTAGTAGTATCAGTCTCACAGCTACCACTCAGTAGTGCTTATCGGCAGCAGAGCTAATCCATCAAAAAGTGCTTAGAGGGGAAAGTCTACAAGAAAGGGAAAGTTATATCAAAATATGAGCGACAATCTTATTGACTCAACCTTGATTATTCTTAAAATACTGTATTATATAGATACACATATGCAATATAATTCACTTTTAGGTATGATAAGAAAACACTCAGCCAGCTAATACAACATTTTCACTTTAGACATAATACAAATTACATTTGAGAAGTTTATACAATAGAGGATCATAGTGTTTCAAAACTGGTATTCATCATACAGGGAAAGAAATATTGTAGGTCACAGATTATAATTCATATTGTATTACGTTTTTTTCTGGCACTTTTTAAGTAGAAAGTATATTTCCCCTTCACAGTATTATTTTAATATAGTTGCTGTATGTGTGTAGATATACTAGATATATAAATGTATATATTTCTAGTATACTATACACATACGTCAACTGTGTGTATATATACTCTCGCTTGCTCTCTTTCTTTCTTTATATATATATACACACACACACACACACACACACACACACAATCTCAAAACATTCTTTGCATAGTATGATTGTCCTATCCATGTCATTTGTGCTCAATTTTAAAAATGCACCAGATTTAATTTCCCTTCCAATGCCCCTTTGCTCCTGACATCTGCCAGAAAAGTTCCTGATCTTTCTGAATTTCAGATTATCTCAATCCACCACCAAAGTAACATTGCTCCAGGCTAACCTGGCATGAATCCAGGGAGATATTAGAGAAAATAATATGATTTTAGCACAAATTTACATGCTGGAGAGTCTCATGCTCTAGATCCCTGATATGAAGAAATTCCAAGAAAGAGGTAATCTAAACTGTTATTAGCATAATTTTAGTGCCGAGTGCTGTTCTGCTTCAGCTATAAATGTGATTGAGACATATGCTTGCTCTGATGGAGAAAATTAGCAGAGGGTTGCCCCTTTCCTTAAGAAGTTTAAACGAGAAAGAAAAAAATAATAATCTCTTTTCCCTTACACTTACCTTCTTATAAAAGAAAACAGACTATCGTTTAAAAGAGTATCATCTTAATAGAAAGGCTCTTTCAGCAGTTTCCAACTGTATAGATATTTAGTCATGCTGTGTCATTCATCCTCATTTGGGAAGCAACTTGTATAAATAGAATCTGTTTTAAAAAAAAGGTGTGAAACCATACAATCTATAGTGGAATTTGGAGAGCTCCTGTAATATCAGGTTAGTTCTTTTAGGTGCTTTTGATGCCAAAATTATAGCAGGTGACCATTCCATCTATTTCCATGAATGGAGGGAACCCAAAGCAGTGCGTGCACGTGATGGGATAGACAAGGTCCGAAGCCCACTGCTGGAGCCTTGTGACCTTGCCATACCCCGCCCCAAGAAAAAGAGCAGAGGAAAAGTCCTCCAGGCAAGCTAGAGTGGCTGTTTTTACTATAGACAATCAGGGGACAGCAAGTTGTTATAAAGAAGCTGCTGAGCCAGGGCCTGGCAGTTGCTCTCTGGAGCTCAAGCCAAGCAGATCCAGAGATTGTCTGGGAAGGCAGGGGTACCCTAGACAGCTCAGAGCATAGGCTAGATGGTAGACCCAGCTGAAGCCTAGGTCTAGCAGCTGAAGACCAGCCCTGGTGAGCTATGGTGAACTGCAGAACCCTGGAGAAGGTGTTGTAAGGACTTTGAGATAAAGCCCATAAAGAGGGCAAGGAGGAAACAGAGTCTTGGGGAAGTGGCCCAGGGAACGAGTAGCAAGGGACAGTAAAGACTTTAGCAAGCAACTGATATTTACAGGGTCCCTGTGTCAGGATGCAGAGTGGGTGGGTCTGTGTCCCACCCCCAGTAGCTACTCAAGGGAGCAGGAAAGAAATGTGGTCCCAAGTGACCAAGAAGAAAGGGCATCTGGGATACTTTCCACTTTCAGAGCCAGTCAGAGGAGAGGGAGCTTGTGGACATACATCCTCAGCCAGAAGGGGGTTCTCAAGAGAGGGTGAGTCCTTTACAGTGTGTGACATGGAAAGCCGCAATTACCTGGCATGAGTCCTGCACCTCCCTTAAACCAAACCTGTGCAAGCCCTTGAGAGATGACAGGTTCTGGGGGGTGGAAGTGAGCATATATTCCCAGAAAGCAATCAGGGAAAACAGAACAGCCACTCTTGGTGGCATTGCCTTCCCTTAGAACTGCAGGGAAATTGTAGCACAAGGTAATGCTTACTACCCATGGCAGCTTTCTAATACTGGATCCTTGGCCACTCAAATGGAGCCGCTAACCACAGAGCTAACAATGCCTGGAAACTGTTAATCAGCTGTGATGAGCAAAGCTCCAAATACCAGCTCATGAATCAAATTTCTTTAACCATCCCTGGAACATCAGTAAGCAAAGGTAGCCAGGGATCACTGTTGCATTTAATCAAGGAGGAAACTGGGACACAAAGAGGTGAGGTGCCTTAGTCAAGGGCGCACAGCAAGTCAGCAACTTCACTGTGAAGAGACGCCACAAGTCCCAACTGCTCTACCCACTAGATTGTGCTACCCCTGACCACATGTTACAAAACAAATTGCAGGACTGGGCTCTTTATGGAAATATATTAAAGAAAACATGAAGCTATTTTTTGTATTCATTCCCAGGATACACTCAACTCTCTGTAAAATGCTAAATGGAGTTTTATTTGCACAAAGTTGGAAAATGCCCGAAGAAGCAGGCTTCAGCTGAGATTTACTAATAGATTTGTTTTTAAGATTGTGGCTCTCAAACAGGAACCAATTGTGTTAAGTCCTGCACAAACATGGAACAAAATGACAGTCCTTTCCCCAAAGAGTTCATAGTTCCAAATACATTCACATTCTCCTGCACCTAATATAAAACCTTTACATCTCCATGGGTTTGACAGCAATTGTTATCTAAGGGTTGGAGCAAGGGACTGAGAGCCCAGACACTTGGATTCTTCTCCCTGCTCTCACCAACAGACTCCCAGGGCCTTGATGAGACAAAGAGTTACTACAGGGCTATTTAAATCATTGGTCATCAAGGTAGAGATATCCTGGGAATTATTTATTTGGGGTGGGAGGCAGAAGCAACTATTGCACTTTTAATTAGGATTACGAACAGCCATGGAGGTTTCTGGCACTGTGGTACCTTTTCAAGTTGTGTATAGTTAATGCATGACTGTCTGGGAGAAACCATAAGAACTATATTTACCTGGGGAAAGATTGGCAGCAAGGATTTTTTGGCTACACAGCTGCATAGTTTGGGCTATGTCTAGACTGCAGGCTTCTTTCGGAAGAAGCTTTTCTGGAAGAGATCTTCCAAAAAAACCCACCTTCTTCCAAAAGAGAGTGACCACACTGCCAAAGCGCATCGAAAAAGCGATCTGCTTTTTCAACAGATAGTGTTCACATTGAATGGATGCTATCTCACATGTAAGCTGTGATTACTATGGGCAGAATGGCCACCTGTACTCTATCCTCTTTCCTCTTCTTATGAAAGAATTCCTTCTTCCCCGTTCACACATGCCTTTTTCCCGAAAGAGCTCTTTCGGAAAAAAGGCTTCGTCCTGATAGAAAGAGGTTTACCAATGTCGGAAAAAACCCTTCAGTTCTTTCGATTTTTTTTCAAAAGAATGTGATTGCAGTGTGAACATAATTGAAGGTTGTTTTTTTAAAATGCTGTTTTTCTGAAAAAAACCTCTATAGTGTAGACATACCTTTGGACTACCACTTCTCTGTGGGGAGGAGGGAAGGCTGCTGCCTCTGCCAACGTATTGGATGCTTGAGGGAAGGTTCCACACGTGTCATGCCCATACCCCATGCCTAGCAGAGCTGGATCAATACAAAGGCTTGTGGGAAGCCATGAAAGTTGAGTTACATAGGTGAGCTTAGTTAGAACACTGCTAGAAGAGAATGACTATGCAACAGAGCATAAGCAGGCAAGAGTGATCATTTTGGGGACCTTATCACCTCCCCTTTATATCACATATAGTGCCTGTCATCCCATTCACAATTGTGCAAGCTTCCTGTGGCAACCACAGCAATTATTTATCAAAGAATGTAATATTAGAAAAATATTGTATTAACTCTTCCACCATCAGCTTCTGTTTCTTTTTCTTTTCCATGGCAGCAGCAGTTTGAATATACAGTTAAGCTGGTTCATCATCCTTGTTCCCAGCCGCAGTTTTCAGGCATCTACACACCTCTTTGAAAGGAAAACCCTGAGCACCAGCAAAGACAGCTGGAAGCAAGGAGGTGTGACTTACCAACTCTCCCGGGACAGACCCTACTTTAGAAGCCTGTGTAATAGAGCGTTACAGAGCTCCTAGATGTTCTCTCTCTCTCTAAGCCAGAGAGACTAAGAGATCCACAGGAATAACTTTTTCATGCATTTGGATGTTCTGGTGTGATTTTTTTTATTTCATCTCCTGCATTGCTGATTGTTTCCACCCATCAGACAGCATCATCATTTTCCCTAATGTGGAACATCACCACTGCCATGCTTAGGAAAGCATCTTAATTCCCCTTTGCTTGTGTAAACCACACACCTGCTGGTTATGGTTCACTGGGTATGGTTCACAGTGCTGCATAGTCCTGTCTTTTGTTCCACATAGTGGCACTTAGACCACTTACAGTGAGAGAGAATGAGTTTGCTCTACAGCCTTAGCTGAGAGCCAGCTGATTTTTAGCTCAAGCTGTAGAGGCTCATGCACTAAGCTCCTGAAGTCCTAGGTGTGGTTCTGCCTGTTGGCCTTACACTTGTTCATTTGTAAAATGTACAATGTGAGATGGGGTGTTGGGAGGCTCATTGCAAAGGGCTAGATTTTAGGGTACAGCCCTGAGAAAGGGTAGTGGGTAAACTGGACTAAGCCCAGGGTTAGACCTGAGAGCATTGCAATTTACACAATGCTGAGTCATTATACCGGCTCTGATTCCTCAGTGTTCTTAGGTGAGAGCAATTTATAGAGGGCTTATGCTGGCCTGCCATTACATGTCCTCTGTTACTTAACTGTGCTTCCCAGTGTTTGGAGGGCACTAAGGCATCACCCCCTACAATGAGGGGAGTAAGGGGATATGTAGCACCTCTTACTCCTGTGCTTCTGAACCCTAGGTCCTGCATTTGATGGGAGAGGGAGGAGTCCTTGTTCCTTTTTACATCCTTGTATAGGTGTGCAGTTCTAGCCTTTAGTTAGTAACCTTTGCCAATTAGGAATCCTTAGCAGCAGGAAAGCTGCACGAGATTTTTCGGAGTGCTTCAGAAATTTGGGGAAACCTGTCTGGGGAGCGGGGAATGACAGAAGCTCATAGATACAATCGAGGTATGTTTTGAGGCAGAGGAATGTCCTTTTCTGGCAGAAGAGGGGAATTTGCTGAAGCTGAACATTCCTAGGATCAGATCTCATCCACCTGAGAGGTACTTTCTATGTCATTCCAATTTTCTCCTTAGCATTCTGTCCAATTTCCTTCTTGCTTATGGACATGCTTAAAAGCACTTTTCACAGGCTAAAGTGCCACAGTGCACCAGCAGGAAAGCTAGATTCCCTATCCAATCAGGACTCAGTAGAGGTATGTAAGCTACACACTTGATAAAAGGCTCACTCGATACAATATGAGTGCTTAGGAGCATTGACAAACCCTGGCTGGATCCTGTGGAGGTAATGATTTTATAAATGGAGAAAGAGGTGGCACCACTGCTGAACTGATGGTCAGAGGAGGAGAATTAGGCCCAGCTCCCGCCAAGTTTCCTTCTTAGTGCAAAAAGCAGAAGATGAAGTCCTATCAACTATAATTTCTATTATACTTGCTCTAAGTACCACATCTTCCCCCCACACTTTCAATCGTCAGTGCTTCCTTTTCCTATAGCCTTCATTTTGTTAGTGTCAGTTCCATGAGGAAAGTCCACCAAGTGCCATGCTTTGTCTTAGATCAGACTCCTTTAAAAGAAAAGAAAAAAAGAACCAAAATGGAAATTTTTCCTTATTTGCTTTTCCAATCAAACCCCCAAACCTGGATGGCTTAGAAGGCTGATGATATGACAAAAGAGTCTTTCACTATATATATATAGCTCATGAATATAATCAATATCAGAAGTGATGGACATTTTTATACCTTCCAATAGCTATTCAAAGACATAGTGTATCAAGCACAAGTTTGTGGACTGTGTCACATTCTTAGCAACCCAGATCTTAATGATCATCATCACCACTATTTTTGTTGGAAGTCCTGGTGAAGAGGACAAGATCCAAATGGGGTAGGACCAAATTTCTCACTTGTCCTTAAAGAGAAAGGGCCTGGAGTTAAAACACCTTGTGACAAAGCAGTCTGAAGAAGTTTCTAGTGTTCTTTTCTGTTCCATAAGTAAACAAAGAACTTTTGTCTCCTTGGCTATCAAACTGGCATCTTTCATGAGCAATAAAACAAATCAGATAGTAAAGATCTGCTACATTGCATTGAGCAATTTCACAACTTTACACCTTTTTTTTAAATAATCTCTCAACAGTCCAAACTCTTTCCTTTGTAGGTTTAAGTACCAGTGATCATGTAAAGTAAGTATGTATTTGCTCCTTGAAACCTGCAGCAGCAGTTGCAAGTTACCATTTCATCCACAGATCTACCTCCTACTCTGATGCAAATAAAATTTGGGGCTTAATTTTGCTTGCAAATGCGGTTATTCTTGATTTCCACTATGATAACGGAGAACAGGATTTGGCCTTTGCTGTCATCCCAAAGTTGACGGTAGCTCAGAGCAGAATGTAGCTCTTTGCTTTTGCTTTCTAAAACCAACCAAAGCAAAAGTATAAATGTGTCTGTTTTGCTCCATGCATGAAACATTTTTTTGTGCAGCTCCAGTATTGCTGAAAGAAATGAAGCCTGGATATCATGAAGTAAAATATCTCAGTTACTCCATTTATTCTTGCCTGACTACTTTTCTCCTAGTTCTTAAACAGCAGCGTTGTGGACTGTACTGACAGTGGTAGATGTCTTTGAACATGCAATGATTAGAACATGAACCCTCTTTTGAGGTTAATCTACCATTGTACATACAGCTGCTCCTGGAATTCAAGAGTGATGCCAGCTGCTCAGCTCTCATGCCCCAGGAGGTGAATGAATCATCTGTTAAAGATCCCCAGCTTTCACAGCCCAAAAGGAGCAAGTACCAAAGTCATCCCATCTTTGAACCTTGACTCCTGACTGGCAGAAGGACTGTAGTGCAGAAAGCTTGTCTTTACTGGAATTAGAGACCCCCCCATCTTTCAGGAGCTGGAAAAGAGCAATTCAGTCATTATGCTCAGCCTTGGGCAAAGCAGAATTCTTCTCTCCATATATCTAGATAGCAGGCTATAATAGTTATTAAAATGTATACTACGCTAGATCTTAGCCATAAAGGCATGAGGCCTACTCTGACTGAAGTCAAGTATAGCTGGGCTAGAATTTTTCAATTAACCATTTTTTGTCAAAAATGCCTATTTGTCAAAACCAATCCCTTTTGCAGCACACATGGGTTTTGATAAATATCTGAACTAGAACACTTTTGGAAAAAGTTGTGAAATTTTGAAATTTTCCAGTCTGATACTTTCAAATTGAAAACATTTGTATTCACTGGTTTAAAAGGTCTTTTTGTATAGCAATTTAAGCTAATTATAGTATTGAAATAAAATAAATAAATAATAATGATAACGATAATAATAATCTAATCAAAATGGTCAAAACTGAAACAAAACAATATGAATGACCTGAACTGAAACACAATCTGATTTTTAGTTTGTGAGATTTTTATATTTGAAATTGACTATTTGGAACAAAACACTTCCAAAGGCTGAAAAGTTCTCTCAGAACATGGAAAGCGTTTTTTATGCAGCTCTAATCAATACGTAAGTCTTCTGCCCGAAGACTTGTGTGCCCGAGGACACAGTGATATTGTGGCTGGGGGTAGTGCCGGTTAACAATGTTTTCTGGTTAAGAGAGTGCTGTAAGCTTTCACTGTAACTCTCTGTCTCTCTCTCACACTCTCGGTGCTCCTTAATTTGTCGTGTAATAGCCGTGGCTTGATCAGGTCTATATTTTAGGGTTTATGAAGCCATAGGCAAGTAAGAAAATGCCCATCTTTGCACCCCACGGTTACCTACACATGCAGTTTTTTAATAGTTGCTGCCCTCAGCTAATGTCTGGTCTATCTGTTGATAAAGCCAGGGCTGCCTCTGTCCTCTGAACCCTGCACTGTTGCTATTATTGCTCCACTACACTATTAAACTCTTGGTGGCAAGTTAAAGCACCAGCTAAGCCTAGTGGGCTTCTTGATTAAAATGTTGAAAAGATTGCATCCTACTGTCAATAATTGTTCAGATCTCTGAAAAGAAAAATATACCTTGTGGCAGAAATGTAATTACAAGACAAACACTATACTCCCTGGTTTAGAACACATGGAGAAAAGGTCAGCTATCAATTAGGCTGTAGAATAAAATATTCTTGTACCAAGCAATGAGGAGGATCAATGAAAAGAAACTTTTCTATTTGAAACTAGACATGTTTTTCTTTTTACTTATTATAGTGAATGCAAATCAGCAAGCACATTCAGAAGAAAGGTGACCCACTGGCCTCTAACTCCTAAGAGCAACCTCAAAATAAAGTGTAAAGCAAAAGCATATGAAAGCACCTGAACTCAATGTAACGACTATTGCACCCTACTGACTTGACTGTTGGTATCACAATGTGTACACTATATAATATCATACATTGATGGCACCCAGAAATAAAGCGATAGGCATGTTAAATATTTGCATCAGGTGGATACACAGTAGGGCAGTTCCTCATTTGGTGTAGTAAAACTCCTGGCCTACTAGACTAGACTTGGACAAATCATCTACCAACAATTTCTGCTTTTACCAAGAACGCTCTCAAGGCAAAAATGTGCAAAAAAGCCACAAAATGAAAGGGATGCAAAAATAATAATAGTTTAGGAAATTGAAAATTATGGTAAATTCAAGATCCATATTTCAGACCCATATCTATACTTTCACAAAATTCACGGCTATTTTGATCAAGATTTGTGCCCACTACAGATGCAAGGTCCAGCCAACAAAAGCTCAGATCTGGATCTGAGCTTTCCCTGATTTGCAGATGTTTGGATTAAGGAGTTTGGCTTAATTCCACAGAATTTAAAATGAGGCATTTGTGTTCTTGGCACAAATAATATTTTCATTTATAAATCTGCTATCTTAGATTTCCAGTATGATGCCTGCCATTTGTGTGTAAAGTTACATCTAAATGAGGGAAATTCCTTGCAATGAAGCTGAATTGGGGGATTTCAACTGATCCTTTAAAAAAGATAATTACATTTTTCAATACAATTACACTAAAAACCAAAACAGTAACTATTTTCATTAGTGGCTTATCAAGTCAGCCTATTAGAATTTATTTTCAATTAACTAAGTTTGTAGAAAGATTCCATAAGAAACTGCAAGGAACCATTATGACTTTGTTGATCTTATCTCTTTTTTCTAGAATGAAGAGAGTTTTGCCCTGAAGTTTTCTTGCTGAAACATTGTCTTTGACTTGAGATTTACTCAATTCCACTTAATATTTAACTTTAAATTATGTTAAATGCATATTTAATCTTTACTCATTAGACAACAACAACAAAAAAAGTCCTAACTTTTCTGTGCTTCTGAAATACCCCAGAGAATATATATTCAATGGAGAAGTATCCCTACCAGATGTCTTAGACATCTTGCACATTGTAAGACATGTATATATAGTATGATTCATGCAGTGACAGCAGCATTTATAAGAAAAAAATTCTGGTTAATATGTCTAACACTTTATTATTCATATAACCTTACTGTTTAAAAATTGCTTGCTTGCATGTAAATGTTTTTCTCTACAGTTTGATTAATGTAAAATATTACATTGGTAATTAGCTATAGGTAAACATCCAAATTTTCATTTCAGAAGATTAGCTGAAGTTATGGGAATACTGTGTGAGCATCCATTGGGTTCAATTCCTTCATTTCCCACAACCCATCTCCCCCCAAATTTGTCTTCTGTTTGAGTCTACACATCGTTGTGAGGAGTCAAGTTGGCTAACATAAAATTAGCTAACAGTGTACACAAGATCAATTGTGCCAGAATCATGTCACTCATAGTTAAAGTTTTAAGGCATCGTAGTGCTTGAAAACAGATGGCAAAAATGCCTCTGCACTGAAAGACCATTCTATTTTTCTACTGTTTAGGAAGATTCTGCCTTGCCCATGCTTACACTATGAATTCGTTTAGACCAGGGGAAGGCAATATGTGGCCTGTGGGCCAGTTTGCTGAGATTAGCCCTTAATGGGCCACCAGATGATATATTTATTTGTGCCTCTGCAGATATGGCTGCAAGCAAGTTCTATTGGCCATGGATCGCCTTTCCCGGTCAATGGGAGCTGCAGGAAATGGCACGGACTGGGACACCACTTCCTGCAGCTCCCATTGGCCGGGAACAGAGATCCATGGCCAACAAGAGCTGTGAGCAACCATACCTGTAGGTGCACAGGTAAATAAAGCATCTAGCAGCCCACTGGGGCTTACTCTTACGGGGGTGGGCAAACTACTGCTTGGGGGCCTCGTCCGGCTCATCAGCCATTTTAAGCAGGGTCTGGGGCTTGGGCCTGCTCAGTGCGGCTCCTGGAAGCATGCCTCTGGCTCTTACTCATGCCTTTGGCTCTTATTCATAGGGGCAGCCAGAGGGCTCTGTACACTACTCCTGCCCCAAAGATCACATCTGCAGTTCCCATTGGCTGGGACCTGAAGCCAATGGGAACTGCAGGGGCAGTACCTGTGAAGGGGGAAGGCAACACACAAAGCTGCCTGGCCATACCTCCATGAAGGAGCCAGTTGGAAAGAGGACATACTGCTATTTCCAGGAGCTGATTAAAGAGATAAGTGCATCTCAGAGTCCACATCCCTGAGCCCTCCCCCATGCCTCAGCCCCCTGTTCCATCCCTCATCCCCCTACCTTTCTGCAAATCCCTCTGTCCCAGACAAGCCTCCTGCACTCCAAACTCCTCGTCCCCATACCCACCACAGAGCCTAACCTCCAGACAGAGTCCCTCACCCCATCCCCTGCACTCTAATCCCAATTTTGTGAGCATTCATGCCTTCCATAAAATTTCTATACCCCAATGTGTCCCTCAAGCCAAAAAATTAGCCCATCCCTGCTCTATTACATACTTAAGAGTTAGAATTACTTGACCAGGTTTAAAAACTCTGCCCTCTCTCAGCAAGTTCAGAAAAGGCACTTATTATTGTCAAACCATTAGACCTCCAGGAGATTCCTTTGCTGTAGCTGCAGCATTGTTTCCCTAAGATACTATGAAACGAACTGATTTGACACACACACCATTCTTCTTCAAAGTTCTGAACTGATATGGTCCAAATCATTGGACTTGCAGGCTGCTTTGGAAGGTCATGATGGTAAAACATGCCATGTAGCCTTTAGATAATCAATTAAATAGATCAGAGAATTCTGATCAAGAATTAGTGGCCACACAAAAAATATGCAGCCTTTGAACAGACCAACCAAATCCACAAAGATGAGCTGCCACCAATTCTCACACTTTATTCGTAGATGCATTTCCAGCATTCCCATATTTTTCATTTCCAGCATATTTCTTACATAAACAAAACTGTTGTCATTTCCTCAGTGGTCTGATCTAGCCCAAGCCACCACAATGAACTTTAAGCCAGAGAGTAGGGGAATTTCAGATTCAGTGTTTTTCCCTGTTATAGAAAGGAATGTACTCCCCTGACAACCAGAAGATATTTTTCAATATGGGTTGTTTTCCTGGCTTTTAATAACTCTCTCTCTCTCTCTCTCTCTCTCTCTCACACACACACACACACACACTCTCTCTCTCTCTCTCTCTCTCTCATCTGGAAGCTAACAAACCTGGTATCTGACCTTCATCTCAGGAAATATTGTTTATGTGCCATTGGAAAAATTCTATCCTGAAATGCACACACTTGAGATGAATCAAGAAAAAAAACTAAAACACACAGTGCTGATTTTCATGAGATTTCTCTTCTCTTCGCCTTAGGGTCCCAGCCTGCTTTACGCAGACACACACCTCACTGGGTTTAAGGCCCTGCTAATAGACCAAATGTGGGCTACACTGCCACTTAAGTTGATCTAATTTATATCACTCAGGGGTGTGAAAAACTCCCCAACCCCAAACAATGCAAATTTTGCACTGTCCACACCGGTGCTATGTCAGCAGGACACATTCTCCTGCTGACTTAGCTTCTGCTTCTCATCAAGGTGAAGGAATTATGCTAACAAGAGAGCGCTCTCCCCTGAGCATAATACTTTTTCACCAGATGTGCTAGAATGGCACAGCTACACCAGTGTAGCCCTGTGGTGTAGACTTGCCCTATGTTAAGTGACTCCAGCGATACAAAGAATGTCTTACTGTGCTGTTATTTGCTGACTGTCTTGAATGGATAATTCATGATGTATTAAGCCAAGATTAGCATGGAGAAAACAGACTGGCTATTTCACCTGCTGCCAGTTTACCTGTTAGGGTGACATCACATCTTGAAATAGCTGTAGATGAAAACAGGCCGGTGATTGCCCCAGATCAGAAAGGATTTCCCTGATTCTGGCCACATTGAAGGACTCCTGCCCTCAGCCTACTCTGTGAGCACTGGACATTTGGTAATTATTTCAGAAGGACTAAGCAGGGCTAGCTTTGTTTCAAATAAGCAGTCTTCACCTGGAGTCAAATCCATACAGGTTCTCTCACCTGGAGGCCTGCAGAACTCTTATGTAAATACTGCAAACAGGAGTCGTGCCTAGACAGCTTTCGTAGGAGATCATTAATTTTCCCACATGGAGAGCACTTTCATTCTCTTTTACTTACCAGATGGGAGAGGGGGGTTAAACAATTTTATTTCATATTTCCCACCAAATTTGTTTAAAAATTAATTGGGGGCAAATTCAGCCAGTGCTGAGAATTTGGGGAGGCAGAAAACATCCTTACAGTGAAACAGCAGTCACTACATGGTATCTTATGAAATACTCCTGTTCATCCTGAAACCAAAACAAAATCATTCCATTTGTTTGCCCACTGAAACAAAACTAAATAGAAAAAGCCCTGTCTGAATAAGTACTTGGAAGCAGCTAACTATTTGGGGATCAACCTGTGAATGGGTGCATTTCAGGATCCAAGGACTCCAGGAGATCAGAGGACTCTTCAGGACATTTTAAGAGCTCAGATTCCAAGATGCCATTCCCACTGAAATATGAGTATGGCCTTGAATACTGCAGACAGTCTCCTGGTTAAGCTGGCCATGTGGCCCGTCTGCTTCGTGAGGACTCATTAACAGCAAACTAGTTCACTGAACTGAAGCAGAATAACAAACTATACTTTGTCAGAACATAAGGCAACATCCTGCTTCAACAATAAAATCATTAATAATAGGAGAACCCGAAACATCGTAAGCTTCAGGCATTGCTTCTCATTCAGTTTCATCTGTCTATCACAGAGGAGACGCTCTGATCAACACTAGACTGAAATCCTGACCTCACTAAAGTCAAAACTCCCATTGATTTCCCAAGGGCTGGGATTTCACCTTAGAATCTTAATGCATCATTGGATTAATTTACTCACTAGGGTCAACTCCTGTGCAATGTGTCCTCCATCCTACAAGGTGCTGAGCATTTGACCCCATTCCAATAAAGCTCTTGAGTACATATAGCTATTTAATTTAACCACACAAGGTATCTTCTTGTTCCCAATAGCAATATGTACATGCTTCTGGGTAAGCAAATGGCTAAGCGCTTTGCTGAATCAGAGCCAGAGAGTGCTTAGCACCTGGCAAGATCAAGCCCTTCAAGGGCATATTTAGATGCCCAGCTAACATGGCCTAAGGAGGAGATGGTGAAGGGAACTCTAAGGGTTGCTACATGTATGCCCCTATAGTCTTCCCTGAGGGTATGTCTACACTACAGTCTTATTTCGAAATATCTTAATTCGAAATAGTTAATTTGAAATAAGTTATTTTGAAATAACATGTCTATACACAAAATGCAATTCGAAATAGCTTTTTGCTAAATTGAAATAGTGTGGCCACACCGATTGGATGTTGAATCGCATTTAAGGCCAGCTGAAACCAGTTCTGGCAGGGCATCAGGTCAGTAGTTGCTTTGTGTGGTTGCTGTCTGAGGCTATGTGAGGCTTGTGCTTAAAGAGACCCCGCTGGACAGTCAGGTCTCAGTTTTCCCTGCTTGCTTGCCTACCTCGCTGAAGGACAACAAAGCATTTTTCTCTCTGCCTGCTTGGTTGCCCTCACTCAGGACACCACAGCACCATGGAGCCAGACACACACCTGGGCACTCTGGTGCTTCTTTTGGATGTTTTGCTGCAAGCCTGGCAGTAAGTACTGGAGACTGCCTGGCACCATCTGTGGCAGCCCAACCCCCAGGTCCTCTTCCAAATCCCCCTGGGGGCCGTGGAGGAGTAGCGCCTGGACGCCAGCGTGCCCCACTGTATCTGGCGCCTGGACACCAGCAGCGACTGGTGGGACCACATCGTCCTGCAGCGCTGGGGAGACCAACAATGGACCCAGAACTTCAGGATGAAGAAGGACA
>CM057846.1:160095686-160109399 GCA_030068395.1 Apalone spinifera
CTTAATGCAACCTAATATGCCATTAGCCTTCTTGGCTACAAGGGCACACTGTTATGATAGAACAGTGGTTTTCAACAGGTGATATGTAGATTGAAAGCCACTGATTTAGAACGAAGTGACTGTGTTCACTGGGAATGAATTCCATGGGAGGTGCAAACTGGATCTCCAGAATACACCTCTCCACTATATTACTAGGATTTGGGTGAAACCTAAGTGGTGGTAAGTGTGAATAATCTGAGTGTTATGAAAACTATTCTTTTGAGTCTTATATTTTATTGGAAATAGAGTACAGTCTAAGGCTGCTTATTCCCTGTCACCCATCTGTCACAATTAGAGAGTGGGTTTCAAGTTGTGTACTTGGGGAAAAAACCCACTTTCCAATATCTATTGCTCAAATGGAAAAAGTTCTCACTCAGGGAAACTTCTGACAATCTTTCATCATACATAGATTAGTTCCCTGTCCCTGCCTCCTGCAAAGAGGAGAGCTGTGATGGTAATGGAATAGCCTTGCATCTGGGGATAGCCCCATTCTAGGAATACTGTCTGTGATAGGTGCCAACTCTGTGGATGCATCAGACCTAGAGCACCCATAGAAAAATATTAGCCAGTGCTTAGCACCCACCAGCAGCCAACCCCCAGTGCCTCCCATCTGCTGGCAGCCATGACAGTCAGCTATTCCCACTCCTTCCCGCTGCCTCCTGGCAACCATGATCGGCTGTTCTGCAATGCACAGGAGGTGCTGGGGATGGGGAGGCAGAAAGAGGTGGGGAAGAGGTGAAGAGGGGGCAGAGTAAAGGTGGGAAGAGATGGGCATGGGGCGGGGGCGGGGGGGGGGCAAAGAGGGCAGGCCTGTGGGTGAGAAGAGACTTTGGGGGAAGGAGTGAAATGGGGGCAGTGCCTGGAGCTGAGTTGGGTTGAGTACCCCCTGGGACAATTGGAAGCTGGCACCTATGCTGTCAGTAGGAAATGGCACAGCACAAGAAAATCCCTATAATATTATAGCTAGAAGCACCACATTTCAGAGTTTGAATGTCAGAGTCTCATTTTCACTAAGATCCTTTACATTGCCAGTATGATGTAAATGAACCTTAAGGTACATGAGATTCTGACTCTAAATGTGTCGATGCTAAGTAACCCAGATGGTTTAGAGAAGGAAACAATTTAATAATTATTATGTCTCCAGTCATGTCCCCTGGCTTGTAGTTTTAACTGTGGCTGAAACTGCATTCATGTGACAATGCTGTTCATTAGCCTTATTGCATGCTTCTTTTCTATGGGACACCACATTGCCATCATGAACCAGAATATAGGTCACTATTCAAAACTACAAGTGAGTAAGTCAAGAAGAGTGAAGAAAGAATGTGCACAGTCTTTTTATAATATGGCATTGACTCTTCATACCATGTTATAGAATAGACACTGTAGACGTTAGCTCAGAAGAGGCAGGCAAGTGAGGAAAAGACAAGAAAGGATGAGGCAGATTTGAAAACCAGAGCAAAAAAAGACAACAACAAAATGTGGTATTGCCAGCTTATGCACGTTGGAGCTTTGCCTTGGTCTTTCATGTCTTATTGTTTAGCAAATAGTTGGCCATGAATGCAGAAATAGGAGGTAAATCTCTTATTTCAATTTGAGTGAATGTCATTGCAAGCAAAATGGAAGGAAGAAAAATACCGAGGAGTAATGTTTTTTGTTCTATCTCTGCTTCCAAATGAGTTGCAAAAGCTGGTAACCAAGCAACTGCTTATTACAAAAATCTAAATAATTATGTCCTCTTGTTTGTCAGGTTTTAGAACACAATGATCAACCCCCACTGCCTTACTAAAGGTCACTAATGATATATATCATGTCTCCCACGGCAATTGTTATTGATGTCATAAATGTATTTGTATAAACCACCCCTTCCTTTTTTTCAGTTGCCAGCTCTTGAGCTGCAAATTGTATATTACATAGAAGCTAACTGATACAAAACAGGGATTACAGAGCGTTAAGTGACTGGGTGAATGTTTAAATGGGCTCCTGGAACTCTTATTGTTACCCTGATATTTATTTAATGGACTAGACACACACACGCACAGTGGTGAGAGATGCTAATTATAGAACCTAGACAGGTAACTCTTTCATTGGACCAACAAAAGTAAAATGGTTCAGTCCTCTGATCCTGAAGTGAGTTGCACAATGATTTTAATGCACATGCTTTTATTCTTCCTTTTTTTCCCATAATACCAGAAACAGAGGTGGGTTTTTTTTTTTTTTGGTTTGTCTTTTGGTAATTTAATAAAGTTTAGCACTATCAAATATATGGACCCAGGATTGCATGATTGTAACTGGATGGCAGAATTTGGACCATGATTTGAAGGACATTTGAATGGCCATTTACACCAAGCAGATCTCTTTTGCTCCACCACATATAACAATCTATGTGCCTCCAAATGGGAATGCTGGGTACAGAAATTATTCAGACCCTATAATACCATCATAGACTCAATATTCAGCAGCACATGTGTGGGGAAGATTGAAAGGAAAAATACATCAAGGCTTTGTAACATTGTTGTCATAGCTGGCAATAAAAGTTTAAAGAAACCAGAAGAGAATAGCTTTTCATTAGGAAGAAGATATAGCTTCAGGGTGTAAAGTGGTTTTTAGAAATTTACTAACAAAATTGATTTAATCCATAGATATCTATGGTGTGGGATGTCTTGGTATATTTCCTCCCCCTCCCCCGCACAGCCCTTCAATTCAGCTTATTTAAAATTAACTTACATTCTCACCTATGCTTAAGCAGAAACTGTTGCCCTGGCAACACTGGGATATTCTAAATGTAGCATATGATGTAAGCAACTAAAATGGCTCTGCATAAAAGTGATGTTGGAAATAAATGCAATAAGTTCTTTAAATATTTCATCCTAATGGAATGTAAGCAGAGACAATCAACTCCACTGGCTCCAAGAGTGATCAGAATATTCCTCCTGGAGTGTGCATGAGTTTGGTTTTTGTTGCAGGTCTAGTTTTTGTTTGTTTTCCTTTGCCCCCTCCTACCCGCTTATTGTAAAGCATCAGGCTTTGGCCACTAAAAGAGGCAGGATACATGATGTGCTACTGTGAAAATACTCTGGATACCTTGTTTGGGTAACTGACCCAGGGAATTCTAGATTTAGAAACCATGAGCTTCTGTTAGTGGACTGAAAGAACAAGATTTATGAAACAAGGAGAGTGAGGTAATATCTTTTAATTGACCAATTTCTATTGGCGAGAAAAGCCTGTGACTAAGAAGCTTGTCTTTCTCATAACAAGTTGGTCCAATAAAATGTTTCCTCACTGTCTTTGTTTCTCTAATATCCTGGCTATAACTATATCTCATACATTTGGTAGCCGTATCAGTATGAGTCATATATGTGGTCAAACCACTAGAGGGAGACAAAGAGGCATTTTAATACAGGTTATAGTACTTTTCTACAGCTACATTTGTATTTCTCTCTAGTTTTACTTAATACCAAATTTGAGTATCTGCCTCCATGTTACTAACCTATCCCAAAACACTGAAATAATGTTTTCACATTGCTTGGCTGTAGTCACCACTTTTCATTACTCAAACTGCCATTTGTACAGTGCACAGAGGGCAGAGGCAGCACTGCTGGGATTTTGCAAGGGGGTGAGATCTCGCACAGTGGTAAATCAGTTTAGGACCACTGATACTAGCACCACCCAGTTGCATCCAGTCTTCACACTCAGTGAGTGGAAGGTCATAATTTATTATTAGTCCCACTGAAAGGTACATATTTGGTGGGACAAAGGGGATTTTTTTGTACCCAGGCCCCTGTTGCACACCTGCCCAGGACTAATCATAACCCAGACCTGAATGATGAGCAAGCAGATAACGAGCATAAGGTTAGAAAATGTAATGCCTGTGAGAGGTACCAGATCGACAGTCCTTGAGGATGAAGTCCTTCAGTTAGGCACAGAGCAGGCACGCCATGGGCAGCAGCAATATAAGCTTTCTGCATACTACCCTGCCAACATGAGAATTCAGTCTCCATGACCCATTCAACCTTTCGGCCTCTCTGCTGAGCTTGCCAACAGGGGGACCAATTATTGCCATGAGTGGTTTTACGTTATGGACAGCTTGTTCACGAGAATTGGACTGGGACCACTAATTCACTTCACATAAGCCACAAAACAGCTGCGAGAGCATAACAATTTGCAGTCACTATTGACCCAGACTAGAGTCAAAGCAATAACCTAGAGCAAAGAACTACCGATCCCATTATCACCTCACACAGTCCTGCACCGATTATTCCAAATATACACATACACTCAGAAGGAAATTCCAATTTCATGAACTCCTATGAAACTCCTTTTTATCCAAAATGCCTTTGTGTTCTCCAGCCTGTAGCAGGCTATTGCCCTCCCCGACTATATAACAACCAAATTTTATGAAAGTTTCAGATGTTTGCTTTCAGTAAATGAGATTGATCTATAAAGACCTTATTTTGAGAATGGGGCTGAGGAGAGAATCTCTAGTGTAAAATGGACTGGAAAGAAGTGATTCTATATTTATATATCATTTGAAGTACAGAACAAGCTTTAGCTGGGAGTGGGGCACAAAAGCGTAATTTTCTTTGCTGTTCTTTGATTCTTCATATTGAGAAGCACCTGGCACCTGCCTGCACAAGTGGGCCTCTTGATTTCAGTTAGGCTACTCCAGTAAGGCTATCAGAATCTAGTCCTCAGCGATTCAGGTAACATGTAAACTCCCCATGTAAAACCAAATGGCCATCTCTGTCTTAAAGCAGTGGGGAAGCAGAAGTGACCAGACTTTCAGGTCACAAATAGTAACGTTCAGTTAGAACCTCTTTGCCTTCTGTGCCTAAAAAGTTGCGGCTGCACACAGTGTACAGAAGCAAGCTTATAAACAAGCTCTCCTCAGGGCTACTAAACTTGTTGGATTTCCCCCTGCCTTCCTTAATTAAAAAGCAGAAGCAAGTGAATTTGCACATCAGGTAGCAATTTTCCAGGTGCTCTCAGCTCCTATTTTAACCACACAGTCTCTCCTCTGGGATAGAACCACTTAGCTGACCAGTGTGTGCTGTCACTCAGGATCCCTGGGGATTCAAGTGTGCTGGTGCTCTGGTTGTGTCCTACTGTTGGTTAGCCTGTATTAGTCAGGAGTATTCAGCTACTCTGGAACTGTAGTTATTGCTTTCTATATTAGGTTCTGTTACTTTATAGATTTTATCTTATTAAATAATTAGTTCTTTATATTTTCATTGAGGAGTAGACATAGAATGGAATCCCATCATTTACATTATTTAAATAGTTCCTAGTTTTGGAATATGCTCCCAGTCGCTTTTTCTATGTGTTAAATGAACCTCAATTTGCTAAACAGACTTTCACCACTGGCTAGATTCAATTTTCTTTTCTATTTTCATTGGTGTTTTAAAGTTGACGGGGACTCATGCTTCTAAGTGACTTTGGAACCTCTGGCAATGTTACCCTGGGGCACAACAGCAAACAGTCCCCGGCGTTACAGATATGTAGTCCACTGCTTTGTTGTCCTGCAGTTGGCATAATCTTGTTTAAAATAGGTGTGCACTTGCAGTGGCGTGAAGAGTACAGAAACGACACGTCCAGCAAGCATCGGTGTACATGGCAGCAGAGATGGTAAAGCTGGGCTTAGGCAAGTCGAGCTGAAAGCCCGACATGCCTGAACCTCAGGATATATACCCTACACAGCTCACTCTACCCCCAAGCAGCACCATAGACAAAGGCTCTGATGCTAGTGGAGGCAACGGGGAAAAGCTCCCCAGTGCTGCCTGAGGCTTTCACCACAGTAAATAGCCACCACACCCCACAGTGATGAGTGTGGATGAAGCCTGTCTTCCACTGCAGTGTGTAGTTGAAGAGGGAATGCCTGTGCTCTACAGTCGACGGCTTGTGTAATCTGGGTCCAAAAATTCTACCCAGGCACACTGCTACTGAATTGCAGTCACTGAGCACTGGTGTAACCGCACCATGTGCCATCATTAAAGAGAAGTACACGAACAGGCACTTAAACTGAGTTGGGAGTGGTCCAGAGAGAGCGAGAGCATGCTGATTAGCAGTTGGGGGTGGCCAAGACGTGCTGCACATGTTTCAGAGCACAACAGTCATTTGTTCCTCTGTCTCTACTGGCACTTGCCAACCCCATCTGTGCAGCCTTCAGCCACTGGCAACTGTGCTACCTAATCCATTGTCAGGAGAGCATCCGGACCAAAGGAGAGAGAGCCAAGAAGCACTGCCAGATGTGTGACAGTCGACTAAACATCCAGGATATATGGGCTGGCCTCTAGCATTGGGGTAGCTGACACAATGAATACTAGAATATAATAGCATATACGTGGCCCCTTCTGTATAAATGTTCAACACCCACATATCATTTCCACCTATAGAATGGCCACACTTTTGGACTAGTGTTTTTATTCTGTGCCCCTCTCAAAAGACATTTATTTCTTCAGCAGCAGACTGGCACACTGCCCCTGCAAACAAGCTATGTAGCACTAGGAGTAGGTATTCTCATGGATACAATGGATGGATGCCTTGTAACATCTTCAGCCATTCCTCACCACTCAAGGTCCTTGCAGGGATGGCTGACCTCTACCTAAGCCTCGCCCTTTTGCAGCCCTTATCACAGTTCCAGCAGAAAGACCAAGGGC
Source organism: Apalone spinifera (assembly GCA_030068395.1). Classification (NCBI taxonomy): domain Eukaryota; kingdom Metazoa; phylum Chordata; order Testudines; family Trionychidae; genus Apalone; species Apalone spinifera. The sequence continues at coordinate 160,102,379 of CM057846.1, forward strand.
CAAATGACTATTAGAGAATTAAAAACCACTTAACCCCCTGCAGATCCAGAGGGCATTTGAAGGCCTGGCAGTTGAGACAGAAAATATTGCCTATTAGTGCCAAGAGCATCTTTCTGGTCTCTTACGATCCCCTACCCAGGCCCTCAGTAGCTCCTGACATTTAAAGACTAAGATATTGCTAGAGCTTTGTGGGGAAACTTGCACAGCTGCTTTCTGCCTTACTGTAGCTCTTCTAGAGATAAGAGTCCCATTTGCAATGCTATAAACTCAGCACTTTTCATTAGAGCTAAACTTGTATTAGCAAATAAACCATGTGAAAATAGGGACCAAGGCTCCTTGTATCGGAGACACACATACGACTAAGGGCACATGTACACTGCAATCAGAGACATGCAGACATATTCAAGCTTGCTTTGACCTAGCTAGCACCAATAACAACAGCAGCAAAGCTGCTGTGACATGTATACATACTGAGGAGCCCAGGCAGACTTGTGCAGCCAGTATTGCCACAGCTTGTATAACACCAGCAACGAAAACACCTAGATCCAAACTAGCTCAGGTATGTCTACCCCTGTTGCAGCCATGCCTCTTAGGGCAATGCAGATGTACAATGTTTTAATATGCAGAATGATGGCTATATACATTAGGGCCCCCATTTTCCCGTACGGGCTAAATAAATGCACAAAAGATTAGTAGAACTAACATGTGGGTTTCTTGTTATAATGCATCGGTGCGCCTTCGTGTCCCATTTAGCTTTTGGCCACAACTGGTTCTTCAATATGAGCTATGGCCAATCAAGGAGCCAGCTCAGTTTGAAATGTGCTGTATGAGAACACATTTTGAATGAGAAAACACAACTTTCAATCTAACAGTGGCAAATGATCATTCTGTCAAGTTTCTGGTACAATATAATGTTAGTCATTTGTCTGGGAAGATGGCATTATTAGGTTTATTAAGGAAACTCGTATGGCTTGTAAGATTTTGAGATGAGGCATTGGCCCAGGAACACCAACAGCATTGCATGGAGTGCTCTGGGACTGAAATACCAGTCTATAAGTAGCTGGGAAGTGTCACAAAATACTCATATCTCTATGTTCTGATCAAAAAACAGATAGTGGTAATGTCAAACTACTGGTCACTTTATTAAGTTTCTCTGAAAAGCACCCTGGGAAATGCGGGGCTGTTTAACGAGTTATTAAAAAGGTATGAGATTCCTGTTGCATTTTCATCTGACAGTGTGGCCTCAATTACTGGGAACATACACATGCACCTTGCTAAGGCAAAATTGCCTGAGCGTGGACATAGACTCTCTCTGCCATTTAGATGATATTTGAAGAGTTAAGAATAAAAGCTGTCTCCAAGACATTTGAAAACATTTCTGACACCTTGGGTCAACTGTCATTTTATTTCCAGTGCAGACACATAACTACTCCTCATGGAACCTGATTAGCAGAAATGGACTGGAGTCCAAGCCATCTTGTAGTCAACTATTCCCTCAAATATCCTCATAAAGGGTAAAATTCCCTTTTCACCCTGCTCCACAGTTCCCTTATCGCTCATGTAGGTCTCAGTTCCCTATCCTGCACATCACTGGCACGCAACAGAAATAGCCTAGCTGCCAATTATTTTCTATTTTGGGTACATTTATTTTTATGATGGATATATATTTTTCTGAGACTACTTTGAAATTGTGTTTTTACTGCAGTAAACATGGTTAAATTTGATACTAAGAGGAAGGATATTTGATACTAAAAGGAAGGCTATGTCCCCTCGGTCTTCCAACATTTATTCTACAGTCCAAAGTCGCATATGAAATCTGTGGCAACACCCATATTGCACCTATATCTCCCAAGAGCTAATCTAGTGACTTAAACGAATAGCAACAGTACCACACTGCACAACTTAGGGTGTCATCATCTAACCTGTAAGATCCATTCCTCGGTGGCTCTGGTTTGTTAAAGCCTTTAATGAACAGTGAACAATATCAAGATTGGATGGAGGTGAACACAGCAAAAATAAACCCACTTCTGAGACTATGCAGAGAAATTGAAATGTATTTTCAGATTTATAGTCTAGTATTATATTAGAATATGCCTCTGTATAACAAATATTAGAAAACATTTGCTTCACTTTCCCAGTTTACCTCCCCCTCCTCCCTCTCTCTCTCTCACACACACACACACACACACACACACACACACACACACAGAGTATACTGAATGTAAGAAAAAAAGAAAATATAGGCTGAACATCAGAAAAAATTCTGAATAAATTCCCTAGGAAAGTGGGAAAATGTCCCCATTATTTGGGGCATTTAAACTCATCCCAGGTAATGCTCTACTAAAAGGTGTCATGGGGTGGGTATGCCTGTCCCCTTAGAAGCAGGCCTCTAAAAGGGTGTTTCACCCTGGGTGTGTATCAACTTCAATGGCTCAGGGCCAGGAATTAGACCCAGTTATGGCCTAGCAGCCACAGTCAATACAAACACCACTTTCTTGAAGGGAGCCCAGCAGCCAGAGTCAATAATAATACTTCTCCCTTCCTGCAAGACAATGAGGCCTAGCAGCCAGAGTCAGCAATCACTCCATTCCCTCCGGGCAGTGATCTAGCGGCCAAAGTCAGTAATGACACTCACTTCCCTCAGGGCAGTGATGCCTAGTGGCCACAGTCATCAAGTCAATAGCAACACCCCTTCACACAGGGCTGCATGGCCCAGCAGCCAGAGACCATGGCAACAGTTTTAACCCCTTGGGTAGTATAGGGGGATGGTGTATGGGGTCCTGGACCCATCTCTCCACAGGGTCCCAGCCCAGGGCCCTGTCAACGCTGGAGTGTCCCACCAATAACTCAGCATGGAATCCACCCAAAACACACTGAGCTCTCGGGGAAGGTAACTCCCTACTCTGAGCTACTTCCTACCAGACTCACTGTAGTAGCCCTTCTTTGCCTCTTTCCTCCAGATTGGGGGCTTTTCCAGCTGTTCCCCGCTGACTGGCCTGAGTGGTTCAGTCATCCTCATAAGAACGGCCACATTGGGTCAGACCAAAGGTCCATCTAGCCCAGAGTCCTGTCTGCTGACAATGGCCAACACCAGATGCCCCAGAGGGAGGGATCACAACAGGTAATCCTCACGTGATCCCTCCCCTGACACCCACCTCCAGTCCATCCACAACTCTTCCTCTAAAGCTTTGGCAGTACTTCCTTTCCCAGTGGCAGTCTCCCCAGACTGAGCTGCTCCACCGGCCTTTATAGCTGGCCTCCAGCTGGAGCATGCACAGCAGGGCTGTGAGGGCGGGGCTCTCTCAGCCAGGTAACCCTGGTTAACCCTTGCAGTCCAGTGTGTGCTTGGTACACCCCATCGCAAGGGGATAGTACAGAACAGAGAGATGGACTAGAGCAGTGTCTCTCAACCTTTCCAGATGACTATGCCCCTTTCAGGAGTCTCTTTTGTCTTGCATAGCACAACTTTTACCTCACTGAAATACTCATTTCTTCTCTGCTCCTAGCAAGTGGTGGCCCCATTAAAATGAACTTGCCCTCATTTTGTGATCTGGTGATAAAGCTGTAGACCTCTATAAACAAGTCTGAAATTTTTGCTTGTACTGACTTCTCTAGTCCTTTTTATGTAACCCATTGCCAAACCAGGCAAATATCTGGATGAGTTGATGCACCACCCAGAAGACTTCAGCATTACCATCCAACCCTGGGGTACACATACTCCTGGTCCAGAACGACTGGATTAGATGACCTAAGAAGTCTTTTTCATTTCTAGGGGGGTATGTATTTCTGATTTTTCTTTCCCATCCAATCAGACAATTCAACAGCAGTTCAGTCTATGAAATAACCATCTCAGTGTCATTTCATTGCAGCAAGATCATCAGAACCTGCCTTTTTTTGGTGATTATGAGCACATAGTTGTTGGAAAGGTCACAGGAATGAAGTGCCACCATGTTATGGGGGACTTGTACTGGACTAGTTGATGAGGGTGATGATGACCACTTAATTATGGTTTCACTGTGACACATTTCAGGAAATATTAATAAGAGTGAAATTTCAATGAAGAATTAATGAGCAACTGAATGGCATTTGTGCAGTGTAAACTAGGGGCCTCTGCTGCATAATTTAGTTCTAATGTGCTGAATAGCACATGGGGCCTTGAACATAGAGAAACCAGAAACAGTGGGACATGTGATGTGATCCAGGGTTGGGGGTGGGGGTTGGAGGAAGGGGGAAAACAGAAGAGAGAGAGAGAGAAACAGCCTGAAATTGAAATGATGTTGAGCCAAAACTCATCTAATTAGAAAATATCTTGGTATCAGAGGTGAAATGTGGGGGTGGGGACTACATACAGAGTCATGTCCCTCCCCCTCCGATTTGCTGCTTGGCTTGTACTGAGCATGCTCACACAGGACCACTGTCCTCTCTCTGCCTCCCCACTCCATCTCTGCTTGGAATACAGTCTGATCTATTGATAGTGCTGCAACTAGCCATTTCATGCATTCATGTGGAGGCCATGCACTCTGCACTACATTGAATATAATTATGAAGGTTTGATGAGCCACACTTGTGCATATTTTTACCCCCACTCTGCTAGCTCTCTCTTCACTGTACCAATTAAGCCAATAGTTTATTGTAAGTCTGAATATGATTATATTTCTTTCCAGGTGCAGGCATAGCATGAGCTAAACAACAATTGGACCAGCATGTACATAGATCTCCAATCATTAGTACCATTCGGATGCGGCTGTCTCCATGGCAAGATATTGACACAGTGGCCCCAGAACCACTTGAGCAGCAGAAAACAAAGTAGAAGGAAAATTCAGTGTCCAAAGATCCATTTGAAACCAAACCTGGATTCCCACTGTTATCAGAGGGAGCGGAGCCCCGGGAGCCAGATGGAGTGAATGTTGGTGTCTTACAAATGTCACTGCCAGAGACTAGCAGACTAGAAACTGGAGATTGGAGTGAAAAGAAACAAGGCTGCTCTGTTCAGGAGGGCTGGGGAAGTGAACAGATTGCCACTCAGCTTCTTGCAACAGAGCTCCATGCCAGATTGCCAGTCCAGCAGTGGCAGTTTAACTGCAGCTAGTTATTCTGTGCCAAGGCATCAGCAGCCAGCACGAAGAGAGCCAGCATGACCGCTCACTCACCCCACAAGACAACCAGGAAGCGAATGCCAATGGCAAAGGATCGCTGCGCTGCATGTATCGGTGTCCTCTTTGATGAAATGTATTCTTATACATTTTTGTTAATGTGCACAAGTCACTGGTGAAGCTACTCTGGATGTAGGGAACAGCAAACATTTGGGGGTCTTTTTTGTTGTTGTTGTCACTGACAACATTTATATGGCCACAACATGAAAAGTTGCTAAGAGTCTATAATAAAAACTGAGGGAATGCTAGTCATTCTCCATAATAGTGTTTGCTACCCCTTTCTGACTGTTTTCTGCAAGAATCAATTTTTCTTCCCCTAAGTTGACAAAGAAAAGGTACCGAGTGTTTATGAAGAGAGATTAAAATGACTGGGACTCTTCAGCTTAGAAAAGAACTAGATAAATTCATGGAGGATAGGTCCATCAATGGCTATTAGCCAGAATGGGTAGGAATGGTGTCTCTAGCCTCTGTCAGAGGCTGGGAATTGATGACAGGCGCGGGATCACGTGATGATTCCCTGTTCTGTTCACTCCCTCTGGGGCATCTGGTATTGGCCACTGGGCTAGACGGGCTACTGGGCTAGATGGACCTTTGGTCTGACCCAGTATGGCCGTTCTTATATTCTAAATATGTATTCACACAAGTAACCGTGCAGAAATTGTTAGCAGGAGCCACCTTGAAAACTGTGTGTGTGTATGGATTGGGATGAGAGGGGAGAAATAAGACAGCTAGAAAGCAGAAACAATATAACTTAGGTTGGAGGCATCTAATCATTCAGCATGAGGAGCTAATTGCAGATACTCAGAAGCAACAGTCAGGATGAGGAGTTCACAATCAGTTCATAGACTGGTGAAATTAATATATTTTCATAAACCCTTTATTGGAAAATGAACAAGTACACATATATTAAAGTCTGTTCAAGGATAGTGTACAAGCTGGAAAATTGGCTAAATTTGTCAGATAAATAATTCACTGCAAGTAGTTTCTGGGTTTTATATGGAATAGCAGCTCCACACAGCTTTCTTCATTAAGGTCCGGACTCAGGCAAATGCTTAATTTTAAGTGCACCCCCAAATACTTAGATAAAAGGAGCCCTAAGATGGTTAAACATGTTGGGAGAACTTGGGGCTACAATCTGCAAGATGGACTCATGTCCTCGCGGCCCAGGGAAAGTCCGGGAGGAAGCAGCGATAGCTGTGCTAGTGCAGAAAAACCAGGAAGTGAAACTTAACTATAACTCACATTTATTTTTATGATCTAAAGCAGCATTTTCCAAACTTCTGAAAGTTCAGCCTGCCCACCCCTTCAGCAAAAGGAAACCAAACAAATCTCTCCCCGCCCCCAACTGTGCCATACTCATCTTTGTATGTCTTCTGTGGGCCCCAATCCTCACCATTTTGGGAAATGCTGGTTAAGAATGTCATAATATGGTTCCTCTCCTTTCTTACATACTCTGATGAGCAGCAAAATAGTTAACACTGTTGACATTTAACGTAAGCCCCAATTCAGATGAATTCATTTCATAGAATTCATACTGCATAGCGACTGTTTCAGGGCCTCTGCAAACTCAAACATCATGTTTTCTTCATAATCATAAAAATTAGACATTTTTAAAGTGAAAACTAAAACAAAAAAACAAGACGTGTCCCTTCCCTGACTGGTGCATTGTGCCCTCTCACTAGTGCACACACACCAGCTTGGAAAGCACATGTCTTAAAATAAATAAAACAGCCTCAATCTGAAAATAACACTGATTAGTAAAAACCTTTACTAACCTAGATGTTCCTAAGTATGCATTTTAAAATACATGGCTCCGTCTAGACTGGCGCGCTTTTGCGCCAGAGCTATGCAAATGAGGCTTAGCATTA
>CM057846.1:160109499-160123240 GCA_030068395.1 Apalone spinifera
TAACGCTAAGCCTCATTTGCATAGCTCTGGCGCAAAAGCGTGCCAGTCTAGACGGAGCCATGTATTTTAAAATGCATATAATGTTAAAATGCTACATGTTTTCTACCTCATCAGGGTCCCTTTAAGAAAGAATAATATGATGTAAAGAAACAAGCCCCAGCATTGAAGGTGGTTGGATTTTGTTTGTTTTTCTGCAATTTTTGAGTCAGAATAATCTCATCTCTCCAAGGTAAAGTGCGAGAGCTAAAGGACTATCTTCCAGAACCATGGGCACAGCACTGGTGACATAAAGGCTGAAGCAAGTTTGCATTGTTTTGCAGCCCTGTGTCAATACAAAGGAGATTTCTCCTGTCAGGCCATCATTTGAAAAAAATAAATGAAAAGGACCCGGTTTCTAGAATGTGACTTGAAGCTTGAGTTTTCCAAAATGTTGTGGCCACTACAGTTTTCTTTAGGCATCAAGCATACAAATGAAGTTGTGGCTGTACTAGTTTGCAGGCAGATTTATGTAGCCTGACTCAGTTATTACAGGTAAAGAACAAACAGCTTTTCTGGAAACTCTTTCAGAAGAGATTCTGTCAAATAAACTTTATTGAGCACAGTGTACTTACATAAAGCAACATTGTGATGTTTAATTAGGTGACTCTACAAGTTGGAGCTTAGTTTTCTGAACCAATGCAGCTTACCAGCGGAATATTTGTTTAGCAAAAGGTTATTGTACCTAAGTGTTCTGTCCCAGTCAAGCCTGGGACTTGAGTAAAACTTGGGATTTATTCTTCAGGTGCTGTTTATATTTTGGTTCACAGTGCATAGGAAATATTTCCCAGGACAAAATATCACAGTTAGCAGGATAGGACTGAGATTTAGACACAGTATTACAATTCTGTAAATACGGAAGGCTCACTATTAAAATCAACATTTCCCAGCTGTCACTGCATTTTTGTTTATTTTCTATGCCAAATAGAGGGGAGCTGTACCATCTCTCATGCCATGGAGGTAACTGCAGGTTTTTAAAGGACTGTGCTATATTTCTTTTTGCAACAGACTCATGCTTCACTGCAAAATAGGACAAGAACAGCACATACACAACTTTCTACCAAAACAACAACAGTTTACTGTGCAATCTACCTAGAGAGGGCGGTTCATCCATAATTGTCACTCCGACCAAGATTTACATGAGTGTGTCTAAGGGACAGAATGAAATAGGAGATAATGTTACACTGAGAAGGTTTGATCCTGCAAGACTGAAGTAAACGAGAGTTTTGCAATTGACTTTAATGGGAGCAAAAGCAAAAAGTGGTGAACTCCTTAAAGTTGGGAAGTTCAGTCTGATGTCTAAATGGGGTATCTGAACTAATTTTACTGGTGGAGAGTGGGAGGAGTTTGGAAGAGCATTTTGTCCCTCTAAGGAAAGCCTCCTCCATGGCCATGCTCTCATCTAGTCATGTAACTTTTTTTGCTCCCATCAAAATTGATCCCTGTGGCTAAAATTGTGGTCTGCACCTTGATTGCTTTCACATCATCCTCTCTAAATGATGTGATCCACACTGCTGAAAAGCCTCTCTTGCCATCTCCTGTCAGCCATTTTACCCAAGCACATTCCTCAAATGAAGAGCTGGGTAGAAATTGAAATTTCCACACGATGGGAAAAATTAACATTTACCAAGAAAGAAAGAATGTGGAATACAGAGGCAGAAACTTCCCTGCAGAATGGAAGTGTCCAAAAATTCACCTCAGAAAAAACAAAACAGATTTTTTCTGGTCCTACTTTCCCAGGCTTCCCTGCAGCCCACCTGCCAGCTGTTATGAAGCTGGGAGGCCCTGTCTCCAAAGCAGCTTACCAGGTGAACAATAGGTAGACAAATTGACAGGGAACCAGGCAGGTTTTGATCAGAATGCTGACTGCCCAATTTCCACTGGAAACCTGCCTGTTTTCCATCACAACCCCCATATTCCCATAGATCATTTTGATCTTGATGAACTGATTTTGACAAAACAGTGTTTTCTGATGGAAAATGTTGTATTAGAAAATTTGCAACCAACTCTCCTCAAATCCCTTTATTGGTTTCTGGCCTCTTCCCATATCAAATTCCAGCGACACAAAGTGCCCTCTCTCCTTCAACAAACTTGTGTTCAGATTCTCAGAGTATAATTGCAATGAAACAAGTAGGATGTTCAAATATGGATTTGTGGGATGAAAATAGACAAAGCAGTCAAATGTGCTGCAAGCCAATGGCTCTACACGGGTTTACACCAGGTCAGGATTCAGTTGTTTACACCAGGTCAGGATTCATTCTAGGCAGCAAGGACTGCTGACTATAGCAATCTCTCACTGAAGAACTGATTCATATGTGTGCATTCCTTAGTCCACATCATTATGATTGCACAATGCTAATGTATGGGCAAGAGTTAAATCTGCTATTTTAATCCAAGCCGATGTTTAATTCAACTGTTCATTTCCAGCCATCTCATTGTTTAGCGCATCCTTCTCCTACATGGCTAAAATAATAATAGGACACCACTTACAACAATTTTTTCAGTACCAGTGGTTTGACTCTTACTAGGTTTACCAGTGAGTTAAACTGCCATTGTATTCCCTTCATAATTATGTCCCTGGCTCACCTTGGCCTAGTTTAGCTATTAAGTCTAGCTTTAGCCCCAGCCAGGTAATTAATTTCCCACTCACGATGTGGTTTATATTGCAGCTTTGGAAGCTGACATTGTTTCAAAGTCCTAGATCACATGATGTCCTCAGAGTTCTATTAGAAGGATGTGCAAAATAAAAATTATCTGGGGACACAAACTACCATGTAATAGCTTCACTGGCAAAAGCATGTGCATACAGTATTAAGCACTGAACAAGGGACACATGTAGTACTGTACACATACACACATAAAAACCGCATATGGGCAATGATAGACATATGAAAAATTGCATTGCCATATAGTAAGTCAGCATAGCTATGTGATAAATTGCATTCATTGTGCATCTTCGACAGTCTCACCTTTCTTCTGCCCACAGACCATATACTCTGGGACTTATTCCAACATTCCACCCTTTTCCCAAGCAGCTTACAAAAACCAATAATTTAAAAACAAAAACCAACCAAAAACAAAAAACAAATCTTGTCCAAAAGAATAGCCTTTCCATACACATGTGAGACTCCATCACCCCAAAATGCATATGATAAAGCAATTTTATCTATTTACACAGTCACAGTGGTGTAGGATTATGGCTATTAAAATACAAATTTGTCAACATCACATATCAAAATATACACAGCAAATGTCTTTATAGCAGTAAATCATACCTGGTTTTGCTATCCATTTGCTAGTACAATTGAAAAGTCAAAATCACTGGCTTTTGGCTCTCAATTTTTCTTACTTTATTTATCTGTAAATTTGCATTATCAATGGAAATCTATTTTCATCAGTCTGTGCATTTTTTTTGGCAAAAATCAACATTTTCAGAGAAAAATCTACTCATTCCAAGGCTATGGACACTATTACAAAGGAGGTGGTCTTAGCTTCCACTGAATCTCTTCCTTCTGCATTCATAGAGCACCAGCCACAATTTCAGCATACACTTGTAAATCAGAGTTATTCAATCAATTTATAAATATTTGTTTACATCAGAAAAATGAAAATGAAAGACATGTCTATCCATGTACACTGGAATAAAAAGTATACAGAAAGCAATGGCCATAATAACATTGCTTCCATATTCTCATTACTCAAGCTGCTGAAAATTCATAGATTTTAAGACAAGGGAGTATATTATGATAATTTTGTCTGATGACCTAACTTACTCCCCCACCAGAATTTCACCCTGAAATTCCTGGATCAAACCCGGTATTTTGTAGTTAAATCATAGCCTATCTTTTTGGAAATATATCCAGTTTTGATTTAAGACTTCCATAAGTTAAAGACTCTTCTACAATCCTTGTCAGTCTAAAGATCCATGCCTCATTTCTGATTTGAATTTTTCTAGCTTCCACTTTCATCCATTTGATCCTGTTCTAACTTTGTGTACGTCTACCCTGTGGCATTATTTCAGGGTATCCTGAAATAGCATTTTCCATGTCTTGACTGTGCGCCCGTTATTTCAAAATGTAATCAAAATAATGGGTGCGCTATTCCAATGGCTCGGTAAACCTAGTTCCACAAGGATTATGGGACTTGTCAGAATAGCACTCTATTTTGAAATAAGCTTGAAATAAGGTACGCAATTTGCATAGCTCAAATTATGTAGCTTATTTCAAGCTAGCACTGCAGTGTAGATGCACCCTTTATCTGCTTGATTTAGCTATCCTTTTATCAGAGATCTTTTCCTTCTGTAGATACTTATAGACTATAATCAAGTCACCTCAATCATTGAGGAGCTAAATAGACTGAGCTTTTTAAATCTTACTGCCTACACTCCGGGTGCTACATTGGCACAGCTAGAGCGCTTGCAGCTAGGTGACTGTGGCACCGTTGCATACATACTTCCTACTGTAACAGAAGAGCATTTTTTCCAATCAATGTAGATAATACACCTCCTCCAGCAACAGTGGCTAGCTGTCGAGCTAGCCACAAATTATTGTGATAGCTGCTAAATGTCAAAACATTTTTTTCTGTTAACATTCACACAGCTACACCAGGCGGTTAGGTTGGCTTAACTAGGGCAGAACTCAAGAGTCTGAATTTTTACAACCCTGAACAATGTAGCTATGACTTTTAAACATAAACCGGGCCTACACATGTTCTAAATGATGTGCTGAAACACATAGAGTGGATCTATAATCTTTTATTAATTATTAAGACGTGTTTTCTTGTATGATATCCCCCACAAAAATTAAAAAACAGCTTAAAATAGCATTCCTTGCATTATTTGCCAAAAAGAGAGAGCAAGCATTTGTATTCTTCTCTGTGCTAAAAGTGCAGTCAGAAGAATGGCCTATCATGACACTGTCAGTCAAGTTATGATCTCCTTGGTGATTTTGACTGACAAGTGACAGTACTTTGGTTTCTGTGAGTTATAGAAAATTATTGTGATTGCTGTTAAAACTTAAACAAAAACATTTCTGTTTTTCCCCCTCCGCTACCAAAGATTTTTGAACAATAGCAGTGATTACCTTAGACAGAAGAATAAATTGTAATTTGCTGTACATTGAAATTCTCTTTCATCCCATTTTCAGTCAATAATTATTATTGTATTGACTTGGGAACTCCTGGTTGAGCCTAGAATTTTGTGATCCAAATGACCTGCTCTGTTAGTATACAGATAGAAACTGCATACTATCATTGTTGGAAGCCAAATTCATAATGTGGCTATTATCCTCTCACTGCAGGATGCAATCCCCAATGAGGTTCCTCACATCCTGAAGTAGAAGACTGAAGTCTCCTGTGTAAGTGAGTGCTGAATTCCATTCTCCCCTTTGTACTGTCAAGAGAGGATTGAATTCAGCACCATTAAAGGCCTAGTGCCAATGCTATGTACACTGTAAGACCTCTCACATCCTGTTTACAGGATGGGCAGCTCTGGTGCTGAGTTTCTGCACAGAGGCACATTTTACCAAGAGGGAAAAGAGAGTGAGAAACTCCAGCATCTCTTTGTAATTCCACCTCCTCCATGACCATAGTGCCAGGCACACATTCTTTAAGACATCCATCACTTGTATATAATCAAAATTTTAAAACCTGTTTTGGCTGTATATCTGAATGAAATGAGAGAAGAATACCCTTTGGGGAGCTATTGTGTTTAAACACTTTCTTCGGTGTTCTTAGTTCTAAATGTGACACACTCCCCTGCATATATTGTCAGAAGGGCAGACGTTAACTGGCTCAGAGCTCTTTACCCTGATATTTCAAAGTTCAGATGTTATGACTGCAAAGAAAAAAAGTGGTGCAACAGAAGTCATTTACAGACAAGGGCTTAAAGCTGAACTGCACTTTTATTTATATAAAGGACATGTATATGGGTTAGTATATAATGTCTATAGTTTATTTCTATAAAGGACATTTATATGGGTGGTATTTTTTATCTGTGTCATATGCACCTCTGTTTATCTTTGTGATGCTATCCTGCCTCAATGCACGGAGTTAAATTAGAGGTAGCTGTAAGGGGAAAACCCACAGGAAATGAAACAATGAGAGATAAGACACCTGGGGTAAACAGTTTCAAGGGAGTTAAGATACCAATGCCAGGGAAATCAACTGGTAAGAAACAACCTACCTGGCTCAGTTCAGGCTCAGCTTTGCTCTCCCCCAAGGCTCACCTTAGAAACAAAAGAAGATACTAAATTTTTATGGGATCCCAGCCTCAAAAACAGAGATGTTCTGATAGGGGCTTCCAAGTGAACATCAGAGAGAGCTGACAAGCTGACAAGGAGTCACAAAGTGTGTGAGAGAGACAGACAGGCAGACAAACTAAAACAGAGCAGTCAGCTTTTCCTAACCTGGAGATGGAGTTGGGCAAGGTGAAATGTACCAGAAATAGCAAGGAAAGATTACAGGTTAGGTAAGAGGAAATATGCATGCAGATGCTTATTGTTTGTATCCTTTGCTCTGCATGCGTTGGGCCCTTGGTTAAATGAATACGTAATGTTTTGTTCTAAAGCTGTTCTTGAGCTGTTTGCTGGTCCCACGTTCCAAAATAAAATGGCTCACAGGTGCCAAACACAGATGGGCCTATCACAGTAATACAGGATGGAGATGGCAGCCCAAAGATCCAGTCCCAAGTGGTTGAATGTCCCTGGGATGGGAGGGAACGAAGCCTACCCCGCAAAGGAATGCATCCCAGAGAGGGACTTAAAGAACTCTAAAACATAGTTTCCCTTCTGTGTTCAATCATCTGGCTGACACTAATATTGGAGGGGTGGGAGGGTTGCAGTATTGCCTACCCCCAAGCATTAAAATATTGTGAGCTAGGCACCCCTAAATCATGAGATTAGTTGAAAAATCATGAGATTTTAAAAAATACATGTGGGATCTTTTATTTGCTGTCTAAATCTTTTATCCTTTTGGGTGCATTTAAAGTCACGTTTTCATGCTTTTCTTCATAATCAGGAGAGCAAAAAAGTTATATTTTAAAAATTAAGGTTGAGATTCTTGCATATTCACTTAATTCAAGGAAACTGCAGCTCTAGGAAATGTACCAAATATTGTGAGACTCATGATAAAAATCACAAGAGTTAGCAACCCTGCTTCAGTTTTGCAAAGAAACAAAGCCAGACAACAGATGCAGAAAAACTCAGTAATGAAGTAAGTGTGTCATGCCATAGCTATTAGGCTTAAGTAAGTTTAAAATTTGAAAATATATGTGCCCATGTGTGTCTGAAAATGGTCTAATCCTTCAAGTTTTGCTTCTGATATTGCTTTTCAATACCATAGTACCAACAAAGACTAATCTGATATATACTAAGGCATAAGGAAACCAAGGGTAGATATTGAATATTCAGGCTTTCCCTGAATATATCACTGAATAAGGCCCTTTGAACGTTTTTTGTTCTCTCTGAAAGACACAGGAAACTTGATTACTGACCGCAGTCCTGGATTTATTTATTTTCTTAGTTAAGTTTGTTGTTTGCACCTCGGAGGCTACTTTATATATATTTCCAATTTTTCCTGTCTCATAGGTTTGCAGTTTGAAAGTTATAGTTCATATTTTTTAAGTTCCCTCTGATTTGAGTCATTATTTGTGTGCATCAAACTGAGCTGCAAACATATTCGCTTTGTTTATTACGTCTGCGATTGCACATAAGATTTTCTTTTTATTGTTGTTAGCTCGAAATGCAGTGCAGAGCCATGTTGCAAAAGTAGATAGTCTCAGCCCTTTAAAGCTCACTTCAAATTATATTTTTCTTTATGTTGCAGATTAAAATGAGTAAAGGGGAGAAAACACTTTCAGCCTGTGTGATGACCGTGGGTCAAGCATCCTAATCAGACAAAGAAACAGTTTGTCTTTCCGAAGTTTCAGAGTGAGTGAGTTCTGGCATTGCTTGCTTGAGTCCTTCAGTTTGGAAAATGATAATTATTGGGTTTTGTTACACTAGCCAGTCAGTCAGCAAAATGATATGCTTGAGATTGTCTTTCAGCATTCTTCTCCAGAGTTTTGTTTACTATAAATTGATAATAGCTCTGCATTTTCAAGATATGCTTGTTTTTGAAAATATATCTTCTGAATTGGAGAAAAATAACAGTACTGTATCAAAAACGCCATCAGTGTGCAAGCAGGAGTATCAGTAGCAGATAAAAGCCATACAAGGTAAGCAAAATGATGGGGGTTTGGGCATTCCGCCAGAGGAAGTCTTGGTGGACGTATCTTTTTTCAATAATGAACTCCCACTAGAGTCTGCACTTTATGAGTCTGACACATCTAAATTACATTCAGCAACATTTAAGTGTTGAAATAATAGGATAAATTCAAACCAATTAGAGAGCATATGGAATATTGCTTTCCTAATGGTATGCATAAGCATCTTTTGTCAGTTCTATCAGATTAAAGACCCCAAGTGCCTGCAGTGATCAGATCTGTGGTGATAAATGGGCATGGTGGTACAAGCAAAGCTGCGTGTGAGCTCTGAGGTAGGTCTAATATAGGAGGAGGAATCTGCATTGCAGTTGGAGAATTCTCCCTTTGTTTCAGGGAAGCATGGAAATGAGACTGTATTCTCAGCCCAATCAAAGTCCATTGTTTTACCAGGTCAATGTCATTAAAGGGGCACATTTTCACACTCTCACCTGGTGTCACCGCCTTGAGATGAATGCCCCACAGAAAACCCCAATTAACCTTCAGTTGACAATGAGACACTGAATAATTCTTTCTTTTCTTTCTGTGGCACAAAATAAAATAAAAACATATTCTGAGCTTAGAGGCACAAAACACATTTACTTACAATAGCAGAAGGAAACAAGCTGTATAAACGCTATGAAAAATAAAAAATGAAGCCCAAACTAAATTAGCAAAATATCATGGATTAACACCTCAAAGCTAGGAAGAAAAGAACAATTCAACACATTTTTTCAAGTGTTTCTTATTACTTACTATATAACGATCAATAACAGCGTCCACATCCTGTACAAGAAAAACAAAAAGGAATATCATAATTCCTCCCTCAAGAAGCTTAACATCTTAGACCTCGATTTTCCACTGAGAACCACACAGGTAGACCTCTAAATCAGTGGGGTTCATCACAAGTGCTGGGTCCCTGCCACCCGAATCGCAGTAAATGTCTGGGGTTTAAAATGGACAAACACGTAGAGACACTTTTAGGTTGAATTTTATTGTGATTTTATTTTAAGTGAAAACTAGCTTTATTGACTAAAACCAAAATTATCATGGAAAAATTTGAAATTTACTTTAAAATATGAGAAACCAGAAACCAAAATATTTTTGTAAAGAATTTTGAAGATTTGGTTAAAAAAATCTGCTATCAAAAACTGATTTTGTTTCTAAATGAGCCCTCCCTGCAACAGTCCTTTAAAAATGGTTTTTGAAAACCACAAAATGTGTGGGTTTAGGATATCAAAATATTTTAAAACTTGTAAGTGCTCATATAATCTCTCTCTATATATAAAAACGGTTTTCCTGCCGTGCCACAGAATGATGTCATCATGCTCTCAGGCTGCTTTCAGAGGGGTTGGTGAGTGTAGCAAGCAGGGGGCAGACCACTAGTTAAAGATTATTATCATAATGCACATTATTATCATAATGAATTAAGGCTGCAAGGCAACCTTAATTCTGGTATTTCCTAACTTTCACGTGTTGACTTTGCAACCTTAATTGTTTAATATTTTTGGTAAATATAATTGCTAATTTTATGTTAAAAAACAACTGAAAACAACAAACACTTGCTCACATGGAATCATATTGACCTCAGATTGGGCCATCAGCAGTATTTAGACTTTTATATCTATAGCACCGACCTCTACTACTTCAGCTAACAGAGCAACTCATAACAATAGTAACCCATTATCCCCTAGATGAGCCAGTCACTGAAAGGGGATAGGACACATACTTTGCCAGTTTATTCAATAGCGATTTCCTGATAGCAGACAAATGTAGCGACACAGGAGTACTGGGTTCAAGTACAGAAGGGTACCTGCTAGAGGTTATAGACCCTTGTCCCCTACCCTATCTCTGTCCTCCTCTGCTCCTACCTGTCCCACATCTTGGGCTCTGCCCTCTGCTCCACAACCCTCTTTCCTTGTGCACCTATACACCCTGTCCCCACTCCACCCAGCTCTTGTGCTACTTTCCCCCTACACCTGCCCAGCCTCCATCTCCTGCATTTCTCACCCCTACAAGTGATGCACTGAAAGCACAGGAGAAACAATCTCCCTATATTCATTTCCTGTGCCTGACACCATAAGGATCCTAGACATCTGACTGGAACAATTACAGGGAAAGCCCTGCTTGGGTCCTGGAATGGAGCATGCTCAGTGCAGACAGATTCTTCAGAGAGTTTGGCACCCAAACCCTAGAAGTCTCTACTGAGCATGTGAAAATTAAAACTATTTTCAGAGGGTTATAACTTGGCCACATTTGGGTGGAATTTCTTCTTCTTCTTAAACCCTTGTACTCCAAGTAGAGCATAGGTTATCTACAAGTCTGCTTCACTTCACTCTGTCCTGAGACAAAACTTCTAGCTGACTCCACGAGTACCCCAGTTGTTGTCCTTCAATCTCAGTAGATCTTCTCCATGTTGTCCGAGGTCTTCCTCTTTTCTGTTTTCCTTGCAGGTTCCAGGTGAGAGCTTGATGGACTATGCTGGATGATGGTTTTCTGAGAGTGTGGCCTAGCCATCCTCACTTTCTTCTCTTGATTTGAACATCAAGTGGTTCTTGTCCTGCTCTGTTCCAAATTCATGGGTGGAATTTATGGGATGGTAAAAGGCACATCCATGACAACAGAGTGACCTCACATACACACCCCTTCAAATTTATAGTCTTTGCTCCATAGCATGGTTGTACTAGAACTTCTCAACAAAAAGGTCTCTCTCTCTCTCTCACACACACACACACACACAGAAAAGAGCCTAATGATGTATTTTTCCTTAATCTCATTCTTGGAAATGACTGAAGCATTTTAGCTGAAGTTTCCTGTAAAATGCATCCCGAGGCAAACACCCAGCATAAAAATTTACTTCTGAATAGTTAAAGTTTGGCAAAATTATAAAACAGCTGAAAACAGGACCTTAAAATAGAAAGTGTTAGGTAGTCATAAGTATAGACAGCACTACCATCCCTGCTTATAATAGCTGTGCAGTTTAAATAAATCACAATGGCTGCATAAATCCTTTATACATGTTTGCTAGCTCTCTAGATCCCTCTTGCTCCTTCAATTAGATTATTTTTTATTATTGTTTCTTGCACTTTAAGTCAATTTAAAGCTTTTAAGATACATAAGTCCAAGGCACCAGACCCTAGCGGGTGTAACTTGAAGTATTAGCTCCAGTGACTGTAATGCATATACACGGATTTATATCAGCTCAGGAAGTGGCCTAAGCAATTTAAACTGTCTAGACGCATAGAACATCTCAAGCAGATGAATGATATCTAAAACCTCAGTCTCTTTAAAATGTTCTAAGCATTAGATCCATTTAAGATAACCTTGGCTTCTATTTCGTCCCATTATCTGACTGCAAATTGGCTTAATTAGCAACCTGGGCATATATGGGGTCTTTGGGAGAGGTAGGGTCATTGTAGTAGCTTCTACTTCTCCACCACTAAGTTCCTAGTATAAAGGGCGGACTGCAGCAAAAGGGTTACCTGTGCTAAGGCAAACTCCATCTCCATGACAGCTCTTGAGCTGCTGCAAATTGCACTATAAGCCATTTTGGTTCCAGGATCAGGGTGCTGCAAAACTAGTATAGAGCCATCTTTGTCCCTCTTTCAGCCTGGCTAGTACCCTACCTAAGTGCTGCTGATCCAGAATAGAGAAACCCAATCCGCCTGGTAAACATCAGAAAAATGTGCATATCCTCCAACACTAATTTTAGCACGTCAGCTAGAGATATTTAGGACCCAGACATATGTGCCTTGAGACTATCTGAACAGCGTGCAATGCTCATAAAATGCTGCAAGCAATGAGAATGCAATTCCCTTGCTTGTGCTTAATTCCTCCTTTTACAATAATCTTCCCACCTGAGTTCACTTATCCTCAGCTCTCTCCTCTCCACTGCCATTCACTTTTAAGAAGCGCCTCCTCAGAAAGGCTGGTGCAGCTCCAGGGACTTTCCCACTCTCATGATTTTATCATGAAGCTATTGCTATTTGGTGTTTTTCTTAAAGCCCTTGCTCCCAGAGGCATTTCATTACACAAGAAGCTATGTTTTCATTTAAATGACAAAAAGGGACTTTCTGGTCCTTGTGGCTCCACGAACAAGCTTGAAAGTGTGACCCAAGTGAAGCCCAAAGGTTCAAAACCCAGAGGGCAAATAAAAACAACTCCACATTTTGTATTCTTTTCAGATCTCATTATTTTTAACCCAATCTCGTGACCAGGAGACACCCGTGTTCCACATTTAAGCCACATAATATATACAGCATGAGCTTACCTCACCCTACCCGACCAATAGGCCAATAGCCTGACTGGAGGTACCTTTATGAGTGAGTAGGTTCTTCTCTCTCTTACAAGCCTCAGTTGCTTTGCCAAACGTGCAAACTACAGAAATTGTGGCAATGGATCCTTCATGCGAGGGCAAGAGTGAGAAATGTAAACTCCTGCTCACTGAGGGTACATCGACACAACAGCATAATTTTGGAATAACATCCGTTATTCTGCAATAACTATGCAAGCATGTACACAGCTAGCCCATTATTTTAAAATAATTTCAAAACAATAGGCAGCTTATTTCGGCGTTTGTAAACCTCCTTCCATGAGGAATAACGTCTCTTCTGAAATAGCTATTTCGACATAGTGCCTGTGTAGACAGAGCGGCTAGAATTATTTGGTCTCCAGCCCTTTCCACGGTGCCCTGCTGGCTGCTCTGTCTATACTCATCAAACCCCTTCCGCTGGACCCCTTAAAGCTGCAGCCTCAGAGGAAAGGGCTCGTGCCAGACATCAGGCCCTGACAGCCTTGAGCCACCCAGCAACTGCCACTGAATCGAGGTAGCTCAAAATGAGTGACTGCTGCTCCCACCCTGATCTCCCCTGCTCCCAGGACCCTGCCCAGGCCTGAAAGAGGCATGCGCCTTCCTGGTCTGGTGCAGAGATCCTGGACCTTATTGAGGTTTGGGGCAATGACACTAGTCTCCAGGATCTCCACAACAGATGCCAGAAAGCCGATGTCTATGGCTACCTGTCCAACAGCCTGGCCATCAACGGGCACATCCTCACCCAGGAGTGGGTGTGGATGAAAGTTGAAGAGCTCCACCGGGCATATGCCAAGGCCCGGGAGTGCAGTTCCCGCTCCAGGGAAGACCTCAACACCTGCCACTAGTACTCAAACCAGCATCATAGAATCATAGAATAATAGGACTGCAAGGGACCTCGAGAGTTCATCGAGTCCAGTCTCCTGCCCCCATGAGTCCAGTCTTTCCCCCCCTCACTGAGTAGTGGACTCGGGCTTGAGATGCCCGTCATCACTCTCCTAGGGAGCAGAGACGCAGAGGATGAGAAGAAGGAGGAAGAGGAGGAGCGGGACGAGGCCAGCACAATCATCCTCCTGCCCCTGGAGCTGGTACGCTACGATCTGGTTGTGTCATAAGAACATAAGAACGGCCGTACTGGGTCAGACCAAAGGTCCATCTAG
>CM057846.1:160149342-160162246 GCA_030068395.1 Apalone spinifera
TACTCCAACTCCTGTAACCCTCATTTTACAAGGAGTAAGGGAAGTTGGAGGAAGTGTGCTTTATCTTGGACTTCCTGCTGTGTAGACAGCACCAAAAACCAAAATAAGCTATTTCAGCATAAGCTATGCAATTGACATAGCTCAAGCTACGTAGCTTATTTCAGCTTTAGCCCTACTCTGTAGATGTGTCCTAATGTTCACAGGAAAGCAAGATGCTTTCCCTTCCATTGCCAATTCATACCTTTGTGAGAAGGGCAGGCAACAGCACCATTTATGCCTTCCATTAGGACAGGTCAGCTTGAATGGTGGCACTGCATAGGAACCCCAGCGTGTCTATAAATGCTGCCAAGGTGCCTTACTATCCACCTAATGTTGAGCAACATGATGTGCAGTGAATACCCCACCCCACCCCAAACACCTGCACTCCCAGGGATTTGTACTCCAAATTGTTGGTAACCATTATAGACCTAAGTACCATAATCCGGAAACTTTATATATTAAAATGATTTTGTTTAAAGATTTTCCTTTAAATGTCCTAATAAAGCCAATCAAGTAGCACAGTCTATGGTTCCATGTTAGAAGACTTGACAGAAATGTAAAACCTTAATAAAAAAAAACCCATGGGAAAGAAGATTTGGATTTGCTTTGCAAGCAGTTCAGTTTTCCTATCACAAACATAATGACTAGCCCTCAGGCTCACAGAGTTTGATTTGGAAAAACGTGGAGAAAAGATGATTGGGGGATCTGAGTGTGTTTCCAGGTTCTTACAGCATTTAAGCTTTTTAAAGAAATAGATCAATGATTTTCAGTGGCTAATAGTGTGATATTAGTGGGCCAGAAATGCTCTTCATTATGCAATCAGAAAAAAAAATAGCTTATACACTACACTAATAAACACCTCCCAAATGGAATATCTGGGAAGCTTGTGAACAAGATAATAGTCCAAGTCTAAAATATTTGTAATATTTAACATAGATTTTAAAAAATGAAATTTATTTTGCAATAAACTGGGGCCTTTTGCAAACCTGACAATGCTATTTGGACTTTTTGCATAAAAACAAGTGTGCAATAGTGCATGCAAAGAGGGAAAGAAATGCTTTTCTCTGCCTTTATTACTAATGTATTCTTGCTTTTCACATATAGGAGACAAATATGTTTGGGTTTTTTTTTTTTTGCCTGTCATCACTGCAGAAACTTAGTTTGTGGATATATTTATTATCTCGTAATGCATATGTACATGTGTATGTGGAGTTGCGGGGAAGGATGTTGGATGAGGAGACATAAGAAACATAACAAAGATGGCTCACGATGGAGAAATCTGTTTGTAAATCTCTGTCTACAAGTGTGTGCTTCCCAAGTTACTAGTCCATATAATATTTGCACATGTACCCCCTACATAAATGGAGTGTCCAAATATGTTGCGCTAGGTATGGATATACACTGTGCACAGGTATATATTATGGCCATGCTACCCCTTTTCTGTATGTGACAGCAGTGTTACATTTTAGGCAGCATCCCAAAGTTCTTTGGGACATTCTGGGAACTGCCTTGTTGCGAGTTGCCAGTACCGTACTCCAGAAGATGGGGTTTCCAAACAGTCATGGATTAATGACACAGGAGTAGTATTTTCAGAGAGAATGGGGATATGTTGTAACTTACCAACCTTGGGTTCTGGTTCCTGCAGCAGCTCAAGGTCCTCCTCAGCCTTATTAGTGAGAGATTCCTTAAGTGGGTAGTGGTGCAGAATCACATGTTTCTCTTCCTCGGGGCCTTCCTCTGAGGTTCCTCCTGCCTCCTCACCCTGCCACTCATTGGCATCCCATCATACAATAAGGCTTGCACAAATCCCACTGAAGTCTGTGGGAACCCTACACAGGTACAAGGACAGATTTGGGCCTTAAGACTTCTGTGACTGTTACCTTTGACATGGTACACATTAACAGACTGCATCAGAATAGTGGCCTTCTAATTCACTATCTTGCCTCTGACAATGGCTAACATCAGATGTTTTGGAAGAAAGGGTAACACCCCCATAACAGGAAGATGTCCATAATGGGGGATAATCTGACCATGACAATTTGGGCCTAATCTAATCTCGGATAACTATTGTGAACACTGAATATTCTATTATCCACAAAAATGTCCAATCCTTTTTTGAATCTTGGTAAATTCTTGGCCTTAATGACTTCCTGTGGCAAAGAGTTCCACAGTCTCCTTGCTGAATGACAATGAAACAAATGGAACTCCAGGCAACCATTACCTCATTGGAATACTCTTGTTGGCTAGACAAGCACTAAATGTAGGATTTTGTTATTTAGCCACTCACGAGAGTTATGCCCTGGAAGAGGATGACTTCTCTGACTATAGTTTCTGTTACCTGACAGGAAAGATTTGTCTCTCTAAAGGAGGGCTGTGGACGATCCAGGGTGCGATCACTCCCTCCCTGCGGCGGAGGGGGGCTCAGTGAACCCCTTTCGTCCCCTCTTATTGGGGTCCAACCAGGGTCCCTGGTTGTAAGCCCCGTCAGTCGGGTGCGATCACCCCCTCCCGGCCCGGCCGGGGGGGGGGAGGGGGTTCAGCAGACCCTGAGATTGTAACCCATCTCTGCAGGGTGCGGTTGGCGCTCCCCAGTCCGATCCCTCCCTGGACCTCTGTCAGTGCCAGCCCTACAGTCTGGTCATCATCCTTCCCTGCTTCTCGCCCGTATGGCTATTGACTGGGGTTGACTCCTCCCTGGGGAATGGGGAGGGGGACCCGGTCCCAACTTCTTTCTGGGTCCCAGCCCGGGGCCCTAAGCACAGGGGCTCACTCTTGCCCCAACGTGGTAGACGGGGGTAATTCCCTCCGTAACCCGTCCACCCAGGGATGCCAAAAGGGTCCTGCCCCGGGCTCCTTCCTCCCCTCCGGGGGTCCTTCGAGCGGCCGTGCCGCTTCCCCGCGCCTACCCCGGTTCAGAAGTCTGGGTCCAATGTTGCTCTGGCGATGTCCCGCAGATCTGCTCCCTCCGTTGAGTTCGGTCCCGGACAGGTCATTCCTTCCAGGGCCGGCGGTGCCTGGTCCAGTCACCGCTGGAGCTGGGACTGACTGACCGCCGGCTGCGGCGCCCGTCACGGGAGTCTTTGGGCCAGGGCCGGGCGGTCTGCTGGCCTCGGTCCTGCCCTGGGTCCGTCCTTGGCTCGGGGGCTCTCCTCCCTCTCTATGGGAGGCTGCCCCCTTCCTCTCTGGTGGCGGGCCTTTTTAAACTGGCCCGCCATGCCGGACACCGCCCAGGGCTCCCCCCCTTCTGGCGGCGTGCCAGCGTTTCCCGCAGTTAGCCGGCTGCCTGTCTCCACTCCAGCCCCGCCCGGCCCTTTCCCCGGGGAGGGACCAATGGTTCCCCGCTGGCGCAGGCCCAGACTCTGGGCCTGGCCCCGCTGTCCTCCTTCACCCGTGCCACGGCTGGGGGGAGGAGTCTGGGCCGCACCTCCGCCTCCTGCTGCCCGGCGGTCCAGGCCGTTACCCATGCGGGCCGGTGGCGGCCCGTCACAAGGGCAAAAAGCCAGTCACCTAGCAAGCATAAATATACAAAATTGAATAAAGTATCTTAGCAGATGCAGAAACCACTAGCTTCTTTAATCTTTTTATAAACTCAAGTCTTTTCCTTCTTAACTAAATTCCAGTTTGTCTTCTCAGAGATGATGAGTTTCATACACATTAATTTTTATGATCTGTTCCCTTCTCACTTATCCACTATCAGATGATCTCTGTAGCCCTGTGTGCACTGACAGATCTCCTATATTGCCCAAAGAAATAATTTCCCCAAAGTTCCTGAAAAACCACTTGGACATATGTATAACTTCTATCTAAGGGAGTAAAGCCTCAGGAATCAAAAGGCCCATCTGAGGAATGATTTTGTGCATGCTGAGACAAAGGAGATTGGAATTTGAAGATTAACACTCTGAGCCAAATGTCAAACTGATATTATGTTATCACCCAGCCTGCTATCCACTGGATCTTAATACAGAAACAAGCACACATGTTAATTGACTATGTCTTACCTGTCAGAACTGTAGATACCCACAAACATTTAAATAAATTCTTACCTCCTCTCTTGCTCTTTCTCTGAGAATAACTTTGGACAATATGAAATGCTCTTAACTGGTTCGTTATTAGTATCTTGACATATGAAATCTGCCAAAAACAGACATAACTGGTTGTGTAACAGAACAAACTCCTGTACAATTAGCTCAGTTTAAAAATGTTTTCTCCTAATGGGATTATGTTCTGTAAATGGTCTTGTTGCTATGGCAACTACCTCAAAACCTGCACCATGTTGTCAGTGCAATAACAACCACTGCACCTGTGTATCATCATTTCTGTCTGTGGTTTATGTTTTCATTTTTTTTATATATCAGTGTAGAAGTAAAGACAAGAAAAGTGACCTAGAAAAGATGAGGCATTGTTTCAACTACTTTTGCAGACAGCACCAAACTAGCACTTTTTCTATATTTACTTCTGTAATTAAAGATGTAATTGAGCAATTAAGTTATTTTGCAGAATGAGGTGGATTTGCCCTTAAATGTGCTCGCTTTAAAGAAAATATATTAAACTAACTTATTGTTGCACAAGGCAACACATGGTTCAGAATAAGTGGAGAATGAGGTTTTGCTCTGAAATAGAGCCATATAAAATCTGTGCTTCAATAGATCTGTTCCTGGCATGTAATTGCACCCTAAATTATCTCAGAGGGATGTGAAGAGTAACAGGCTGGGGTTGTTTCCCCACCTATGGAAAGGAGTGGGACACTAGTACCTTTAGGGGACTTCCTTTCCTCCAATCTACCTAGTTAGGCAGTACCAGCAGGGGCTTGCTTTTGGGGTCCCTAGAACATTTTATGATTGGGTTTAAGCAGCAACCTAATTAACTTTCCTCTTGAAGAGCATCACAGCTGCGATTAGATTCCAGGACCAATCTAGAACACTGAAGATTATGGCGAGGAATCTTCCAAATCAACTCCCCCTCTTGTGTTACCTCCTGCCCAGTTGCTCCTCTTACCCATGCCAATCCATCTGTGAGGTGGAGTGCTCCCACCTAAATACCAGCTATCTTACTACCCCATCAAAGGAGTAGTAGCTTCATCCTGAATTAAAAAGGAGCACAAACACAAAACACTAAACATTTATCTTTATGAGGAACAGCCCCAAAAATGGGAGAAAAGTTGTTAGCAGGCTTCAAAATATGAGCAGTTGAAAGGTTTTTAAATATCCTAAAACAATCCTTACACTAGTTCTTACATCCAGCTAGAAAGATATTCTAAACAATAACAATAACCCTCTCTTCTGCGGAGTGGTGGAACTTGGCTCTTTGATTTGATAGGTCCAGAAGGGCTGTGTGCAGAGCACAGTGCTCCACCCACTTGTTTATTTCTTCACTTAGAGTTCCATATAAATTGTGACAGCATTATCCAGACACCTCCCCCTGCACGCGTGCACACACTCTCACACACACATCAATTTTCTTCTCTCTTTTTTTGTGCAAGCCCAAAATCTTCCCCTATGACAGAGACCCTGCTTTGAAAGGTCACTAAAGCTGTTCCACAGTCGGATTTAGATTTCAGCGAATTAAGATCCACCTCCCAAGCAGGTGAATACACTTGCCTGGGGAATGATCCATTCACTCCCATGAAAAAAAGAGAAAAGAGACAAAGAAAAACCCTCGTCTGAGCTAAGCATGCCCCTGCCTAGTGCAAGGTGGGGCTCCCATTGACCAGGCTCTCCAGGTCTTAGCTTCAGAGCTAGACTGGAAAAGCCCTCATAGAACAGAGTGCAGGAGATACCATAGAACCCCAGCATCAGTTACCCACCTTCTCCTTGGAGCAGGGGCTACCAGATCTCCCCTCCTCCCCCCGGCCAGGTGGTGCTAGTTATGGGTCCTCAGAGGGCTGGTCTGAGGGCAGCATGGGAAATGTATGTGGGGAAGGCTACAGAAGTCCCACAGCTCAGCCCACTGCCGGCTACTGGCTCTCCTTTGCTGGCTTTGTGTGACTATTTCTCATTCCCTTACCAGGTGTCTCGGGAGCTATTGTTCATTCTCCTCCATGGGGTCCTGCTCTGCTAGGTCTATCACCTCTTCATAATGGTCTGCTACTTGCCATAGCAACTGTCAGACATATTGCTGTGACTTTGAGCAGCTCACTTTGGGCCTCTCATGCTGCTTTTCTCCTCCTGGCTTTTGGCCACAGCTTCATCATCCCCAGAGTTGCTCTCAGTGTCTCCTCCCCCAGCACATATGGCAATCATGGATTCCTGCATGGCTAGTCTAAGGACAGCCTGGGAGGAGTGTGGCAGGCAGTTGGGCCAAACAGACTGGCTTAAGATGCTGAGTACTTCCCACTGGCCCTGGTCTGGAGCTCTCTGATTGGCCAGAGGCCCAGTCAGTCCCAGGATCCTGACTCCTCTTTGGCTTTTACCATTACCTCCTGGTATGGGGAGAGGTCCAATCAAGCACCCACTGTTTTAGTAGGAGACCAACAGCCTCCTTAAATCAGCTTTGTTGGCTGCCATCATGAAAGTAGGTAGCAATAACTACAGATGAATAGCTAGGTTTGACAGCACATAGCTACAGCAGTGAGCTGGTGAGTGTCCCTCGGCTACATCTAGACTGCAGGCTTCTTTCAGAAGCTTTTCCGGAAGAGATCTTCTGAAAAAATTTCTTCCGAAAGAGAGCATCCACACTGCCAAAGTGCATTGAAAAAGAGACCTACTTTTTCAAAAGATAGCGTCCACACTGAATGGATTCTATCTCGCATTTCAGCTGTGATTACTATGGACTGAGTGGTCACCAGGGCACAGTAATTCAGCTGTGATTACTATGGACTGTGCTTTTTCCTCTTTCCTCTTCTTTCCAAAGAACTCTCTCTTCCCCGTCAGAAAAAGGCTTCTTCCTCGTAGAAAGAGGCTTACCAATGTCAGAAAAACCCTTTAGTTCTTTCGATTTTTCCCCCCGAAATAATGCAATTGCAGTGTGGATGTAAGTGAAGGTTTTTTTTGAAAAATGGCTGTTTTTCCAAAAAAACTCTGGAGTGTAGACATAGCCTCCAGGCCTCAGTGACAGAACAAAGGGAATGCAGAGATAAGATGTGCTCCACCGTTTGTGTCTGGTGACCACAGTCATGCACAGGTGTTTGCCTCATTTTCTATTTAAATGAGATGTCCTGATACAATTCAATCTGCATCCGTCTTTCCAACATAAATCAAAACCTGATGGTTTCTTGGCAGGGTCAATGATGAGCTGTTTGTTTTGAGCAGTCAAAACACTCCATGTGACACTCCATTGAGCCCAGGCATCCAGGTTGGGGGGTAAGGATTCTGCAGATCATCATGCAACAGGAGTCTATTTTTTAAGAAAGTGAGATGTTTGAGCAGCTCTTGAAATCTGTGGAGGCTGGATATGCAATAGGACCAGGAGCCAGTCAACTACTGTCATTTTGAGTGTCCCTGACACTATGTATCTAGCATTAATGAGTTGAGTATCAAGTGTGACTGCTATGAGGCCACACTGGTGCACAATATTCAGCTGCAGAATATACTAAGGCAACCACTGTGGTTTGTGGTGTCTGTGCACTGCAGCCACAGGCCTTTTTGGACAATTTTCTGGCAAGTGCAGGGAGGAGGGGGACCACGAAGCAACTTAGGCATGGCAACGTTGAGCATTACAGAACCCAGCTTTTACATGCCTAGAAAAATCACAGGCACAACACTGCAGTCCACAAAGCTGCATTAAGCATGGCCTCCTATTCAAAGAATACAATATTATCCACAAAAATCAGTGCAAACAGGCAGGGAGCTGCCTAAGCTACCCAGCTGGAGAAACCAATAACTGGGGTTTGTGCTAAGCTCTGCCCTTCTCTTGGAAACAGAAGCCTATGTCTGGGATTCAGAGAGTTGCCCTTGTCTGTTAGCAATCCATTCACAGGAACCTATGAGTTTGGCACCTGCTTTGCTCCACATAAAGTGACTGGAGGACATGAACTTTAAGCCCAGTGGTTAAGTGGCACACCCAGTGACATCTCCCAGCTCTCAGAAGTGAGCTCTCCCACAGGGGTTCTCAAACTGGGGATCAGGACCCCTGAGGAGAGTCACAAGTTTACTACATGGGGGTGGGGATCACAAGCTGTCAACCTCCACCCAAAACCCTGCATTGCCTCCAGCATTTATAATGTTATTAAACACATAAAAGTGTTTTTTAATTTGTAATGGGGGTCATACTCAGATGCTTGCTATGTGAAATGGGGTCACCAGTACAAAAGTTTGAGAACCGTTGTTCTGAGTCTTCTGCAAGCTATCCTGTTCCACTGTACGTAAACAATGAAAGAGCAGTTTCTCCCCTGCTTTCAACAGCTGCATTTTTACATCAAAAGCTAAGAATGGGTCACTTCCAGCCCACTTAATTAGCACCAGTCCTAAAATTGACCAGTACTTTTTTTGCTATTATATAGTCATCTTGGTTTCTGTTATTTCCACTCCAGCTCATCTGATGAAGTGGGTTTTACCCACAAAAGCTCATGATACTAAAGTGCCATAGAAGTACTGGTTGTTTTTAATGAAAGAGCACTTAAAGAAGGGAAACTGGTCCCTGAGATCTCCGCTCTCCTAGGTCAGTGTCCGACCCATTCTCATTCTCTTTCTCTGCCCCCATGACTATTAAGTATTAATTCTGAATAGAGCAGACATTGAGCTAGAGGGAGAAAAGAACAGCTTTAAGAGGAGATAGTGAGGAAGTCCAACCTTACCCCATAGCTCAGTGGTTCAAGAATTCTTTGCAGAGGTCAGAGACTCCCTTTCAAATCCTTTCTACCCTTGTGTCAGAGAGAGGGAAATTGAATCTGGATCTCTCACACCCCCAGCGAATGCTTGAATCATTTTTTAGCTAAAAGTTAAGGTGAACAACAGTTGCATTACCTCTTACTCTGGCTGGATTTGAATGGGGCCTGCTACAGTAGGTGTGGTCAGAGGCCATCTACTGGTTCAGACCCAGCATATGACTTACGTGGTTGAAAACCTTTCCCCCCATAAACTTTTGCCCTGCTGTATAGATGTGCCCTAAATGTCCAGAGGCCTATCTTCTGCCTAAGCCCCATTTCTTCAATCACTTTGGGGCTTAGACAGAAGATAGGCCTCTGGACATTTAGGGCACTTCTACACAGCAGGGCAAAAGTCAAATTAAGCTATGCAACTTCAGCTATGTCAATTGCGTAGCTGAGGTGAAAATAGCTTAATTCGGCTTTTGATGCTGTCTACATAGCAGGAGGTCGAAGGAAAAGCACTCTTCCTTCGACTTTCCTTACTCCTTCTAAAATGAGGGTTACAGGAGTTGGAGTAAGAAGTCCTCCTGCTCACCATTATTTCAAAAGAATGGCTTGCTGTGTAGATGCGCTCTTTGTTATTTCAGAATAACATCCGTTATTCCAAAATAATGTTGCTATGTAGACATACCCTTAGAGTGAAGCAGAAGTACTAATGCCCCAGGATCTGCCACTTAGGCACCTATGGAAGTTAGGTTCCAAGTACATTTAGATGCCTTTCCAGGTTAGGTGGCAGCCAAGTGGCAATTTTGCAGATCAAGTGGTACCACACATGGGGAATGAGGTAGCTAACTTTGGAGTTGCTTTGTGGACCACACCCTGTGTGTCAAAATCAAGAATGAATATGAAACTTACTTTTGGATGAGATTCACTTGAACACAAGCATCAGGAGCTTCACAGCAAAATACAAACTCACTTTGTCAACCTAACCATACCATGATGATGCTACCAAAAAGCAAAAAACAAAGTCCAGCCTCTGCTGACAGGCAGAAAGAAGAAGAGCAGTTCACTCTATAATTGTATGAGACACTCACATATTATGCTGTTGGGTGCTAAAGAAGAGCATAGACAAGAGTAGGCTTCCTCCATCAATTACCATTACTTCTGTTACCTAGAACTTAAGACAGAGTGTGCCTGGATGAAGAAGGATGCCTGCAGAGCACTGTCAACAGTAAAAAATGTGTCCTTTGCATTTGTTGAGAAGTAGACAGTGTGTGTCATCTGCAAACTGCAACCACTGCATATTGGGTCATAATTTCTCCAGGAAGCCTGGAGAAATAAGGGAAATATTCAGCATTATGGAGGTCTGTAGATAAAGATTTTAGGTGATGAGGAAGGGCAACAGATATCTGTCAGGGAGGACCAGCAGAGGACACCTTGTCAAACTCTTGCCAGGTCTCTTAAGTGGATCGACAGCCTCTCATGATTGACTGTGTCAAAGACAACTTATAGGCCTGATGGTATTAGAATGGACATTTTATCCATTACTGTTGCCATGTTCATGCCAAGAGAAACACATTTCTTTCTCAACAGTATCCATAACACTCTTCCTACTACAGTATTACATTTAAACATTTAAACTTGGGGGGAAACATTGATCAGAAGCAGTAAAACTATAGACAAATATTCTGATTTTAATGGAACTTTCCCCCAAACTTTTTTCCCCCATGGCAGATGGTTATTGAGGATTTTTTATTTTTCTTATATAAATTCATTGTTTTTTAAGGCCAAGGAGGGCTATTATGTTCATTATTACAGACATTAAGGGACATTTAAATTGCAAAGCAATTTTCTCATTGCAGTGACTCAACATTTGCTTGCACTTGTGTTAGTTACATTTTATTGCTTTCCTATTCATTATTTAGAGAAGATGGATGATCTTCTGATTTAGGACAATAGCCTGGGATTCAAGAGATCATGAGTTTATTGTCAGCTCTACCACAGAATTCCTGTGTCATATTGGGCAAATCACTTGATTTTCTGTCTGCCTTTATTTCCCCTCCCACCCTTTGTCTGTCTGGTTTATTTAGATTGCTAATTCTTCAGGCAGAGATTCTTACTCTAGCTACTACGAATGTTTTTTTTTCAGAGGCATTCAACACTTCCTTCTCCCATTCAGTTGTGAGCTCTCAGTCTCTTTGAAAAAATCCAGGCACTAAATTAAGAGCTTAACTGTGGACTTAAGCACTTAACTTTAGAAACCCAAGTTTGAAATAATCAGCCCAAGACACTAGGAGTGCTAGTCCAGCTTTCTTTTTTCAGAGGGATGGGCCTGAAACAAAACCTTGGATCTGAATATAGTTAAACTTTGGGTCTGAGCACTTGTATTTTTTTAATTATTTTATGATGAACTCCTCCCACAGTGTGACAGGGATAATGGACACCAGCAGCCACTTAATTTGGAAATACCAATGCTCAGTGTCAGATATAATTATCAAATCACATCAAGAACTAGTAAACTGTTTTCTCCTAAAACATGACTCCTATTGATTACCCTGCATTTATAGAGAATAATAGCACAAGACAGCAAAATACTTAATCTACCGGTGTATGAGCAATGGTCATTATTTCGACAATGATGTTCATTAAGATGGATAGAACATGATTTGTTGCCAGGACTTATTGCTCAGTCATTTTCAAGGTTTCTAAACAATGGTGGATGGGAGAGATTTTTAAGTTATCAACCTTTAGCCAAGAACTTCAAATGACAGCAAGAAGGAAAGAGGCAAAGAGCACTTCAGGACACAGCAGTGTATGACATTCTGAGATTATTAAGTTTTCATTCCAAGCATTAAACATTAACCAATAAACCTGAAGATAAATGGTGAGGAATAGGAGAAAAAATTGTTTTGTTTTGTTTTAACTGAATTCCTTGACAAGACATTTTGATTCTGAAATATTTTAATTTAGAGGTTCTTGATAGTCACTGGAGTTATCAAATACCAAATGCTAATGAGCTCATAAGACTTAACTAGCTGGACTGAAATGCCAAAAAAATTAAAGGTTATTTAATCATTGAAGCAATAACAGTTCCACTCTGAAGAAAACTCTCATATACTTGCCCAAACAGAATAAAATTACACTAATTGCTTTAATACAAAGAACCATGGAATTGAGGGGCTAAAGTGAAGGTATTTTGGAGGGAGTTCTCCAGGTAAAAGAGGAGTAAAAATGGGACCCTTGTGATAAGTGGCTGTCTGGAGTGTGTGTTTGTGTGTGGGGGAGTTATTTGCTGTGTGCTGAGCTTGTGTTTGTCTGGTTGGTTGGTTGATTGGTTGGTTTGTTTGAAGGAGCTTCTAAAAGGTTTGAAATCTAGAAGCCTCTGTTAATTGGCTGAGCCTCAGTCGGGGGAGGGGCTACCAGAGCTATATAAGCCTGTGACTCAGCAACCAGGAAGCTTGTGAACAGGAACAGCTAACGGAGTTTGGAGAGGCAGTTTAGAGGGGGTGGTTAGAGGGCACTAGTGACTTCTGACCTTCTTTAAAACATAACTCTTATAATAATCTATATTCCAGAGCTTTAAAAAGAATCCCAGTTTATACTTAAACTTATTCATTAGAAAAATGGAGACAGAAGCCCAGCAGCAGAGTGGGGGCTATCCTGTTTATTGCGTTGAGTGTAACATGTATGATTACCTGCCCTGTGGGTGGGTGGCATATGTGTGCACCCGTTGCAAGGAGCTCCTGACCCTCAGAGACTGAGTTCGGGTTTTGGAGGCTAGGGTGGCTGCACTAGAGGAGCTAAGGGAGGTAGAGAGATATGTTGATGAGACTTTCCGGGACACTATAGTACTGTCCCACCTCCAGTCTGAGAGCCCCAGTGCTCTTAAGGAGGATGAAAGTCTCAAGGGAACAGAGCATTCAATGGGAGCAGAGGGAAACCATCCCATAGTTGGGACCCTCCTCCCAGAGGTTGTTGCGGTATCCTCTCGCACTGAGGATACCTCTGAGGGGGAGGGAATGCCAGTTAGGAAGAGGCAGGTGTTAGTAGTGGGTGACTTGATTGTTCGAAACATAGATAGTTGGGTTTGTGATGACCGGGAGAACCGTATGGTCACTTGCC
>CM057846.1:160168013-160204038 GCA_030068395.1 Apalone spinifera
ATGAGGCTCGGCGATATTCCAATGCTGAGCCTCATTTGCATAACTCTGGCGCAAAAGCAAGCCAGTCTAGACGTAACCTTAGTGTATGGCCTCTACTGCACGAGCTAAAAGCCACACAGCCCTTAGTTAAGGCTTTGGTTGTCTCATTAATCCTCACATGGTCTTGGTGCAACTAGAAGGGACACAACACAACACCCAGGAGGAGTGTGGGTTACACATGCACTAAGTAATTTATTTTGTGTAACTACAACGCAGCTGCCAGTTGTTGAACTGAACACTTCTTAAACTCAAGAGCAAATGTCCACAATAAGGGTTGGATCAATCTCATTGTCAGCGAAAGCAAGAAGCCTGCCTTTCAGATTTTTAGGATGGTAATGTTGCTAACGTATGATGAACTGAACTCCTTCAGCTTCTAACACTTAACTCTTACATGGTATTTTTCAGCACCAGATCACAAAGTGTTTGACAACGGCAGTCAGTACAATTACCTCCAGTTTACAAATGGGGAAACTGACACACAAAGCTGCAAAGTGATTTGCTTATGATTACCCAAGAGATTAGGAGCAAGGCTGGGAATCGAACAGACATCTCGCAAGTCTATTCCTATCCACTAGGCCACACTTGCTTAGTCAAACCAATATAAATCCTTTTTGGGAAGACTCGTTTATGTTTCCGAATGGTTGATTTCAGTTTACTTTAAACTTTTTCCCATTTAACATACACTAAACTGAATAATGCTGGTTTAAACCACAATAAAAGAATTCATGCAACAATTTGCACTGGATTAACTTTATCAATTTAAAACTGCAGACAGCTCTGTATGAAGACAAAGCTACAGGTTGGACCTCCCTGAGCCAGCACCCTTGGAACTTGAGAGGTCCCGGCTGAAGGAATTTACCGGATGAGGGAAGGTCCCCTGCCGCTGCCCCCTTAGCCTATTGCCCCTTCCCACCTCTGGCTCCTTCAGCCCCACTGATGGCTGGGCTACACAGCTGCCCCAGCCCCTCTGCCATAACTGCTGCTCCAGCTGGCAAAGCAGCCAGCATGGCACCATGCAGCCCTGGCTACGCTGCTGGCCAGTACATGGCCCCAAGTGGGCTGCCGACCTGCTGCAGCCCCAGCTGGGTTGCTGTGGCCCTGGCTTCACTGCCACAGCCCCAAATGGGCTTCCCCTGTGGGGCTACCATAGCCAATCTGCTGCAGCTCTGTCCCCACTGCCAGGTCGTCATGCCGCCCTCATCAGGTTGCCACAGCACAACCCCACTGCCAAGTCAATACCCACAGTCTGCCTGTCCCGCTACCATACCCCCACTACTGCCGCCAGGCTGCTGATGCCTGGCCCCCCCCACCACAAGCCTGGCCTTTCCCCATGGCTTTCAACTTCTGGCCCTCCTGTCCTGGGGCTCTCTCTTAGCAACGTCCGTGGTCCTGTTCATTTCAGCAATCAAGTAGCTCAGCTCCTCAAGTACTATCACAGCCATACTGTGGATTCACAGACTGCCCCTGTGGTTACTCCAGTCTTTCATGCCTCCCAGGCAAGTTTGACTTTGGGATTGATGGTCAAGCACACCAAAAATCATAACATTCAGGTTACTGAGACATTTAGGGCACTGAATGAGGAACACCAAATATGTAGGACCCATGGATCTTGAAACATGCAGTGTGGATGGCACTGATCACTGTAGAAATAGAGATATGTCTGCAGGTTTTGCATATGTGGTTCTGGCAGGACCTGGTTCCACTCTGAGTTGGTGTGTCTTTGTCTGTAGGAAACTTTCTGATGATGAGCTTGCAGAGGTACTTGATGGCCTTAATAGAGAGTTCAGAAAACATTTATTTCATGGGATCCTCTGAAGTATGAGGCACAGGACACTTGCAGGTTAAAACTACAGGTCATACCTCCTCCCTGCACTGGGACTATCAGCAGACCACGGATGTTCCTGGACCAGAGTGCCCGGGGCAGGGAGGCTTGGGCAGAATCGGAGACCTGGGACAGGGGGCTCTGGTGGTGCAGGGAGCTCCAGTGGCACAGCTAGGAGCCCCATGGCAGGGGGGCTCAGGTGGCACTGGGAGCCCTGTGGCAAGGGGGTCTGGCAGTACAGCTGGGAGTCCTGGGGCTGAAGCAGCCAGTCAGGGCCAGCAGCACAGCCAGCTGAAGGCAAGGGAATCCAGCTAGGGCCAGAAGTGGAGCTGGCAGGGGGCTGGCAGGCCAGTGGTAGGAGACCTCCCATGGTCTGGCAAATTCCTTTGTTCAGGATCAGTCAGGTCCCGAGGGTGCCAGACCACAGAAGTCCAACCTGTAGTGTAAATAATGGATTCTCTGTAACTTGAAGTCTTTAAATCATGATATGAGAACTTCAGTGACTCAGTCAGAGGTTAGGGGCCTATTACAGAAGTGGTGTATGATGCTCCGCAGCCTGTGACGTGCAGGAAGCCAGACTACATGATCATGATGGTCCCTTGCAGCCCTTTGAGTCTATAACTTTAAATATTGAAACTTTCTTTAACAGAAAGTTTGAAAACTTTCGATATGAAACATCAAAATGTTTTATTTCATGTCAATTGAACATTAAACTCAATCTGTGTGGGCCTCCACAGTGCCTCATGTCCCCATTCTTCCCTATGGGCCAACCGCCACAGCTGGACTATGTCTTCCATGACCACGGTACATTATGGAACGCTCATCAGGACAGCACTTGGCCAAAGGGGAGATGGCAATCCAGTCAGGGTCCCTGGCCTGTTAGAAGAAAATGGGGGCAGGAGGCTCTTGGATTGTGGCTTACACGAGGCACAGTTACCACCTCAGGCATATCCAGCTTAATATTGAACTGGCCTGAAGTGAACTATTATGTTAAATCTTCTCGGTGGCAAACTGAAAAAAACTAAAACTGCATTTTCCATTAAAAAAAGGAATTATGGAAAATCACTGATGAGCTTTATTAAGAATGCACTGGAGTGCTTCCTTGAATTCAAATGCTTTCCTAAATGTGACCATAAGTGAGTGGGAAAGTCACGTGATTCTCAAAAGTGGCACAGCTTGCAGTGCAGGTGATGTAAATGCACCTACCAGATAGGGAGAGATTTCCTAAGGAGTTGAAATTACCAACAGAACATGCACAAGCTCTCTAAAAGGTGGTACTTTTTTTTTTAAACTGACTAATATCCATTTCTCCTTTTCACTACAGATTCCTGTTTATCTGTCACACTGCACAGGCTTTGTTCTCATCATCCTGCTGTCCCCTCTGCTTTCCTTGACTGACACCTCTGTGCAAACATCATGTGTGTTTCCCTCAGTCAATGTGAGAAAAGAGCCCTGCTGTGCTGCTGCTGCTGCTGTATCTAATAGCTGACTGGAGGAGTAACACTGCCTAAAAATAATTGAAAGTAAACTTTTATAGACTTTTTCAGAGTGACTTTGGAATGCAGTTCTTTACTCTTTGCTGCCACTATTTTTTGGAGTCCTCTCCCTTTTGACACCTTGGTAACATCCCTGACAGGTTCTCCGAAGCAAAGACCCAACACTATTGGCATTAGACTTCTCATTTGGTACTTTCTTATCTTTATTTCCCCTAGACTCTATCACTAAGCTTGTATTCTTATTTTCACTCCTGGATACTGGACCGCTGTCTGTCTATCCTTCTCACAGAGTACTGTGATCCAGAGTTACGTAGAGGTGCCATGATGCGTGGTGTCTCCATAGGTGAGGCTGGTTCCACTTTTGTTTTGTCCCACTTTCTTTTGTTCCACTTTTCTTAATTCTTGTCCTCCAATAAATTAGTCTCCATGAGGTGTTGTTTAATGATAATTTTGCTGGTTCTTGATGAATTAGTGAAGGAATTTCCTATGAAAGACTCCATCATTCACCATTGATGAAGAGGTGAAATTTGAAAAATAGGCATCTATAGATTCACAGTAAAGATCTGATAACTTTGGAAATGTCTATCTAAGGTGTCCCTTCTTATTCTATGATTTCATCCAATAGGACTTCAGCATGCAAATAAACTGGAGAGGTTGGAATTTATAGCTGCTCCCAGGGCCATTGATAGAGAATGCACTCAGAAGTGTTACAAGAGGTATGGGACAGTAGAAGACAAAGGTTACATTGAACAGGAGAGAAAGGTATGTAGGAGGAGATATTTCCAGACTTGATTATTTATCTGTCTTAGGCACTTATATGACCCTGAGTGTGTAGTATGTGAGCATCTCTTAGTCTTTAAGTAGGGACACTTCTTCTCCCAGTAGATGAAGAAATGCTTTTGCCCCAGTTTTACAAATGAGGAATTGAACAGAGAAGAGGTAACTTAGCCAAGCTCATGTAGGAAACTCATGGAAGCACGCAGGATTGAGCACAAAGATAGCGCCCTAACTGCCGGACCATTCGTCCTGTCTACTGTAGTGTATTAGTTCCTTGAGCACCTATTGGGATTGGGGCACCATTGAGCTAAGCACTTTACATGTACATAGTAAGTATCAGTCCCTGCCCAGAAGAACTTACAATCCAAATAAATGCCATTACTAAAGGATGGGAGATGGAGGGATAATCTCTGGTATATAGATGGAAGATTGGCTCCAGTAATAATTGTAAAGGTGGATGGTGCAAAAGGAGAGAGAAAAACATTCAGTGGAAAAGAAAAGGAATTACACAGCAGCAAAGAATATATTGGGATGGGTATTCATTTATTTAATAAGCTAAACCTATAGGCATTCTGGCTAGCTGGTGGAAGTTGTTTTCCTGAGAGGCCATCCTCAGACATAAGCAGAATATGCAGCTGCCACCACTGTGCCTCAGATTAAGTAGTGTCCTAAATTATGGATGCCTACTGCTCTGGCTCAAGAAGCCCCAGTTTTCTGCCCCTCAACCCCAGCTCTGCCTCCTGGCACTGGAGGCCCAATCCCCTGGCTCCTCAGCCCCTGCTGAACCTCCAGGGCCCCGTTCCAGTCTCCACTACCTTGAGCACAACCCACCCCCCACCAGCAGAGTGGTTGCCCTCCTCCCTGATGGGGGATGGGGAGTGCAGGTGCTTGAGCTATGCAGCACACCAGAAGTCATAAGGACAGCCCTGCCTGAGAGTTTGTACATTTTAGTTCAGTGCAGATGCAATACAATTAAACAAGAAGCGTTATAGTTTATAAGCTCTGTTTCCTGCTTTGTACAACACCTGGTACAACAAGGTCCTGGTCTATGATTAGGGCTCTTAGGTGCTAATAGAATATCACTAATAATAATAAAATATCTAGCAATGTTATGCATTAAATGGTTAATAAGACAACTTGAATACAAGAGGACGGATAAAAGCAGGCCTGTCAGAGGGTTATTTAAACAACCTCTCTCTGGTAGAGCTGACTGAAAAATGGGCACAGAAAAACACTATTATTGTGGAGATTTCTAACCTTTTGAAATTATCTAAATAGCTTTTACTGTTTGTTTTGCTTATAATTTATTTTTAAAATTAAACAAATTTAAATTGCCAGAGAAAGTTGTGGCTAAATTGGTATTCAAATATGAGATATTAAACAGGAAGCATTTGCTCAGAAAAATCTATGTAAATGCAAAATGTCAATCTAGTTTTGCACAGTATAGGACTTTGAGCTGAATATTCCTTTTAGTTGTAATTATTTTCAGCCAATGAGGAAACACTTGCTTCCCTCGTACCATGTTATACTGAGACATTCAGAACAGCTCTCAGACTTCTTTTGTTTTAGTCTCTTTTTATAGTTCCATTCAATTTGGTTTCCTAGTAATATAATTAGAAGCATTTGAATGAAAAAAAATCACATTAAAAGGGGATAATTTTCTAAATTCTGAGAGAAAAAGGATGATCTATTCACAGAATTTAGGGAAGTATTGCTTTTGAAAGGTAGGTTATAAAACTACTCTGATTGAGTGACAGTTCTGTATTGTATGGCTGGATCTTTCTGAACCCTGCAGTTGAAAAGGCTGGCTAGTATTTGATACAACCACTGTCTTTCAGAATTTTAAGCAGCCCTTTTTTTGTTTGTTTGCTTGTTTTTAATAGTTTGTAGACTAAAAGGTCATGACCCCTAATTTATCAAGGGAAATTAAAATTCTCTTTCTCTCTCTCTCTCTCTCTGATGGTCCCTGCCCTGCTTCTTAAAAAGAGATATCAGCCAACTCAACTTCTATGGAAAATTAATAATTTTCTAAGGAATATATGGCTTAGCATTAAGGATGAAATTTACCTCTTTGGCAAAAGTTATCAGAAGGTTTAAATGAAACTTAAGTGCTTAAGATGCCTTGTGTTGACCTCAGGCACAGAGGAGACCTTTAACCTCAATTGAAAATGTATGTTATGGATGAGCTGTGAAGTCTGAAGCTTCCATTTGGGTTAACAATAATACAATGATGACAAAGAAGAGTTAGTAGTTATTGGTCCAGATCCTTCAGGTCTTTTCTTTTTAGACCAAATAAAATGCTATATATTCTTTGCACCTAAATGTCACAGATGTGTGTGTGACAGAGGCAGACCAGGTGCCAGCTCATGCCAAAGACCTGGGCCTCACTGAAGACTAACAGATGCAGCGCTCTGAACCACTCTAGGTCACTGGTGTGTTAGCATTGTTAAAACAGATGTTAAATTGATGAGAATATGGTTAGTTTTTAGACCACATAAATAGCTTGCAGTATGCTGCATGTATTAGTCTCACTTATCTGTACCAATCGAATGACTGATTGCAAATATATGCATTGTAAACCTCTGTAACTGTGTAATTCACCAAACAGGAACCATCCCTCACAGTAATGACGTAGCTGCCAGCCTTAAATATTCACAAGACAATGGACAACACTCAGAAATCCATCTCAAGCCCATTGACAAACTCACCCATTTCATCCTCACCTATAACAGTTTTACAGTTAGCAACAAATCCTTTGTCCAAACTGAAGGAACAGCCATGAATATTAAGTTGGCTCCCCCAATAAGCCAACCTCTTTGTGAGCCACCTAGAAAAAAGAATTTCTGGACAAATGCGTGACAGACCCAACA
Source organism: Apalone spinifera (assembly GCA_030068395.1). Classification (NCBI taxonomy): domain Eukaryota; kingdom Metazoa; phylum Chordata; order Testudines; family Trionychidae; genus Apalone; species Apalone spinifera. The sequence continues at coordinate 160,175,018 of CM057846.1, forward strand.
ATACACTTGAGATACAATGATGATACTTTTATCCTCTGAACGGATGACTTAAACTCTATCATGTATTTTCAAGACAACTTCAACAGCTACCACCCATCTGTTAAACTCTCTCTGGATTACTCCTATTCTAGCTGCAAAGGCAGAAACCCTCTGCCAATATTACCTGGGGAATGAGGTTAATTCCTTCTCGACTCCAATATGGCAATCAGTTAGATCCTAAGTATGTGAGGAAGACCCAGTAGCCCGACATTTGGGAAAGAATTCTCTCAAGTAACTCAGAGTCCTCCCTCACGTGTGTTCCACCTCAAGCCACTGGTGATATTTGCTACTAACATGTTGACTTTTTGTCCTGATTTGGGATGAAAACAAATGTAAAAATACCAAAATTTCCCACAGGGTGGCAATTCCGATTTTAGTGCTTCCACTTTAAAATTGTGCTTAAGTTCCATTGACTTCTTGGTATATGCATACGTGCTTTCTGGAATCAGATCCGTATGCCCTAACTTTCTTCATACTTGGTATTACACCAAACTGAAATTAATACTGTGAGATTTAAAGAGCATTGTCAAATGCTTTTCTATGTACACCAGTACTGCCACCATACCTTTTATTGCACCCAGGGCTGAAGTATCTTAAATTTCTTACAGATACTATTGTGTTGCAACCCTTTCTTAGGGCCTCAGGGCAGAGGGCTGGGGAAGCTATAATATACTAGTACTTGTAAAAATTAAGTGTGGGGTAAAGTCTAAGGGGGGGGGTCAGGGCACTCAGGGCAGGAACTTGAGAGGTGTGGGGTCTGCAAGAGGGACAGTGTTCAGAAGCTTTGTTTTGCCTAGCTCTACCTCTTGTGCTGTCTGGGTAGGGTATGAAGGGTACTTTGTAAAGAAACTTGTGCTCCTTATTTTAATATTAGATGGTTCCCAGTGGGTCTCTGGGGATAGATTATGAGAAAGTTTATAACCTATTGAGTTCACTTATGAGGTTCAGAATGGGTCTCAAGGGAGAGGGAAGTTGGGATTTTGCAGTCTTCATGCCAAAGATGGGTGCCAGACACTGAATCTGCTTAGCTACCCTCCCAGCAGTCTCCCCTCCGCCCTCCCCGCCCCGCCCCGCCCCGCCCCAAGCTCCAGCCCTTTGCAGCCAGGCAAGAAGCCACTAGCCTGCCCAAGCTGTTTCCCCACAGCCACTGCAACCAGCTGAAAAACTGGCTGTTTGCTCTCTCTTCCTGGAAAAAGGCTCACCTGCCTAAAGTCAGTGCCAGGCTGGGAACAACAGCCTTTGTGCACTGCGAAAACAGCTGAATTCAACCAAAGAGATGATAAGGGACTTTGTGTCAAAGAACGGATTGGCCAGATGGGGAGAACCGAGTGGCTTGCAGCTCATTAAAACAGCTGATGAGGCTGCTCATTCAGTCGCTGATTGGCTGCCAACAGTTGATCTTTCTCTGGTGCTAAATGCACTGGCCCTTTTCTTACCAGAGTTGCGCACCAACATGCACCACCCTACTTTCACCTCTGACTGCACCATTGTCATGACTGAATTAAGGCAACTAATGGCACATGAAATTCAATACTCAATATTTGGGATGCTCTTCTAAAACTTATTCAAACTATTTGAATCTTTCTTATATAAAAGTGGTCTAGAATTTGGAACAGGTTTTGAAGATGTCCGAGGCTTCTTCTGATATTTTCAGTTTCTAAATGGGTCACAAAATCTTACACAAACAGCCTCTCCTGTGTTATTTCTCCTCCTCTTACCCCATCCTTCCCCACCATTTAATTCTCTTTTCTCCCCCAACTTGGTCTCATTGCTCTTTTAAAATGTGGTGACTCCTACAACTATTTTGAGTTAATTCAGAATTTCGTATGACAAAACATCTCACTGGTGGTTACAAATGCAGTTCAATGGAAATTTGACTTCTTTCCCTGTCACGTTACAGTCATAAACAATTAATTCAAAAAGTTTGCATTATGGGTATCTATTATATTGTATATCCCCACTCATTTGAAATACTGGATATATTGGTGTCATGATTTTAACCACATCCTCCTCCTTTTCTGGGTGGAGCAGGTACTTCAGAAAAGGATCCTAGTTTTCATAATGTATCCTATTTGTTTAATACACAAGCATTAAGATACTAATAAAATGATATTTGGGGGCTGATTTGGGTTAAAATTGTCAGCAATCATGGTTTGGCAAGGAAGGTTATCTGTTGATGTATCTTTGAGCTTCTTGCTCATTTTATTGGAATGACAACTTTCCTGTCCTAACAGGGATTTTGCACATAAAATAAAATAAAATAAAATAAAATAAATGGCAGTCAGTCTGAAAATCTTTGATAAGAGTAAGTGGCAAAAACACCCCTCAAAAGAGCTTACTTAAACCTCAGAATGTGTCACCATTTGAATGCTGCTTCAAATTATTCCATCCATGACTAGTGTAGGGTTAAGAGAAATTGACACACAAATACTCTGCTGAAGCTCTATCAAGGTACAGCACTAATAACATTAATTAACTTTGCGAAGTAGGAATCACTTTTGAATGGACTCAATGACCCACTGTAAATTATACCTGTTGTGAAACTGATTTTAAAAAAACTATAATTGGAAAAAATATGGGCTGTATTCTAAAACACATACACCCTCCAATAATAGATTGGTCCAGGAGATTAAAGATTTCATTTCATATGGATAATTAATTGCATATGTATACTATGTGTGTCTGTGTGCATATAAACATACTCCCTGGAAAAGTAGTGTTCCATTCCTTCCAAAGGACTCCAAAGTGAAGAAAAAGCAAATATTTATACCTGACATATATTCCTAGCATGTCAAAGAAAACTGTCATAGCTTGAACTGACTAATAGTAACCTGTATTAGTCACCTAATGCAAAGGGATCTCATCACTGTTTCACCACCCCCTCCAGCTCTGCCAGGGTCACGTCCATTTCCTCCTCCTTCCTGCCTTGGAGGCTGCTTTTTTCTCACTTGTAAAAGCAGTTTCTGAAGGTAAGGGATATAATCACCCTTCTTGTTTTGTGACTTACATGTTACAATCTGCAGTTGCACTGAAGTGGCTGCATGAAGAGTACTATCTTAGCCTACCAGAACGCCTGTATACAGTGTGCGGTGGTGAATACACGTGTGTCTACTCTAGCACTTTTGTTGGGATAAATGGAAAAAAAAATCGACACCCTAAGCAACGTAAGTTACACAGAGAGATGCACTGGTGTGGACAGTGCTATTTCAGTAGGAGGCCTTCTCTTGTCAACATAGCTACCTCTGTTCACTGGAATGGTTTAGTTAAGCAGACAAGGAGAAGACTCTTTCATGTTATAAAGCAACTCTATGGGAGATCCCATAGAGGCACAGCTGCATCAGTACAGCTGTCTTCCAGTTATAACATCTCGGTTTAATAAATGGAGAGAAATATTGTGATGGAAAATGTCACCTATGAAATAAACACCCTAAAAATTGAAAATTTTGCCCAACCACTAATATTATAACTACTTGAAGGGGCTGTGCCCATGAAAGCTCATGATACCATCTACGTATTTTGTTAGTCTATAAAGTGCTACCAGACCATTTGTTGTTTTTTTCTGTAACAGACTAACTCAGCTACCCCCTGAAGCTACTTGTAATTTGTATTGCAATGGCAAATGTAAAGTCCCCAATCTGGGTCCAAGCCTATTTTTCCTGGCTAGATGTTGAACAACCAAAACCAAAACAGACGCTGCCTTGGAGACATTGTAATTATAACTGGGCAGAAAATGGTTTCAATATCCTGTGAAAATTTTCAAGATATCAGAAAAAACGTCCCATTCTCACCTCAGACCAAAAAGTTAAAATCTCAAAAATGTTCATGAATTGGAAATCTTTCCTGTGAAAATTTTGGTTACAATAAAATTGGCATTTTCCAATGTAAAAATGTTTCATTGACATTTCTCAGCCAGCTTTATCATCAGCAGGGAAGACACCCATCACAGGCACTGGGGGAAGGCGTGTGGGGGCCACCCGGACCGTGCGTGTGCTTTCCTGGACTTCAGTGCTTGCACTCCAGTGGCAATTCAAATGGGGCTGGAGCTTTGGATGCCACCGGTGCCACAGTAGAATTGCTGAGCCCTGAGACAATTGCTCCCTTTGCCCTCTCATTGGTGAGCCTGCTAATTATAATCTAATTCAGTATGCAACAGGTGAATGTGACCAACCAAAAGATGGAGGAGATAGAGAGGATAAGGGCAATGAAATGGAGGATAATGAGGTTACACGAGTAGTTAATTTGGAACTATCAGGCTTGCTAAACCCAGGGTTGTGAGTTCAATACTTGAGGGGGCCATTTAGGGATCTGGGACAAATCTGTAAGGAATGGTACTTGGTCTTGCCATGAGGACAGGGGACTGGACTCGATGACCTTTCAAGGTCCCTTCCAGCTGTATGAGATAGCTATATCTCCATATACTATTGCAGTAGAAAGAATTCCAAGAAAGATAATCATAATGGAATCTGCCCTGATAGATAGATATACACAAACACACTACAGTCACACTTCCAGGCTTACATTATCAAATTCTGTTAAGTAGGAGCCTGAAACGCTAACCAAACTTGCATAAAAAGTTAGAAATGCCCACTTTCTTTAAAATCAATTCACTGCTGTGTTCACCAGGGTCTCTGGAGATACACATTAGGCCAGATACAGGAAGGTTATTGCATCACCATTTCTCCGGTTATTATTAGCAATTTCAAATGTTAACAAAATAAGGGCTTAGCTCTGCAACCCATACTCATTGCACGGGCATGCACAATGAATGGAATGGAGCTTTAAAGAAACATGTCTACACAGCAGCGTTATTTTGGAATAACTGACTTTATTTCAAAATAACAAAATGCTCATCTACACAGCAAGCCATTATCCCGAAACAATGGCGAGCTGGAGAACTTCCTTCTCCAACTCCTGTAACCCTTGTTTCATGAGGAGTAAGGGAAGTTGAAGGAAGTGTGTTCTTCCTTCGACTTCCTGCTGTGTAGACAGCGCCAAAAGCTGTAAACTATTTTGACTTCAGCTACGCAACTGACGTAGCTGAAGTTTCGTGGCTTAATTCGACTTTTCCCCTGCAGTGTAGATGTGCCCTTAAGGAATGAAAGTCTCAGAGGGGTAGTCTGTTATTTTGTTAGTCTGTATCTGCAAAAACATATGTTGCCCAGGACTCCTCAATGTTTTAAATCAATGAAGTATGTCTCTTTGGGGTAAGGGGTCCATAATCTATGACCATGGTTAGAGGTTGGCTGGCTGGCTCTCAACAAACCCCCTTGAAGTCATCAGCAATATAAATGTTTTCTTCTCCAGAAGGAAAAAAAGCTAATAATTGAACTAGCATTAAAAATCAATAAACAAACAAGACCATAATGTAGAGCAACAGTGGAAATAGCACTGTTCTCTACTCTCCTCATGGAGGTGGTTTACATAGAGATCTCCCAGTGCTCATGCCGCAGCCACACTTTCGGTTTAAAGTGCTGCCATGGCTGTGCTTTAAACTTTTTAAGTGCAGACAAAGCCTTAGTCACTCTGAGGTGTGAAAAAGACACCCCTGAGCCACACAACTTACAGCAAACTAAGTGCTGTCCACACCATGCTATGTTAGCAGAAGAATGTCTGTCATTGTCATAGTTTCTGCCTCCCACAGAGATGGAATAATTATGCTGACAGGAGAGCAGTGTCTTGTAGGAATGTAAGCGACTAGTCGGCTAGTCGACTGCCTGATAAACATAGGCTTATCGGGTACTCGAGTTGACTTCTCGCTTCCCCACACCCTTGCTGCCTCTGTATCAGAAGCAGCAAGGGCGGGGAACAGGAGCCAGTGATAGGGGGAACCAGCTTAAAAGCCAGTTCCCCTCAGTACCAGCTCCGTGGGGGGTGGGAGTGGTAGGGGAGGCACAGCAGGAAATGGTGGAGCAGGAAAGTGCTCGAGCAGGAAACGCTGCTCGCCCTGGGTTCCTCGCTGTACCTCTGCCTATTAAATGTACCTCTGTCCATTTAAAAGGCAGAGGAGCAGCCAGGATAGTGAGTTTCCCACCCCACCCATCAACTACTCGATTAGCCTGTTAATAGAAATTTAACATCCCTAGTGTCCTGTCATCACGGAGCATCTTCACCAGATGTGTTATAGCAGCACGGTTCTGCTGATATAGCTCTTCTAGTATAGAGCTGCCTAAAGAAAAACTTGAGTTTAAATCCACACAAGAAACTCTAGAAATATCCTTACTGAAATTGATTTCTTTTGTAAACATACTGAAGTTTTCAGTCTCAAAACTGGGGAACAGTTATGGTCAGAAATATTTTACAGAAGATACATGTTACTTCCAGCTTATGTTTCCACTGGAAGATGAAACCTTTGTTGTTTCTCAAATACTTGAAATGGCATAAGCTTCTTTTAATATGTATATTTGAAAATATTTTGTATCTAAATGCAAGCAATCCTTCCTATAATAACTGCCTGATGTTGTTAAAAAGTAGTAAGATGTTTTATGTGAAAATATAGCAAGGTCATTTGCGCTAGAGTAATTAGTTATATAAGAAACCATTTAAGTTACATTATCATTCCAGAAATTGACTCATTCCAGAGTCAACAACTAGGCTAAAGACTTTTTAAGTGTTGTTTAGCTCTAAAAGTCTGCTTTGAGAACTAAAATCTCTTATATAAAGAACAATTGTTGGACTCCTTGAAAATAGAATTTCATTTCCTGTCAAACTCTAATCAAAGTAAAAAAAATCTCAGAAAATGGTCTCAATAAAAAGACAGAGAACTAACTTTTAAAGTTGTTTGAATCTTTCCTGCCAGGAGAATCACAAAGGCCATTAAAGGAATGTTGCATACTCATTAAACAGACTAAATATTCAGAAACTGAAAGTGTCACCTAAGCCAACTCCAAAGACAAGGAACCAATGTAAGAGTGACAGCAACCAACTTGCATCTAAATAAGCATGACAAAAGTGGGTTTTTTAAAATAAATTCATGACAATAAGAAAGGTATAAAAGACTCAGTGAGCTCACACTCACATACCCCTGCTATGCACTCCACATCTCATTCTGCCCATTTCTAAAGGCAGGCTACCACAGAATGATAAAAACGGAAGACTCAGGAAGAAACTAACCCAAGTAAATTTCCACAAAACTTCAGCATGGACTGATGAGAAGCTAACAAAGACATTGTAAAAGGATTCAATTTAAAACTTCTGTAATGACTTTGTTGGAATATTGAAACACTGTTGTGACTTCAAAGAGTAACAGCTTCTCCAGTTTGTCACTAAATGGTTAGACCACGAAATGCTGCAGAGATGGAGGCCAAACACTGGTAAACAGAGAAACAGTGGGATTTAATTGGATTTAAAATTCTTAATATTGGTTAATCATCTGTCTTCAGTCAGTTTCTTAAATGATCTTCAGTTTCACAGGATGTAAAGTCTGCTTATTTTGACAGCTATAAACTAGCTACTTATTTATTCATAAGTAACAGGGCCACCTGCACTACACTTGCACCAGTGCAATCTCTGTTAAAAGGTCTCCACAGAGAGCTGTAGAGAGAAGATTATAAGTGAAGTAACCAGTTATCATTTGTGTTCAGTAATGTGGCTTGTTTAATGTTCCTTTTTGTAAAATATAGGTTGGACCTCTCTGTCCGGCACCATGGGGACCTGACTGGTCTAGATGAGGGATTTTGCTGGACCAGGAGAGGTCATTTCTGGGCCCCTTGCCATCAGCCCCCTCCATCTTTGGCCCAACCACTGGCCTCTCACTGGCTCCTGCTGCCCTGCACATGTGCCGGCCTCCTGGTGCCATGCCGGGCAGCCCAGTGGCTGTTGTATGCCGGCCTCCTGCTGCCACGCCTGGCAGCCCCACTGTCTCCACACACCAGGGTCCCACTGTCCTACTGAGCAGCCCCACTACCGCTGGAGTGTGGGGCTCCCATTGCCACTCACTGGACTCCTGTTGCCCTGCCAACCTGCAGGTGTCCCAGGCGCTAGCTCTTCACCTGGACTTTCTGCTCTTGGAACGTCTGTGAGTTTCAGTTTAAAGAGTTTCAACCTGTACTCAAATAGCCATGATTAGCAACTGTGATTATTTTGCTTGGTCTTGGCCATGGTGTCTTCTAATCCATTTAAGCCATACCCCTGAGTTGGCAATTTAAATCTGCCCCTTTTAGCCTCACAAATCCAAATGACTGAAGGGTATAAGAGATAATGGCACTCTTCATTGTACTGTGCATTTTTGCCTCAGAACACCATACCTGCCTCTTCCAAATGAATACTACCCAAAAGTTTTAACCATAAGAAAAAAACTTGCATGCAATGTGCGTAAGACTTTCCTCAGTAAGGGGTTATAAACAAAGGGTGGAACAGAAACAAGGTTAGCAACAGTGAAAGATCATGAGGTGTGCTCTTCTTACACAAGGTTGTCATGACCTCTGCTCTGTACCTGAGCAGTGGAGTAGTGGATTGTTTAGATCTTTTTTATTGACTACCTACGAGGTAAAGGCAAGAAACACTCTTGGAAGGAAAAGACTGGCAAGCAATCAACCGAGCTGAAATGGCAGAGCAAAAGGGACGAATGGAGGACCATCAACTAAAGATGAGAATTAGGTTGGGACAAAGCCATACATGTCCTTAGAGAGTTAAGATGAGGAAGAAGAGTTTGAATTAATAGATTCATATATTTCAAGGCTAAAAGGGATCATTGTGCTCATCTAGTCTGACCTCCTGTTTACCACATGCCATAGAACTTCCCCAAATTAATTCACAGAGAACACCTTTCAAGAAAACATGCAACCTTGATATTAAAATTCTCAGTGATGGAAAATCCACCATAAGCAGGATGACCTCATTTCCCTATGCTGAATATGGGACACCTGGTAAAATTACTCGTAGTCAATTGAGTTCAGTGGCAACCAATCAGAACTATGCAGTACAAACATTCAAATTAACATCAGATTGACTGAGCCCCTGTTAAAAAGAAATTCTGTGTAACTGGAGTCTTTTTATTTACCTTCTTATTTTTAAAGTTTGCATGGGAAGAGGTAACACACACTCACACACACAATCCCATACATCTCTCTCAAAGAGAGATGGGGATGACCAGCTGACCTGCTTCAACCCTCCATGCCCAGTGCTCTCCACCCTCCAGGCCTGGCTGGACCCCTGGGATGGACCCACCTCTCCTGGTACCTGATGCCACATCTTCTTGAGACAATTGGGGGAATTCAGGGTCACAACCTCATACTCTTTCTCCTGTCAGCCAGCAGCAGCCTATCATCACTGTGTGGGAGGGAAGGGACAGGAGCTGGGTCTAGCCATGGGAGGCTTGGGGGCATGAGAGTGGGGTGTAGGGATGACCTAGCCCATGCCTTTGCATAGGTCATGTCCTCACCCCACACACACTAGAAGCAGCTTGTCCCTTCCTGCCTGCACAGTGTGGAAAGGCAACTAACACCTGCTGGCCACCGACATAACCCAGCCACCTCCTGTCCCCTGGCTATAGCATGGACAGGAAGGAGTTAAGCCCTATGGATGTGTTGAACAACAGGGCTCAGGGAATCTGATGCAGCTTCAGTGAACCTAGTGAGAGGGGACTACGCAGGGGAGCCGTGCCTAGGGGACAGAGCATCCCCACACTGCTTGAGAGCAGAACCTAGGGTGGGGGAAGGCATGAGGAGAGGGAGCTAAGCCCCCATGGGGGTTGCTGTGGTGCCTGCAGGGTCAGGACGTGAACAGGCTATAAATTGCGTCCCCTGCTCTGCCCCCACCACTCCAGAGCTCAGCTTGTGGGGTGGAGAAACTTCCCCATGGCAGAGCAATGAGAGACTTTGGCACATTCAGATCATGGCTCCTGCAGGCCAGTATTCATGACAAAGTCTCTTGAGCTTTCCCGGGGTACCTGCCCAGCCAGAGGCAGTGGAGGAAGGAAGGAGCCTGCCAGTCAAGTGGTGGGTGATCTCAGTGCTTCAACCCGGGGATGGTTCTCTGCAGTGCTGGGAGTGGAACAAACCCACTGTAAGAGCAGTGGGGCTGGAGAGGTGAAGGGGCACCATAGGGAGAGGACACAGAGAGGAGGAGCAGAAGGGGAGTATGTGAAGGGCCAATGTGCGGGCAGCAGAGGTGTCGTACAAGTGACCACTGCCTTTTTCTGCACTCACCAGCTGCTGGCTGGAAATGGGGCAGTGGAGAGCCTGCTGGCCAACAAGCGGCACCACAGTGGGGATTGTACCGGTGGACCAGCAGAGGAGTGGCTGGCCCTGCACACCGCAGCTTTGTTAGACCACCAGACTTGCACACTCACCCCAACATCAGCTCATTAGACGCTTCCCTCCCTCTGCACACACGCTCACCTCTGATTTGTAGGCAGCTAGTGAGCATGAATCCAACCAGCAGCAGGACTTGCCAGTACTGATGTGGGGGAAGAGATGGAAAATATGTGACGATCTGCCCATTTTAAAGAAGATGTTAGCACACCTACAGGGGCATTTAAATATGGGACTGTCTCTTTAAAAATAGCATGTCTGGTCACCCTAACCATGACCCTTAGTAAGTTATTCCAATGGGTCATTTTTCTCACTGTTAAGAATTTACACCTTATTTGCTGTCTGAATTTCTCTAGCTTCTATTTCCAGCCATTGGGTTGTATTATACCTTCCCTGCTAGATTAAAGGGCCCATTATTAAATATTTGTTATAGATTGCAATCAAGTTACCTCTTAGCCTACTCTTGTTAAGCTAAATAGACTGAGCTTCTTGAGCCTATTAATATAAGGCATGTTTTCTAATCTTTTAATCATTCTTGGAGCTCTTCTCTTAATCTTCGCCAATTTAAATTCTTCTTGAATTATAGACACCATAATTGGACACAATATTCCAGCAGTGATCACAACAGTACAAAAACAAAACAAAAAACCAAACATAAACCCCATGTAAAATAATCTCCCTTCTTTTGCTCAAGATTCCTCTGTGTATGCATCCAAAAACTGCATTTGCCCTTTCAGCCAGAGCATCTTACTAGGTGCTCATGTTCAGCTGATCCTTCACCATGACCCCCAAATCTTGTTCAGAGTTATTGCTTCCCAGGATTGAGTCCCTTCTTCCTCTAAGGATCACCCACATTCTCTGTTCCTAGATATGTACATTTATATTTAGCCATATAACGCATATTGTTTGCTTGCATCCAGGTAACTAAATGATCCATATCACTCTGTACCAGTGACCTTTCGTCTTCATTATTTACCTCTCCCTGCAGTTGTTGGGTCATCAGCAAACTTTATCAGTGAGAATTTTATGTTTTCCTTCAGGTCATTAATAACATTTTAAATAGCATAGGGCTACGGACCAATCCCTGCAGGACCCAACTAGAAACTCATGCATTCAGTGATGATTGCTCATTTACAGTTACATTTTGAGACCAATCAGTTAGCCAGTTTTAAATTCATCTATTGTGTGCCTTGTTAGTTTTATAGTGTTATAGTTTTTTAATCAAAATGTCGTGCAGTACCAATTCAAATTCCTTAAAGAAGTCTACTATTACATCAACACTATTATCCTTATCTGCCTTTATCAAACTTGTAATCTCATCAAGAAAGGATACCAAGTTAGTTCGACATGATCTGTTTTCCATAAATCCATACCGATTGGCATTAATGATATTGCCTTTCTTTAATTCTTTATTAATCTTGTCTTGTATCAGCAGCTCTATTAGTTTGACATGTCTGACTGCAGACTGACAGGTCAATAGTTACCCATGTTATCCCTTTACCCTTTTTAAATATAGGCACAATATTAGCTTTCTTTTTCCAGTCTTTTGGAACTTGCCTGGTGTTCCATGACACATTGACAATCAACATGAAATGGTCTAGGAAGCCAAAATGTCTCACGTTAGTAGCAGCTGTTTAGAAGCCTCCTAAGATACTCATAAGATAAAGTGGAATGGAAAGAGTGTAATCATATGGTCTGACTGCATCATCTTCCCTCCCCTCAAATACAGAACATAAATATTCTTCTGTGTTTCCTACATTATTTATTGATTATTCTATCCTTTCATCTAGTAATGGAAAGTAATAGAAATATGTAAGGACAAAAGAAATCAAAGCAGGGATACTCAGGGGATGGCAGTCTGATTGGCAGGTGGGTAAAATAATTTAAAAAGCAGAATGCTGAATGGATTGGAGTCTGCAATGGGAGAGTTGGGAGGCTATAGAACAGATGATTGCCACTGCAGTCAGATGAAGTCAGTATGGGTCCATAGGCGCACCATGACATCGGGCCCCCCATGCCCCTTCCATTCACTTGAGTCATGTTTCTAGGCTCTTTCTCCTAGAGAGGCAAAGAGACTGTAACAAGGAGTCCACTTTCCCTGGGAGCAGTGGGGCCAGTTATAGTGCTCCTTTCCTTCTCTCCCAGAGTGGCAGGGACAGCAGAAAACAGCAGGGGCTCTCCATTATTTAACCTAGGCATAGATATATCAATTAGCTGGGTCAAGCCTTTGTACTCCTCCCTTCCTACCACATGCAGAATCTTCTAGGGGGCAGGTGTTGGCAAAACCCTAGCTCCCAGATGAATGGTGGGCTTAAAAACAATTAAGGCTATCTGAAAAAAAAGGTAAAGGTGGGGAGGGTAGAGCCAAGAACTGCAGAGAAATCCTCTGGAAATGATAGACCGGAGCCTGGAGATCATAGGGTATGTCTACACTTGCACCCTCTTTCCGGAGAGGGATGCAAATGCAGCTGAGTGAAACTGCAAATGAAATACGGATTTGAATTTCCCGCGCTTCATTTGCATAGTCACATTATGGCACTATTTCAAAATAGCACTATTTCGAAATAACAAACACTGTGTAGACGTGGTTATTTCAAAAGAAAACCCTTCTTCCGAAATAACTGGTAAACCTCATTGTAGGAGGAATAAGGGTTATTTCAGAAGAAGGGTTTTCTATCGAAATAACCACGTTTTAACAGCGTCTGTTAATTCAAAATAGCGTTATTTTGAAATAGCACCATAATGTGAATATGCAAATGAAGAGTGGGATATTTAAATCCCGGCTTCATTTGCAATTTTGAATGTCTTCATTTGAATCCATCTCTCGAAAGAGGGTGCAAGTGTAGACATACCCATAGAGAATTGTATTGTGGGGGAATGGATGGGAGGAGTGAGAAATGTTGGTGTTGATTAAAGAGACTAAACTGGGACACTAACATCTAGACAGCCGGGCTATTTCGGGATACCTCTGGTATCCCGAAATAGCTACCCTGCATCTTTTAAACATGCCTGTTATTTTAAAATATTTTTCAAAGTAACAGGCATGCTATTCCGGCATCCCTGTAACCCTCATTGCATTGTGCAAATTGCATATCTTATTTTGAGTTTAGAGTACTGTGTAGATGCACCCTAAAAGACCTGCAAGAGTGCAATGGAGATTAAATAGAGAGAGCAGGTTGTTGAGTTTGCCCAGACACGAAGGTCAAAGGATGTGGTAAGGAAAAGAAATTGGAAGGGTAACAAGGTGAGAAATTAGAGGCCACTAAGGGAAGAGGCTGTTGAGTTAGTGATGGTGGAATGCTTGAGATAATTGCTCATAGTAGGGACAAAGAAATGTGGGCAGGTGGGCAGGCCTAGCCATGTCTGGGTCAAAATACCGGGGTGTCTCATTTGTAGCTTCCAGAACTCCATAGAAAAGCAGCTTCCATATAAATAAATCCCCCCAACATAGCAGCTGTGTCCAGCCTAATTTGGAGGGGCAGAGGGGAAGACAGAGGAAGGAAATTGAGCAGAAAAAAAAAAAACCCTGCGACTCTCAGTAGTATTTGTCCAGAGCAGCAGTGATCTGATATGAAAATACAGGACTTGTTGCAAACTGTGACCATGCACAGTGTATGAAATAAAGGCATTTTCATCACCTGGAATCAAATCAAGAGCACTCTTCAGAGACTGATTTAATGGGAGAAATTAACTCCATAAAAAGGTTTTAACAAACAAACACATGGTGAAATAATTATGTTCTGTCGCTCCATAGAACACATTATAGCAAAACCTGTGCCATAGGCAACTCGACAATTTCATTGCAATATTTCACTCATTTGATGGAACAATTAAAGTGTTTAAAAACTCTCTCCCTATTCAAACACAGAAAGAAGTAAGTTGCTAGTGAACATGGAGATCTTGTAACTGCAAGATATCAAATATATATATAGAATGTGAATATTGTTAAGATTCCACTTGATCCCATCAATGTGGATTAATTAACAATAACTATCCATGCCCCCTTTTTTCTGCTAATGTAATTTCAGACGCACTAATTCCACTTACAGATTTTATGGTAACATTTTAAATTAAAATGTCCTAAGTACACTTAAATACACATTCTCTGTGGATTTAATAAGGTGGTTATATGTTCATTAAGTTGAAATTGATTATTAACTCTTCCATGTTGCACTGATGTGTACATTCAGCAGAGCTAAGTTTGCAATGTCCTAAAGATGACAACGTACTTCATGACCTGGCTTTTTAACACATTAAGCTATAAAACAGCTTGTTCTTTCAGTGCACACTATGAGACCAATCTGGCTCCCATTAGGGGCAGTGGTAAAGCTTCCACTGAATTAAGTGTGAGCAGAATTGATATCTATAAATGGCTTGCACTGAGGGACAGAACCAAAATAGACTGGGAAAATGCAATGTCTTAGAAAACATATTAACTAATAAGAGAGGTAATACTTTCTCCCCCTTTTAACCAGCTCTGATTAACATGCAAGAATTGCTGTCTTATCCTGTCTATGGGTAGGATTTCCAAAAGTGTCTAAATGGTTTAGGAGCATAAATCCATTTGAAAATCAACTTTAGCTAAGTTGCTTAGGGGAAGGTTCTCAAAGCACAAAGGACAGGTGTGCATCTGCCATTTATGCTTCTCCAATTCTCCCCCTTACATTCTTTGGAAATGCCACCATATGTCTTTTTTTTTCAGTCACACTAAGTCAATAATTTTATTGTGTGGAATAATGTCTTGATAGCATTATTCTTTCTTTCTTTTACTTTGTGATTACAGCACCAGATTCCCATGTCTGGGGATGGCGTAAGGAATGGACATCCACCTTGAACAACCCTTGCAAATTTTCTTTCTTTGGCAAGAATCTGTATAGAAGGATTTAAGTGTCTTAAATCTCTCAGATTTGAATCTCTCAACCTCATTCATGGTCAGCCTTTCATTCTACTTTTTTTATATCCGCTCTGTAAACCTTCTGTAAAAGTGCACCTTTTTTTGTATGTTGGACATGGGTCACCACTGCAGTCATCGTATCCACAACTGATGGAAGACTGAAACTTTCCAGGATTGTCTAAGCATCTACTTGTTTGTGACAAAAATCAGTATCGTTACCCTCTACATAAAGTGTTGGCAGATTATTCATTTCCATTTTATAGGAAGCAGGCATGGCTTTGATTTTATCACCATTAATATTAAGTTATGTAGATTTTGTAGTGTTTTGAGCTCTCCTAGCATTATCTGTGGTTGTTCAAGTAGTTTCCCCAAATAAGCCAATGTCACATGTTTAAGGTCCTCTAAAGAGGAATCTTCATATCTCACAACTCCTGTTTTGGCTTCCATCAGCTTTGTGATCAGATAATTGACTCAAACATTAAGTAAGAGAGGTGAGAGAATGCATTTCTGAGTCTACTGAAAGCCAACTCGTAATACAAGCATTGACCTCACAGAGCTAAATGAACTGTGGTGCAGTTCATCCATGGACACCCTAAACCTGTTCTTGAAGAGGGTGGGGGGGAATTCCAGTTCAGTTGTGAAAACTCACGGGCTGGATAGTTCAGGTAGCATCTTAACTTCTACTTATTTGTACTGCTTTTCTGAACCAAACCTTCAAATGGCTTCTACCATTATCACTTCTGGGGGAGTCTTAAAAGTGAAACCATGGTTTGAGAGAAAAATACATTTATGAGTACAGTCCCAAATCCAATCAGCATGAGCACTGGAAGCCTGATCGCTTTAGGGAGCGTAATCTGAACAGATATTTACACAAAATTTGGCAATGTTAAACCTTTCACCTTGTACCGTAAATTATAAGTCTAAACATCAAAACAATTTAATGTGAACTCCCACCACACTTTGAGATTACTAAGAACTCATCATCTAACCTTACCCTACATAATTAGTACAAGAAGAACATCACACTACTAGGAAAATACAGAAAAGTTCTAATGCTACCCAAACACAAATGACTATTCCCAAGTCATGAAATGTTCAGGAAGCAGGGTGGGGGTGGGAGAGCATCTGTAACAGCTAATTGAGCAAGTCTCCAATGAACTGCATAAGACCAAATCTTATTGATTGCTGATTAAGTGTGGCAGAATGAATTTTGTCTTGTCCCAAAATACAGCTAGAAAATAACAGTTTCTTCACTGAGTGACACACATAATGATTTATAGGGACACTGCCGATGGCTACTTTTCCTCTCCTGTTTGCTCACACACAAACCATGCATCTACATTCCTGAACTTCGGGCCAATCAGCCTGCCAGTTGGTTGCATGCAATTGATGGGACAATTAGGCCCCTCAACTTTTGGGATGTAGACAAAAGTACAATTATTTTCACTTATTCAGTGCAATTCCCTTGTGCATTTGACGTTCCTTTACTTAAAGCAGAGCTCAGTTTATAATGATTTCCATGTGGGAAGATGTTTTGCTACTTAAGTATAGCATGTGCTTTTTCTTTAACATCTTTCTACTACCAATACTCCAGTGAGAAGCCCTCATCTTTCCATTAAACAACCAAAGAGTTGTGCGCATCCGAACAGTACAGTCAAAACAGGGTATGCAAAATGTTATCTACTCATATGAGTTTTTGCAGTGTTGTTCTAATTATGTTGGTCCCAGCATATTAGAGAGACCACGTGGGAACAATTTGGTCTAATAAAAGATTTTAACTCACCCACCTTGTCTCTATTCATGTGAGCTCCATTATACCGCATGCTCACCTGTTTAGTCACTTGCATTTCAGATTGTTGTTAGAACTCCTAGTTCCTCATTCTGATGATGAATAGAAAAAGGAAAGTTTGAATTAAAAAGACACTTTGCCAGAAACTTATCATTTGTACTGTGGTTGCACCCAAAGGTCTGAACCTGGATTGAGATCCCATTATGCTATGCGCTGTACAAACACATGGAAAGATGTGATTTGAAAATCTTATAATCTAACTCTTGTATTGTATATGACAACCTATAATCTACTTACAGTTATTATTTTGTAAACTCTCAATTACAGGTAGGCTCAAAATAAATCCTTGAGCTTTGGGAAGTTTAGATCACGATTCAGGTCTGAGTTTCATGGCTTCTTCTTTTCCCTATTATGGAACAAGCCAAAACCGCAGCCCCAAACCCTCTGCTCCAAACTTTGTGGGCTACCACTAATCTAAATATAGAAAATATAAGGACTGAACCCTGATTTCAAATACAAAAGCCAAAGCAAAACTCTCAAACCATTTAAATATATAACGTCATCCAAACAAGATAATTGCAATTTAGTTTGCGTTTCCTGCTTTAACAGAGGAGGTCATTGGTATTTTCACCCTCCCCTTTCTTCTGGGAAATAAAAATATTTTCCAGGTGATTGGGGAAAAAAAGACAGATAATTAATCTTTGTTTTTTATAAAGAAACAAAGTACTAGCCCAATGACCCTCTTTGTATCACACTTCAGTGAAATCAGCACCTTAGTTACAAATTCTTTCTATTGAAATATTTTTCTACCCTCAGTGTTATGTCAGAATAACTCACTAAATACATTGACAATATCAGTCTAAGTGGGATCTATACATTTACCTGGCCATCCTTTCCTTAATTCCCTCTCCAAGAGGAGGCATAAGCTATTGATTAGCTTCCACAAAGAGGAGAAACATGGACACAACAGTGAATGCCCCTCCCTCCTAAGTAGGCTTTGATTCATCAAAGCACTTAAACAAGTGCTTAACTTTAAGTCCTACTGAAGTTGCTTGAGGGTCTGACCCTGCACTCACTGCAGTCAACAGTAAAGCTCAATGGTGCAGGATAAGATCCTCTGCTGGTGTAAATTATCAGAGCTCCTTTTACTTCAATGGAGCTAAAACAATTTACACATGCTTCATGTAGGACTGGCTTGACATAAGTAACATGCCTCCATTTTTTTATTTTATTTATTTATTTTTTTTAGTGGTCATCATTGGGAAGATGAATGGAAGCCTGACAAAAAATATTCTTAAATTAGGATGTCTTTGCTAGCTAAGATAAGCAGCAATACCCTAATGCTATGGGACAAGAAAAACCTGGATTGTAAAGATCAGATTCCACATGAACAGCACATGCTGTATAGGGATTGGTTCCAGCAAAGTAACCAAGCTAATCCAAACGTGTGATTGTAATGTATAGCAAATGTAATCTGATGTGTAAATGTATATAAAGGAAAAGGTTGTATGTGTAACTTTGGATGTGAAGTACACCCTATGCTCACCCCCTGCACTTGAGTCTGATCAACTCAGCATAGCTCTGCTGTTTGTCAAATAAAGAAACCTGAGTGATGAACTCCAGAGCTGAATTGAGCGTTTTGGATCCCAGAGGAATGGATAAAGTGTTCTCCCAGAACTGGACAAGGGGTTATGGATCAGAAGAATGGAAAAGGACTCAAAGGGAATCCCATCACTTAAGTGCTTTGCTGCCTCAGGATTTAGGTTGTATAATGGTAACATATAATGAGAATGAGTGCCCCCTTTATAGATACATGCATGTAATACAAAAATAGATGTTAACCATATAACACAAAAGTGGTTACTCGTAATAAAATTGTGTCGATTGCCTTTGTTGGACTTTGTTCACAAATACATTTCTAGATGCTACTATTTATAAATTTCCATCTCCTGAATAGTTCCAGACAGTTCCTCTAAAAAAAAAAAAAGCAACATTCTTTCCCCTTAACACAGTAATTTCCCCCAACTGCAGCCTGACTATCCTGTACCACCAACAATTTTTAAGTCCAATTTCTCACTCTCCTTCAGAGATAGAAATATACATAGGAGCTTTATACTTCTGGAAAGGGGAATTTCTGAGGTTTCCAGTAAGATATGTAGAATGAGTGACATCTCTCCAAGTGAGGGACATAAGCCAGGTATGATGGCATAGTATGCTTTAAAGATTTTATAGACATTATGGGAACAGAATTCTCAGCTACCTCCTCTGCCTTGATCATAGAATATTAGAACCGGAAGGGATTTGAAGAAGTTACCAAGTCCAGTCCCCTGCCTTCACTGCAGGATCAAGTACCATGTAGATCATCCCTGACATATGTTTATCCAGAGATGGAGATTCCACAACCTCCCTAGGCAATTTATTCCAGTGTTTAACCACCCTGACAATTAGGAAGTTTTTCCTAATGTCCAACCTAAACCTCCCTTGCTGCGATTTAAGCCCATTGCTTCTTGTCCTATCAAAAGAGGTTAAGGAGAATAAATTTCTACCTCCTCCTTGTAAATACCATTTTAGGTACTTTAAAGATACTATAATGTCCCCTCTCAATCTTTTCTTTTCCAAACTAAACAAACCCAGTTCTTTCACTCTTCCCTCACAGGTCATGTTTTTGAGACCATTAATCATTTTTGTTGCTCTTCTCTGGACCTTCTCCAATTTGTCCTCATCTTTCCTGAAATGTGGTACCTAGAACTGAACACAATACTCCAGTTGAGGTCTAATCAGCGCAGAGTAGAGGGGAAGAATTACTTCTTGGGTCTTGCTCACAACACTCCTGTTAATGCATCCCAGAATCATGTTTGCTTTTTTGCAACAGTGTCATACTGTTACTTTATATATAGCTTGTGGTCCAGTATGACCCGCAGAACACTTTCTGCAGTTCTCTTTCCTAGACAGTCGCTTCCCATTTTGTATGTGTGAAATTGATTGTTCCTTCCTAAGTGGAATACTTTACATTTTCCTTATTAAACTTCACCCTTTTTACCTCAGAACATTTCTCCAATTTGGCCAGATCATTTTGAATTATGACCATATCCTCCAAGGCTCCTGCAACCTCTGTCTGCTTAGTGTCATCTGCAAACTTTATAAGTGTACTCTCTATGCCATTAACTAAATCATGGGGGAATGCGGAATAAATCCCAAGGTGCACAGGGATCATCTCTGCCTTTCCACAACATACCCACAGAGCATTGTTTACACTGTTGAAGTGGACATGATCTATTGACAGAGGGAACAAGCATGAACACACTCTGGTGATTTGTTTTGTCGACTTTTTGGTGTGTCAACGTTTTGTCACCAAAGCTTAGTAGTGTGGATATACCCTAAGAGAAGTTGTTACAAATCATGATTTCTCACCCTAGTTCTTATTTCAGGTATAGTCCTTCTCAGGTCAGGGCTGATCTTTTTTCTGACTTGGGTCTTGCACCTTCTCTCCCCCTGTCCTTAGAGTTATTTTTTTTCCCAAGTGTTTTCATGTATTCGCTCGGGGAGGGGAGGCAGTCTGTGAAGCCAGCTGAAGACAATCATTGTTTGTTTCCCATTCCTTATATAGAATTTCCCCAGGGTGGGAAGTCTTTGTTCAATTCTCTCCACCACTGTTGGAAAGTACAAAATTCAAGGACAAACAAGACTATTTACAGATCATCGTCTTAAGCATCAGGCCATTAAATTCCTAAAGAACCACTAATAGGTTTAGACTTCCTTCACAAACAAGAATGATATATGTACACAAATGGAATATACACATTCAGGGCATTACAAGTTCTTGAATGAAAAGCTATAGGCCCCATTTTGCATAAAGCATAATTGAGTTATGCAAATTCAAAAACATATTTCCATTTAAATATGGAGTGCAGTGTTGCAGGTTCTAATGATACCATTTCTTATGTGAAAGTAACACAAGTATAACCTTATTTTACAATGGAGAACTGAGGCACGGAGAGATTGATTTACTTAAAGTCACACGAGAAGTCCATAGAGGGGCTGGATAATGAACCCAGAGCTCCTAAGCCCCAATCCATTATCTTAACTACAAGCCATCCATCCCTATTTCTCACTTTATATAACATCTTCTAGTTATTTATTTCTATAGATACATTTTAGGATGTTATTGGGAAAATTGCTTCTCAGTGCTACAGGCTGTCCTCGCTATAAGTCCAAGATATGTTCCAAAAAAAACCTTGGACTTACAGCGAAACAACTTAAAGCAGGGATTTTTTTCCTGTGGCTGACTTTCATTTGCGCAATTTTTTTTTTTTTTGCCTCACTTAAGAGCGGGGAATGGGAGGACTTATAATGCATCAGTTCCTACAAGCGTCAGTGAATTTAATGCAGAATGGATGTATACCGGGGCAACTTAAAGCAGGGATGCCCTGTACCCATATTGCAAATTAGAGAGCTTCGCATCACCTAGTAGGGGGTCAGAATGCAAATACAGAAGCTAGCCAAGATAATGGTGTAAGAATGCTGCTATCTTGTCCTTCATAACCAGCAAGTTCTTTCACAGTGACATATAAATTCAAGATTTAATCATGTTAATGATTAAAGATTGGTCACTTGCAGAAAATCGTGCAACTGCCACCCCCATTTACTCATAACAACGATTTGTTAGGTTTGAAGAATAAGAGGAAAAGGGAAGTAATACAGGATGCAGTTTCCTGAACAAGAGAACCCAAATGTGCATCAAATGCAATCATCTGCACAGGCATGCATAGTAGGAAAGCATGATACAGGGGTCTTGCGCTGAACATTGGTATTTTCTTCCATGTTTCATCTATGCAAAGGCTGTACGTTTCCCACTGGGTTATAATACCTTAGATGTGACATTTTCTTCAGGCACATGTGAAGCTAATGAATGGATTCAGACTCTTCATAATGATCGAGCCTACCAAGTAAATAGCAAACGCTTGCTCGTGTCAAAGAGCTGCATAGGGGAACTTGTAGCTTGTATAAAGCAACTTAGATGGCTCCTAAATCAATCAATCATAGCCACCAACTCTGGCTATGTGGGGGTCAGGGCAGTGTGTGAATGAGCTCTACCAATGCTCAGCTGGTGTATAGCCCTTTAGGAACTCCAGACAGCTGGCAGAAGATAGAGCAGCCCACCAGCTGCTCTAACTTACCATGGAACAGTACAAAAAAAATCAGGAAGTCATGACTGTCCCCTTCTATCTTGCACAGAGCAGACTATGCCATAGAACAGAACATGGGCCGTATACTTGAGTGAGACACTGGAAGATCCTAATTTGAGATTCAGACCAAGATACTATCGTATCACAAATGAGGACACCTCTGACAAGGCTATGCAATAGGAGCCCCACCCTAGTTGTCTGTTTACCTGTGCAGTTAGTTAGTGCTCCTGCCCCCACCCTCTCCCTTGCAGTCCATCCCAGAAATGTGAGCTCAGTCAGGCAGATGTTGTAACAGCCTTCATGCCTCTCTCATGAGATAACAGCAATGTCCTCGCTGGAGGTTAGGGATTCAGTGAACCCCAAATCTGAAATGTAGGTTCTCCCTCTCTTAAATAATACCAAAGTAAGAAGGAATCCTATGCGCTTCCTAACCCACACCCCACTCCAAATTAGCTACTGTTATTAAAATGTTTATTAGCTTGCCCTGCCAATATATCCAGGACATATCATCTCTGTTCCAGAAGTCACATTCCTTCTGACTGTGCTGGCAGACTATGAGATAAGCTCAAAGCCTGTAAGTGCCATGTCTGAATTCATGGGCTCATATAGCTTGCAGATGAGGATTACATGAGCAGGTGGTCAGCTCATTAAATCCAACCTCCTCCTTTTCTCCCCACCCCCAAACTTTCTGGATTGTGAATGAGTGAGACTAGTCTTTTAAAAGCACACCAACTGGACTGCTAAACTCTTCAGTGCATTTAGGGCCAGAGCTCAGTGACAAGAATCTGCAGCTGTTCGCTGGATGATGAGGTGGGTGAATGGTAGCCAGAGCTGAACCTACTACCTCAATGTGGAGGCCTATCATTATATTTCTTTGAATGAGAGGTAGGGAAGGGAGATAGAAAACTCACCCTTTTTCCCTCCCACAAACACTGTAAAATATTCAGGATTTGATATAGATTACTAATATCCATATTACCCAAGCCATACTGAAACTTAAAACAGTGATAAAAAGTAATGTTGCCATAATAAACACATCTGTTTAAAGTGGATTATCAAATAGACTATCAAATGTTACAGTGCACTGTTCTCGGGATATGGCTTTACCCTGATTTAAAGGGGTTTACTTTAGAGGGCAAGAGGTGTAAGATGGTTTGTACGTGAAATAGAAGAGCATCTGTGGGGTACTGGAGAAGACACAGGACATCCACAAATGCTCAGTCACCTGTGTTCCCTGTAAGCGGAGAGCTTGGGCGGCTGCCTGGCAGAGACTCAAATGCTGCCCAGTCGACTAGCAGAGCACCCACAGCCAGCAGCATGTGTTTCTACATGCCTCGGTGCACATGACAAAATTTATTCCACAATGGACGGACAACATTAGAGAGAACATTGCCCATTACTCTAGTTTTACAGGCTTTTCTAGTTTGCCAATAAGAATACTAGTAAACTCCTGTCATACACACAGCAGTGCAAACTTTTGTGCCTCCTGTAACCAAACAATATGTATAGTGTTTAGTGGATAATATTCAGGGGTTGTAGTTTTTCGTAAGCAGAGTGGGGTAAACACTGAAATAAAAATTCAACTCATATTCACTTTTAAATATAAGTGCATGTGTTTTGGCTGTTCGTATCCCTTGGGCATTTTCTTTCTTACTGAGCAAACAAGTGCTACAGTACTAACACTTGCAGAAAGTGAATTTTGAGGTAACACACCAGGGTTTCCAGGTGTCCGGTATTCACCCAGACAGTCCGGTATTTTCGGCTCCTGTCTGGTAAAAAAATTCAGAGAATACCAGACACCTAAAATGTCTGGTATTTTCTGAATTTTTCCTGGATGCGAAAATGCTGGGCACCTGGCAACCCTACAAACACTCAGCGCCCATCCTCCCTCCGCCCCTGAGTCCCCCCCCCCCCCCCCCCCCCCCCCCCGACTCCCAACACTCCTGACCCCAGTCCCCATGCTTACCTGGTTCCCCAAGGCTGCCGGCACAAAATGGCTGCTGGCCAAAAGACCTCGGGGAAGCAATGCTTCCCTTGGGTCTTAGGGCTCAACTGCTCCCCTGTTCCTATCCCTGCACTTAAAGGGGACATGCTGTTTTATTTGGCTTAATAAGTCCTTGGAGTCTTTTTTTGGTTTTTTTTTTTTTTGCTCAACACCTTTTTTTCCCCCTTCAACAGAATTTTGTCCTGTTTTTTTGGGGGGAGGGGGGGAGGCAGGTCGATATTTTTGTTTCAACCATCTGGCAACCCTACACACCAGTAGTCACGCTGGAAAAGGTGAGTTTTATATGGGATGGAACATAGATTGATCAAACAGGGATTCTACATCCTTAAACTCCTCCAAGTCCTATAGGGCTCCCAGTAGGTCTGTGCACTGGGATATATGGAGCCAGGCAGGAGCTATTAGGAGTGGGAATACAACTAAATTCACTGGCCACTAACCTGGATAGTGCAAAGGCATTGTAGCAGGGTGGCTGCTTGCAGCCTCACAACTGGATGTGTCTGTTTAAGCTGAAGTGGAGTGTTTACAGAAAATTATTTTTGTTCAATTGGCAAATTGATTTATAGCAATTGCCTCTTTAAAAATAGTTATGCCAAAGTCTTACCATTTGTAAGAGGTGTAAGAGGTGATGTTTCTAGTGGATAGAACAGGGAACTGGCAGTCCAATTTCATATCCTAGCTGTGCCACTGGCTCAGAGCTGGCTCTGGGAAAAGTGACTTAGGCTGTGCATGCCTCCATTTACCAATGTAAAATATAATTATCAGCCATAAAGAGGTTTTGTGAGGTTTAATTCATTCATGTTTATAAAAATTCTTTGAGATCATCAGATGACAGTTGCTTTGGAAATGCAAAGAACTGTTGAAAACACCACCAGAAAAAGATGCCACACACATGCATACTTTTTTGGTGGTTTTTGATTTGTATTTTTAATTATCCTCTTGTGAGCTTGGAAAGAAATACTCCTCTACTACTTTCTTTCTTTCACACCAACAAACACTAATTCCTCTCACTGCTCCTTCAACTTTTAAGGGTGAATAAGGTAATACATAGTGCATACTTGCTTCCATGTTTGTCATCAAGCATTATTAATGTTATCAATAATATGAATTCAGTCCTTGGAAAAGCATTTGTTACTAATATGACGTTGCTCCCTCTGCTGGCTTTGCAGTGTCTCTAACAGAAGAAGTAACAACATCCACAATGTTTTTGGTAGTTTCAGAGTTTAAACACAGCTAAATACAAAACCCAAATCTGTTCCATATCACATTATAATGATGGTAAAGTAAACCAAATTTGTGCTTATACCGTTTGTGTCCCTTCAACTTTTTCCTTTTAACTTTGCTGGAAATACTTTTACCTCTAAAAATAAGTTGTGATATGGATTGCTCTATTAAAAATTACAGTCATTTGTTTTGCTTTTGATAATTGTGCCATGAAATCAGGCCCACATCTATACTGTCCTCAAACATGGATACACTCTTTCAGACATTGTGTTGTAGATAAATGTGACATATACTGAGTGGTAAGCATTTCCTGTCTAGGACTAAACAGAAAAACAAACCTTTAAAATGTTATGCACAGATCTGCTGATGACAGTTATCTTTAGAGTGGCAGGTGCTCTGAGAAACATACTGTTTTAACACTGAATTAAGATGTTTGTAAAAGAAAGGTTATTTTTATGACTTTCATCATGGGAGATAGAGGAGAATATTATATTTAAAAAAACAAAACAAAACAAGAGATTTCCCCATTGTGAGAAGAGTTCACTCAAAAGTTTGGAAATGCCAGATTCTTCCTTTTAGTCTGTATGACTTATGATACAGTCTTTCATTATACGATCACATGCTGCTTTTTCCACAGAACCCCTGCTTCTCTCGTTGTATCGGATTGATAGACCAGGAGGTAGAATCAAGGTTGCCTGGACAACTGCAAATCTGACATTTCCTGGCTTTTGAATACTTGACTTTGCAATGTAAATAACTTTTTAATGTGTATGCCTACACACAGTTAATTTGTAAGACACAGGCTATTCCACGGGCTCATGTACCTACTAGGACTCTGTATAATTGAAAGCAAAACACTAGGACTTAAAAAGACACTGCAACCTTGACAACAGCAAAGCAGCTCAGAAAGGGTAAGGTGCAATTCAGGCTAGATCTTAATTATTTCCCAAGAATTGGCTCAAGTATCTCTCAATACCATGTCATGTTTTGCATTTGTTTCTGGTGTTAGTTCACCTTCACTTGGCACCTCATATCAACTTTTGTAATCCACAAGAGGTTTTTCTTACTTGCTGGGATAAGAGGAACTTTAGACCCACACAATTCCCAGTCTGAATAACTGGAGGGTCTAGGGAACAGTTTTGAAAAACTCTTGGAGAAATATACACCCCTCTAATTGCAGATGATTTTCTTAGGTGAACATTCACAAAGAATATGGGGTTAAGAAAGAGGATGCCAATGTGCCACAAGGAACAGAAAATAAATAGATTGTACTGCAAAATTATTTGGTTGAATTGAGCAGGTGAAGTATTCTCCTTCTTATTACAGTGTGTATGAAGCAATGCCAGGCTGGATTCAGAAGTGGGTGGCAAGGGGAAATCAATTCAACTTTGCATCTTCATGTGCTGGGTCACAAAGTATTAATAGAGTTCTTTTTGGTCTAAAGACTGTTGCTAGAAGAAAGCTTCAGCAGCGCTAGTCAGATGTTGTAGATTTATAGCTATGAACCAAAACTAATCATGGTTCATATACCACTGGCCTTCCTATCTGCTGAGTGTTTTGGAAAGTTGAACAGTCAAAAATGTGGTTTGTGCCACAGGTCTATATAGCTTATTTGCTAAAGATTCAGGCAGACAATAGGCAGAGAACTTGTAACTACTTTAACAAAAATACTAAAAGTAAATTCTGAAATAAAATACTAAAACTTCCCAACAACATTTGCTCTGAGCTGCTGACAGGTGTTATGTTCATCATCTCTCCCTATAGATTAGAGCCAAAGTCACAGAACTTTTCAGCAGAAGAGAAAAAAAAACTGAGACATTTCCCAAACTTCTCACACACCTATCACTTTGCTGTGGGAGAATTGGAGGGTCTTTATAAAGTCTGGGTCAACTTCAAAGGTGGTGAGTAAGCCATTCTATTTGTTTCAGTGTTTTGCTTCCATTTACATGGCAGTTGAACTTGGTCCTGTGATGTGGCTGTGCAAAGTAGCTCTGAAGGAAGAGAAGTTGTCAGACTGATACTTCAAAGGTATAATTTTGCCCTCATTATTTTAAAACTCCCAGACCAATTAGTCATAGTCAGCCTTTTGAGTCTAATTCAAAGCCCACTAAATATCAGCAGCACTAGTGGAGGCCTTACGTTGGGCACTCTGATCTTCTTCATGGAGACAACACTTGATCTCAAAGTATTAGGCACCATTCTTGATGGTGATCCTCCAGATTACCCAATCCTCTACCTGCCTATCGCAGGTGTCAGCGTCAATGTCACACTTTACCATAGTGTTCTTAAGGACATCTCTGTAGCGCTTCCTCTGCCCGCCATGAGACCCCCACCTGGTCCTCAGCTGAGCATAGAAAATCTGTTTAGGCAAGAATGTGTCAGGCATTCTGATCATTTGACCAAACCATCATAGCTGCCCGTGGGTGCCTAGATTCTGCAGGAATCAGTCTGTGGAAGAAATTCACACTACAGAGCTTCTACTGCAGTTAGCCCCATCTGAGCACTGTGTAATTAGGCAGCTACATGGTATAAAGGGAAATATACATGCAGGCATGCTATAAACATAGCACTGACTTGAATTCAGGATGACCTCATCACTAAAGAATGGTGAAGCATGTAAAAAAAGTGTCAATAAAAGCTTTAGTCCATACGACTTTATAGGTTGTATGCGTCACATGTGTTACAGAAAAAAAATAGGAATGTTTCATAGATATTTAATAAAGGATTTTTGATATTTCACCACCTATAAAACTATGCGCCTTGATTAGTAGGATCCCACTTCTAAGGGAGAGGAAGTTTACATATAAACATATCTATAAATATGACTTTTAAAAACTGTTTCTATACCAGGCTGTTCAGAAACTGGAATTTTAGTTCTATTGGAAATTCCAACATTTTGAAATTTGTTTTTGTTCTGAATCAGAAAAAGGCTGCAAAGTTAAAAATAATAAAAATAGATTTGGAGCCATTGAGATGTTTCATTTTGACAAACTAAAGATGGTTTGTTTCCAATACCTAACATAGCATGATATAAAATAAAAATAGTATTATACAAAACTCAAAACAAAATGAATGAAAATAAGCAAGCTGAAATGATTTCAGAGTTATTGAAACAAGAATGGAACAATGTTTCAACTTTCTCCTGTTAAGATGTAGTTGAAATAGGCACATTCCTGCAAAAATGTCTAGATTATGATAAACATAATCCTGAATTTTCCTCTGTTTTGTCAACACAGTTTCAGATAGCAATACTAAAAATGTCACAAAGTTAAACATCTTTACCATAAGCCCATTCAGCTGTAGAAACCAATTCTGAGTTCTCCCATTGTGAAGCTGAGAATAGTCTTTTCCCAGTGGAAGCAATAACTTGTATCTAAGAAATACACCGTTTGTGCAAATATTTGTATCAGGATGACTTTTTTTTTTTTAAGAATGGCTGCTCATAAGGCTAATGGAGAGAGGGGGAGAAAGTCAACATAAATCTCAGGAAAGATCAAATAAAGAGCAAAAGGCAGGTGAGAAAGTCATAGGTGTACAATAGATTTATTTACACCTGAGGTCACAGTTTCACAAGGAGATCATGTTTACATATAGGCTACGTCTACACAGGCACCCTTTTCCGGAAAAGGGATGCAAA
>CM057846.1:160204138-160229274 GCA_030068395.1 Apalone spinifera
TTGCATCCCTTTTCCGGAAAAGGGTGCCTGTGTAGACGTAGCCATATTGTATACCTGTATATATATATTTATCATACACCTTTCATTCACCATTGAAATTCAACCGACAATGAAGTGAAAGGGACCTCTGGTAGTTCACATCAACACTACACAATAGTTCAAGAAAGATCACAAAGAATACTGTATACAAGTGAAACAGCAGGGGGAATTCAGGAAGAAAGAAAAATGTAATTAGCCAATCGGAATTTGGTCAGAACAC
The DNA here is from genome assembly GCA_030068395.1 of Apalone spinifera. NCBI lineage: Eukaryota > Metazoa > Chordata > Testudines > Trionychidae > Apalone > Apalone spinifera. The sequence continues at coordinate 160,204,398 of CM057846.1, forward strand.
ATGGGCTAATACCTCTAACTTCTGCAAAAGGTGCCAAGGGATCTTCACTGACAGCAAGTGGTCAGGACCCTGGTTTTTAAATAACCTAAGAAAGTTCAGTCCTTATTATATTTCAACAAGATCCACATTCTTCTGGAATGGCACAGATTCCTGCAGACTCCAAACCAGTGATGTTAATGATTCTTTAGGCTTTCTTTGCTGCCTTGATGTCTCACTCAGTTATTAGCAAGTTTATAAAAAGAAAAACTACACATACATACCCCTGCTACACAACAACTCCACTCTAAACCCCCAACTTAGATTTAATATTTCTTGAAGTCATTGCTTCAGTTTGTTATGATCATGAAGAACTATATGTTGTTGCTTTTTCACTCCTGGCTTGATTTTTGTTTTTGTTTTGGGGGGGGGAGGGGGTTGTGTGGTTTTTTTGTTTTGTTTTTTTAAGAACACATTAAAACCAAGACCTTAGCCTCTTGCATGGTTCTGCACATGCAGCAGGAACAATTTCTTTAGAAGATGATTAGTGTGTGAGATTGTGGCAATTTAGCAATCATTCACTGATGCAATGAGAGTCACACAAGATCATGAAACCCAGTATCAAAATCAGGAATTTTTGCGCAAATCTAATGTTCCTGTCAAAAATGTTGAAGAAAATATGCTTAATGATTTAATACAGACTTTAAAATATTTATAAGCTAAATTTAAGTGATAGTACACCCTAATTCCACTCTCAAAAGAGAATACAGATATTAGAGGGGGAGTCTGTGTGCTCACTGATGCAAACATGTAATTCCTGCTAGTGTTAAAATAAGTCACATACACATGGGAGAGAAGGATAGACCTTTAAATATTTTGGTTTCAGGGTGGTATTTGTTTCAAAACTACTTGTCAAACATGCTTTCTAAAAGCATAACCTGCAAAATGATCAAATCCCATTGAGACATTGTCATGGGGCTTCCCCCATGTTTTATGAAAATTGGCTTATGGCTATGAATATACATAACTCGAATGTGCTTTATGCAAAAACTATAAAACATATCAGTTTTATAGTTACAATCTGCTGAATCTGTGTATCTTAGTTTTGTATATCATTCTTGTATGTGAAGTTAGAAATCTGAAGTGTGAATCTGTTTATAATTCTAAATCTGCTAATGAGGGCCATTAGTGATACTTCAGGTACTTAATGACTCAGTGCTCAAATCAACAACCAAGGGATGGTCATGTTTGTCCTTTAAGCCCAAGCAGTGGGTGGTCCTAGAAAGACATGTGACCGTGCCACCCTGGTACTGGAACCAATCTTGAACACAGTATTTTTCCATAGGAATTGGGGGTGCTGAACAAAAGGTTTCCATCTTGAGGGAAAGTCTGCTTAAGCAACGGGGAATGATCAGTCTTTTGTCTTCAGCTAGCCTTTGAAACCACCTGCCCCAAAGAACTTTGAAGAAGCTGTCAACTGAGGTCAAAGTAAAGATCAACTCTGACTTGAAACTTTATACCTGAGATAAGAAAAGATGTTTAGGATAAGAATTTGCATGGAACAAGTTCCTTAGTGGATTAGACCTAGCTAGCATTTTTTGTTCATTTTAATTTTGTAACTTACTTTGAGCTGATTTTTCACTAGCAGCCACTTAAATCCTACTTTTTATATTTAATAAAAACATGTTTGTTTATTTTCAGGCCCAGTGTAAATAATTGATACCTGTGGGTAGGGAAAGCAACCTCTGTGCATTTCTCTCTTTCATTGATAAGTGATTGGACCTTATGAGTTTTCACTGTGTAAAACTCTTTCACAGGGTAAGACGGATTTGTTTGAGGTTTTGGTCCATTTTGAGGGTTGGTTTCCTGGGTGCTGAACCCTGATAGCTGAGCTCTCCTGTAACTGAACTGGTTCAGCATCTGTGTTGCTCTTCAGGGGGATGGTTACCCCAACTCTGACCTTTACTGGGGGGAGACCAGAGCTTTGGGACCAGCAAGACAGGGTGGTGGGGAGGCCCAGAGAGCAAGAAGGTGGGTGTCAGTGGCATGATCAGCACATCAGGGGACTACCCCAAGGAGATTTCTGTGATTCAACCCTCACAGACGTAATGTTAAGTTTTTAACTGAGTAAAATTTGCTAGGCTACATTCTCTACTGGGGCAAATTATTGTAGCTTCATTGACTTTAATGGAACTATACTGATTATAAACCTTGTAATAATCTGGCACTTTAGCGTGTTTAAACATGTGGCTGAATCAAAGCCATCAGTGCTCTGTGTACAATCTGGTGAAATTATTTTTGCTATCAAAATGTTAACTTTTACTTCTGACTTATCTGTTACCTCTTAAAATGTTGCATTATAGGGGACTTTTGCATTAAATATTTCTACCCCACTGACTGGTCCATTTAAGAGAATCAAACACATGTCTACACAATGGATTCTTTCATGTACTAAATGCTTCAGAACCTATTAAAATGTTCAAATGATACTTTTGTACAATTATGTTTTAAATAATTAAACCAAAGACTTCATAAATTCCTGCCCTCCCTCCCCTATTTTTGCCAGAAGGTCTCCCTTCTCTGACTAATATCCGCAGATAGCCATTCCTGGCAGTTCTGCCTTGCCATGGAGTTGAAGATTTGGGAGTACTGCATTGATCCATTGACATGCATTAGCTCAGTGAAGCAAACATGTTGGAGGAAGTCAATATTTGCTTATTATTTTGATGTGTTAGCCTTTCCATGACTCGTGTCTGTATAACACAGGAAACCACTAGCAAATTTAAGGGAGATTTTCCAAGATGCTGAAGAAATGGGTTATGAGTACCCCCTCCACACACCAAATATGAATCACTTTGCCAGTATAAATATAAGTCTGTTTAAAAGACTAAGGTTAAGTGATGAGGTAGATATTATATTAGGAATAATATTCTCATAATGCCTATAGGCTTCAACCAATTTCAGGAACCCATTGTGCTGGGTCCTGCACAAAATCATAGTAAAACAGTATCTGCCTGAAAAAGTGTAAAATCATAGAGGATGGGATAAAAGAAGTATTGTTATCTCTTTTTTTATAGGTTAAGGGCTAGGACACAAAGAGAATGAGTGACTTGCTCAGGGTCACACAAGAAATCAGTGATAGAGCCAGGAACCAAACCTAGATCTCATGTCCTACATCAGTATTTTAACTATGAGATAACCTTACTCTTTAAATCCTGCCATATATTTTGAATCTGAATTTTTTTTCATCATCCTATGTGAATCACTCTGATGACATACCTGACTATGTAGACATGGGGAAGTTGGTAGAGGTGATATATCTTGACTTTAGCAAAACTTTCAATACGGTTTCCCATAATATTATTGCCAGCAAATTAAAGAAGTATTAATTAGATAATGGACTGTAAGGTGGACTGAAAGATGGCTAGATGTCTGTTAAAGATCAACTGCTCAATGTCTAATTGGCAGTCAATAACAAGCAAAGTGTCCCAGGGATCAGTTCTAGGCCCGGTTTTGTTCAACATCTTTATTAATGACCTACATGAGGGGATGGATTGCATCCTCAGCAAGTTTGTGGATGACACTAAGCTGGGGGAGAGGTAAATACACTGGAGGGTAAGGATAGGGTACAGAGTGACCTAGACAAATTGGAGGATTGAGCCAAAAGAAAGCTGATTAGGTTCAACAAGGACAAGTGCAGAGACAGAAGAATCCCAAGCACTGCTACAGGCTGGGGACTGACTGACTAAGCAGCAGTTCAGCAGAAAAGGGCCTGGGGATTACAGTGGATGGGAAGCTGGATATGAGTCAACAATGTGTAAGTCAAGAGGATGGAGGAGAGAAGCTGTTCTCAGTGGTGACAGATGACAGAACGAGGAGCAATGATCTCAAGTTGCCCTGGGGGAGGTCTAGATTGGATATTAGGAAAACTATTTCACTAGGAGGGTGGTGAGGCACTGACATGAATTACTTATGGAGGTGGTAGAATCTCCATCCCTAGAGGTTTATAAGTCTTTGCTTGACAAAGTCTTGGCTGAAATGATTTAGTTGGGATTGGTCCTGCTTTGGGCAGGGGGTTGGACTTGATGGCTTACTGAAGTCTCTTCCAAACCTATGATTCTATCATTACACAGAAGCATTCAGAAACTCACTTCTGGCCATAGTTCATGCCTCATTTCTAGAACAATTAAACACATTCCTTTTTGCTACAAAATAGAATGTTCAACCATTCCTTCTTTCTGTCAAATAAATGGAGCATTCTATGTTACAGGCATACTATCATATATAGCCAATACAGGAACTTCATTGCTTGTTAGGCTACTTCTCAAAAGGGCAACTTCTGCCCTTGGAGTGGATGTGCAACTCCTATTTGGTCCAGTGTTTTTTGCATATAATACCTGATGTTAGGTCTTGTATATTTTTGTATAGAAGACAGGATTTTAAGAGTATTACAGACTATATGGAACTTTGTAGGTCTATGCTGCACATTGAGTCAAATTACTGAGAAAACTATCAGCACTGAACTACAGTCACTGCTAACATCCTATGTTAACAAATGAAAAAATATATTAAAAATAACTATTTCTGAAGAGGGGGCAATGGCAGCTAACAATAGAAATTGTCATTGAATTGTCGCAATGAAAACAAAAATTATGTTGTGACCATTATTTTTTCATTAATAAAGTCATTGGTTTTATCTCACTTAACTCTAGAAACCAATTGTATACACAGTGAGATCAGACATGGGAAAGGGATAGATGTATCTTGACACCTGTAGTAGCTAGACACTAAGGGATCAGTCAGTAAAGGCTTCCCCAGCTGACAGATCCGCGTCTAGACTGCCGCGCTGTGCCAGATAAGCTGACCGTCGGCACAGCATGGCAGCCATGTTTATTTTAATGAAGCAGGGATTATTTAAATCCCCGCTTCTTTGACTATGCCAAATACACTACTTTACCTGGCTCCGTCGACGGAGCCATGTAGTCTAGACACACCATATGGAATCTCATTAAAATACTAGGACCAACCATCACCTAAAAATTAACCATAGGCCCTAGCATGCTATGTGTTATATTTAAGAGCCTTAATTAGCATTCAAGAAGGGCAGGGTCTGGCACGTCTAGTTAACCAAATGGAACATTTTTCTACTATTTGCGTTAAGGAGTTCAGTACACTGCATCATGCTCTCATCTGCTACAACGTAGGTACCAAAAGCAAAAGCTTCCAGGAGCACCTCAAGGTACGAGAATTAGTGTCACCTCCAGGCCATCCAAATTTCCAACCTCACTGCCAACCAGAGTGCAAGTGATGGTGGCTTTTGTGTGGAGCATTCCCTTGACATTGCATTGAGACCAAAACTCATTGAACTGTTACTACATAACTAAAGAGCCATCCAGACATAAGTCTGAGCCATTCCCAACTAGGGCTGGATTTAAAGCCATGGCACAGAGGTGAAAAAATCTTAGTTACCTCAGTCATCAGTCCCAAAACATAGTGTGGGTTTTTTTGTGCCACATGCAATTATTCCTTTAAACGCAATCACTAATGTGTGTCTGCTGTGTTTAAGTTTAGCAGTCCTAGCATTATATAATCCTCACACCGAGTATTTTAGTTTTCTTTTTAAGATTCTTTTAGATAAGCATGCTCTTGAAAAAGAAAATGGCTGCAGTTTGCTGGAAGTTAGGTGATGACCATTTAACCCCTGTGTGTTGGACTACTTGTAAAATTGTTGCCTGTACAGCAATTATCTGAATCTGATAGCTAGCCCTGAATATATTTTTCACTCCTGTGGCAGGTGGCTCCATACAGATAGGCGTGCTGGTGGCTCTGGCACCATCTTTCACTCTGTCAACTAGTGTAGTTATCCTGCTGATTGACTGCCAGATCTCCCTTGTCATCTTGGAAGCCTATAATTTTTTTTCTTACCTTTGATTTTGAGGAATTTTCCTCCTACTGTGAACAAAGCTGTCAAGAATAAAGTTCCATTATTACTTCTTCATCTGGCCTGGATGGAAACTCTACTGTGCTTGGAGAAAAATGTGTTCCTCAGCCCCCAACGTTTCTATGGTTTTACATATACCTCTGTCTACACGTGTGCAGGAGTGGCAAGATTGTAGAAATTTTGCTGGTGTCTCAAATAGTTTCAACTCCCTTCTCCCCACACCCCCAGCCTAAGGCACTGGGAATGTGTTTGAGTGCAGGAGGGGTGAAGGTTCAAGCTCTGGGAGGGAGTTTGGGTATGGGAGGGAGTATGGGGTGCAGGCTCTGAAATGGAATCTGGGTGCAGGCTGATGCAGGCTCCTAGAGGGAGTTGAGGAGCAGGTGGGAGTGTGGGAAGGGCTTTGAGGTGTGGTGCTTACCTGCAGCAACTCCCTCCAGCAGTGGTTTCCAGGCTGAGGGAGGTAGGAGGTTTTTGTGTGCTGCTGCTGGCAGGCATTGCTCCATGCAGTTCCCATTGGCTGCCAGGGCACTCGACAGAGACACACACCCCACTCAATAACCACAGGGCCATGCTGGTAGCTGGGTGCAGAGCTAGAGCAGTCAGCAAGCCACTGTAGCTCCACTCCACTGCTCGTGGTGACTGTGGAGGCTCCCAGGTGCTTTTCAATTGCCCAGGGGCAGCTGGAGTGGCTGGGGAAACACACTGGGGTGGCAAGCTGGGTCAGAGGAATCCGGCCCCAAACTTTGCTGGGGCAGGGCCCTTGGGTCAGGAATATTCCTGGAGCCCAGGCAACATGGGCCATATAACTCAGCAGCCCTACACACATGCTCTACAACCCCACTGACATGTTGACTTCTCTCTTATTGAGCAGAATTCATTTTCTTTGCTGGTTAGGAATAGAATAAGATTCCCTAGTGTCTCTGAAGTAAAGCATTGCATATTTTTAAACTATTATCCATGGGTGACACACTTCTTCTCCCCAGGAATACACACGAAAAAAATATTAAACTGGTAAGGATGTAGTATGAGGGTGTTTACTCTTGTTTTCAGTTGTATCCATGTTGGTCTCTAGAAATGAGAGCAGCAGATAGATGAAGTGATACTTATATTTGTCCAACTTCTGTCCAGCTACAGAGCTCTTCTTCAGGTCTGAGAAAGTTAAGAATGTCACAGCGAAGTACGAGGTGGTACCGACTGCTAAGCAAAAGAAGTTAACATATACTGAAAGAAGCCATTCATAACAAAATGGGCAATTTATGCTTCTTGGCAACCTTTGAGGTGCCATGGCTCCTACACATGCCTTTTACAATATGTGGTTCACCCCCACTAAATGCCTTAGCAACAACTCTGTGAATGAAACCAGATAATCACTACACTCTGGAATGAACTCACAGAGGAAAATGATAAGAAACAAAAGCATCACATCACCTGTGGGTGGAGGCTTTTCACAAAGCCATTGCACCGTATCTAAGCTCTCCATCCCCATCCTCAAAGGGAACCCGCACAACATTTCCAAAAGATGAGGCTGGGAGCTTAAATTCATACGTCTGCTAGACACTAAAAATCATGGACTGAAGAGCAGCAGTGGATTTATGGCTTATTAGAACAATTCACAGCCCACTAACAACTCCTCTCTCCCACCCTCGCAGCTGCCTTCCCTGTTCCTTTCTGCCCTATGAATGAAGGGATGTGAATGGGCAACTTCACCTTAAACAGTGCCTTGAAATATGTGTTACCTATTTGTGGGAAACAATCTGTTCCTCCTCATGTTTAGCTATGACACTCTGAGTACCTTCCCTAGATTTGAAGCTCGGTATAAGCTCGAAAACTTGTCACTCTCACCAACAGAAGTTGATCCAATAAAAATTACCTCACCCACATTGTCTCTAACACTTCTGGCAATCAGAGAGTGAAGATAGTTGGTGCCTTACAGATTGTTATAATCAGACATAAAACCAGCATCTCATTTTAGTCCATGATTTTTGGTGTCTAGCAGAATTATTAATTTAAGCTTCTAGTTTTGTCTTTTGAAGGTGTTTTGCTCCCCAGAGATCAGGTCACACTAAAGATGAATCTACACTGCACCATTATTTCGACATAACTAGCATTATTTCAAAATAATGCGAACATCTACACAGTCATGCCATTATTTTGAAATTATTTCAAAATAACAGATGGCTTATTCTGAAATCTGTAAACCTCATTCTATGAGAAATAACACCTATTCTGAAATAGCTTATTTCAAAATAAGGTGTATGTTGATGCTCCACTGCTACTATTTCAAAATAGCCCCTCACCTGGGCTGTTCTAAGTTATTCCTCCCCAGTGCCTCCTGGGGCTCTTAATTAAGATAGCATGTTTACGTTAGGGAAGCCTGCCTTGGATTAATTTTGAGGCTTCCCTGCAGTGTAGACGTGCTATTTTGAAATAAGATATTTTGAAATCGCTTATTTCGAAATAGCCGTGCAGTATAGACATACCCTAACTCAAAGTGATACCAGAACTTTCCAAACAACAGATTCACAACTCAGGCTGTTGGCCATGGGATGGGAGGGCTCCAGCTGTAAACCCTTTGTATGGTTAACAGCTAACAGGCAAAATAAGGGCTTGTACACATTGCCACTTGTCAGTATAACTTATGTTGCTCACAGGTGTGAATAAGTCACCCTGCTGAGCAATGTAAGTTAAACTGATTGAAGTGCTGGCGGTGTCAGCACTCCTACCGGGATAGCTACCACCTCTCATAGAGGTCCTTTTATTATGTTGATGGGAAAGCGCTCTCCTGTTGGCATAGAAAGTGTCTTCACCAGATGCACTGCAGCAGCATAGCTGCACTGATGCATTTGGACCTCTGTAGCACTTCATGTCTACACAGAAATTGCATCTCCTTAACTCCATCTATGCACCATGCCTCTTGCAAAGTTGGAGTTATTAGGTTGTGTAGTTGGTAACTTATAGAAGTGGAAGGAAGGTCATAGCATAGACACAAAGTGAAGTCAGTCTAACTCAGTAATGTAGACCTAGCCATAAATTCATAACCAAAAGTCACAGACTCCACAGAGACACTCGCTGTATGTCTGATTACAGTAATCTGTTACCCACAAAGGCCATGTCTGCACAACCACTTAGGTTGGCAAAATGTACGTTGCTCAGGAGTGTCCAAATACCACACCCCAGAGCGACAAATTCCACCGGCAGAAGTGGTAGCGTGCACAGTGCTATGTCAGCAGGAGAGCTTCTCCCATAGATGTAGCTACTGCCGCTTGTTGGGGATGGGTTAATTATGCTGACAGATGAAGGCCATCCTGCCAGCAAAGAGCAGCTACACAAGAAATCTTACAGTGGCGGAGATGCGTTGGTACTGCTATGCCACGCTACTCACTAGTGTAGACATGGCCTCTCTCTCCTTTCTCCTATGACTTCAGAGCTGTTATGTGCCTACTTCATGTTGTATAAACTCTTTATGCTTTAACAATCTGTTCTGCCTTCTATTTACCTCTAACGCTGATTGCCTTCCTCAGACCTGGAGAGGAGCTCTGTGGAGCTGGAAAGCTTGGTCTAATAAGAGCTATTACTTCACCCAGCTTATCTCCATGTTTATTTTTGTATTATATTGCTGTCCAAAGGACCATTGCATGCAACAGGGTCTATATTAAGGAAATGAATATGTGCTTGAGTCTATTGGCATTTATTGTAATATTGTACTTAGGATTTTTGTTGGCCTGTTGTAACCAATTACAATTATTTGATCAGAATAAACACTCTGTTTTGGGAAGGGTCTAAATAGGCCAGTCCTTCAGTTGATGTAAGGCAGCACAACACAGAGTAAAAACACCAATGTGCATTAGGGATCAGACCCAGAGTAACTACAATAATCAGCAACTGTTTAAATATTCAGAGACTTTAGCTGTTGCTAAAGCTGCTCTAATGAGAAACAGCTCCTCCCCTCTCCGTTGTATGAAATTTTAGTTACTGTCTCTATATAGCTTATAAGACCACTCCATGACATTAGTTTGTCAATCAATAGTTCAGTTAAAGTCAACCCACAGCTCTGACAGCACTGCAGGAAAAAAACCATCAAGTGCTCAAAGGCAAAAACAAAGCCGATTAGCTCCATGGAGACTCATTTCTGAATCAGACAGTGTGGCTTATTGGTCCCGCAAAAGGTTGCAGCATTAGGAATGTCAGTCTTGTGACACAGAGCACACACATGTAGAGACTATCTATTAATAAAACTAATTGACAACTGTGTGGGAATCTATTTCCAGCATGCACAAAGGAGGCATAGGGGAAAGTAATTTACATTGTTGTGTAACCTACCTTTCTTTCAGGTGTTTCCAATGCAAATAAGCAAGGGGCTAGGGTGTCACAGTAATATTTCTTTGATCACAGTGTACAGGTACTTTCCACATAATGGAGTTCAGTAATTCATCCCCATTCAGCAAAGAATTTCAGCAGGTGCTTAAGCCCTATTGAAATCAATGTCAACTATAGCTTGCGATTACTAGGTTTTAAGCAGGTGTTTCAGTGTTCTGCTGAACAGGAGGGACAGAAGCATGTGCTTCAATGCTTTGCTGAATAATTAAAGGTGGCCTGAGACCCTAAATAAAGCTACTCACCAAAAATTACTGAACACCACGAAAACAAGATAAATAAATCAGGATTACCAAATGGGTTTTCCTATATCAATTTCCTGCAGTCAAGCCATTTTCTGAAGCACTCCATCCAAATCAGACTGTTTGGTAGTGACTGCTACAGCTAAGACTAAGTCTATCCCTTACAAAAGCAGTGTGGTTTTACATCAACATCTCAGTGTAAAACCATAGGCGAGACAAAGCACTGTAGTTTTTAGCTCTATGTAGGTAGTCAAGGTAATCCCCAAGTGGGGCATAAAGGGTTGGTCTCAGCTAACTACACCCAAGTGAAAGCTTCACATTCCTGATCTCCTGTTGAATTTTACATGGGGATAGTTCTGCAGTGCAGGCAAAGCCTATGTCACACTTCCATTTTAACCCTCTTTTCCACTTGCTCTGCACTTTTTCAAATTCTCTTAAGCTGAAATTTCCTATGCGTAGAATCAACCCCAAACTGATTTTCTAAGTTTCAGCAAAATTGGCTTAGCTAGTTTAAAGTTATTATTCAAACATAGTTACACAAAACAAAAGTCTCAATTCCACCAAAAACATAGGAAGGGCCCTCTGATGAGAGACAAGTTAAGGCTCCCTCCTTGAAGGTGAAGTTCATCAAATTCTAATCTTCAAGAAAATCTGCAGAAGCTCATTCAGTTCCACAATCTCTGCAGACTAAATTGCAGGTTTCATCTTATCATGGACTGAACCCTGCTGGTTTCAGGCTATTTTATTCAGTTGCCTTATTGTCATTATTAATATCATGGATGCATTTACTGCTCCCATCTGAGAGCAGGGTCCCATTGTGCTAGGCACTGTGCAATCACAAAGGGAGAGTCAGTGCTTTACCTTGAAACGTTTGCAATCTCGTTGGAAAAGACAGAAAACAGGAGGAGAAAAGGCACAGAGAACTGAAATGACTTTCTCAAAGTCACACAACAGGTCAGAGGCAATGGCAGAAATAGGACCAAGCTCTTCTGATGCCTAGCCCGGTGCCATATCTGCTAGAGCAATGTTTCTCAACAGCTGCTCCTTGGACCAATGCCAAGCCCTGAGATCTCCCTGACACAGTTTAGGAAGGCAGAAAAACACTGCGCTAGACCATGCTGCCACTTATAGATTACAGATGCTTCAAAGACAAGCACCTACTCAGAAAATATATGTATTTTTTTAAATGGGATTCACATTTTTTTCCATAATAAAAAGGGAAAGAAGAGATGAAGAAAGGGATGTTGTAGAAAAATTAAGGTACTGGAGTGAGAGAGAATTGGACCCCTCAGGAATCTACTATGTATTTGAGAGAATGTGTCTGTCTGTCTGTTCAAGAGCTCCTCCTAAACAGTAAGAGCTATGACCATAAAATTTGGTATACAGCTTCCTGTTTTCATAACTTAAAGCAAGGTCAGGGTTTGGTTGTGCCAGGAAAATGGGACGTGCCTGGAATGGGATTGCTTCTCATAAAACCACACAGAAAAGAGACAGAATCTCTAGGCAGGTGAAAGGGGTGCCCCTGCCAGGACTGCCCCAGCACCAAGCCTCCCGCACCCGCCCCACACACGCTTTAGGCAGGGCCAGGGGTGCTGAAATTTCCCAACCTTCAATTCATATGGGAACAATTTCTGGCTCTTCTCAGTTCGGGGGCGAGGGGGGGGGAGAGATGGAAAGTGCACAGTTTGCTGCATTTCTCACTCTGGCTGGGGAGCGCAGGGGGGCAGATGAACCTGGACCTGCCCCAGCCAGGAAACATGCACCCCTCCCCCAGCTGTGCCCACTGGAGCTGCAGCAGCTATGGAGCAGCTCTCTCCCTAGGGCAGCTTGTACACTGAACCTCTGATCTCCAGCCCCACCCCAGAAAATGATTTAAATGAAAAAATATTAATTGAATTAAGGCCTGAGCAATGTTGGAAAAAAATTTTCATTAGTGATAAAGGATAAGCTGTCTTTTTACTAGATCAGAATAAAAACAGAGAAAAGTAAAGAGCGATCTAAAGAATACAGTCTAAGGCACTGACTCCTGCAAAGGCTTACACCCATTCCTATCTTTGTGCACTGTGATTAGCACCACTGTAATCAATGAGATTACTCACTGTGTACAGCAGTAGCAGGGTTGGTGACTAGAAAATGATACTTTGTCTCTAACCAAGTGGAAAGGTTAGAAATGCAACAGTCACTGCCAGCTCCAATCCAGACTTTTATTGATTACAGTGGAATCAGACCTGTGAGTAATATGACCCACTGTGGGCCTGGCCTTGCAGTTGCTGAGCACCCGTAACTTCCACTGACCCCAGAAAGTCAATAAACTGAAACTTATGTTGCTAAAGTTAATGGTAGAACTAATATTCATGTTTAGAATATGGAGAGGTGTCAGGTTTAGTGGAAGGCCTCAATCTACTCAGTTCAGCACTTCTTTCCCTCCAGGGAGTAATTAAAGGATCCCAAACTCATGTTAAACTGTGATAATGACAGAATTTAAAACCATTTTAAGACCGCATGCTGCATTCCAGCTCATTTCCATATAGCTGTTCTCCAACTAAAGCAGTGTCAAGCTGATAAGGTCTCTTGGGCAACAAGATGACCCAAGCCCTGATGCCTGGAAGGAGGCTCAAGGGGAAGATACACATTGTCATAGTATGTGTGATGAAGGCTCCGTTTTACAAAGAATGGCAGCAAGAGGAACGTGGGATGTCTCTGGAGATACAGACTATATTTGTCTCTGAGGCACAGATAGCTGTAGAGATTTGTTTTTCTGTTGCTCTGATTTCACCTGTCCTGAAAATGTGCTGTTACTGGATAGGAAACGATCCAAATATTAATAACCATGCTATCATCAGATCAATCCAGCATGTAGATATCACAGCGATGGATACATTAGAAATCCTGAGAAAGCTAAGACAGCTTGTACAATATCAGTGGGTATGTAGATATACCAAAAATTGTCCAGGTTTAAGTTCTTCTACTCAAAAAATGCGAGGCTGAAATGAAAGGGCCCATGAATTAAGTCCCCAAAGCATCCCTTTCCCTGATAAAGCAAAATAAAATGTGTGTACTGAGAAACAGTGGCATTGAAAGGAGAAGTGGTGCAGGAAAGAAAAGCTCCCTTAAATGTGAATGAAAAAGCTGCAGAACAATTGTGCAAAAGACCTGAAGGAATTACAGTCAGCTTGTTAGTACAGACAGGGAGCCAGAGCTGGAATATAATTAACTCCCATCTTTATCCAAAACAATTAAACACTGAAACTAAATCTCCCACAGAGAGAGGTCTAAAGTTCAGATAAATCACATATTTGTTATAGTTAGATTGGTATCCTTGCCTTATAAGACTACCTCTGCTATTTCCAGGTGGCTTATATATTTGCCATTTGAGCCAAAATTTTCCATGCCAGTTCTCTGCCTTAGCATCATTTATTTATTTATTAGGAAATGTTCACTCTAAATAGTTCATTTGTTCCTGGGAATAAGGCTACTGAAAAAATACATTTTGGCCATGTACAGCTGCCCAAATTTGTCCAAATTATAAGCCTTTGAACAATGACAGTTTACAGATGCTAACTTGCTAAGTCTTTGCAGCACGGTCAAGTCCTGGGCTGAAAAGGGCTTTCTCTGCAACTGCTGCTCCATGCTGCTGCAGGCCAGGCCAGGGCTGGGCACTGGAACGGAAAGCACAGGGAGTTTTTCTGTTCTGTGCAATCAGTTTAAACCTCCCTTCCACTTTCCCAGACAGTATGAAGGATGAAGCTGCCCGAATCAAATGCAGAGGGATAACAGAGGGAAGAGGGAGGGTCTTGTTGAGGAGAAGACTGGAACTGCATGCTGGTTGGTGGAGAGAGAGGTGAAAAAAGAGGCAAGCTGTGACAGGAGAGCTGGGGGAAGAGGACAAGGCAGAAGAAAATGTATCTGGCTGTGTATGGAAACCAGGACAGGGAAGAAAAACCTGAAGAGTGGAGACAAGGACTGACTAGGGAGGAAAATGGGACTGTGACTAGAGTGAGGAGACAGGCATGAGGAAGAGATAGGACTAATCCTACAACAGGTTGGAAGGCAAGGGGCAGAAGGAGCCCAAGTCAAGATGGGGTAGCGTGAGGGTCAGGGCAGAAGAGTCTGAGTCTGGAATAGAACATAAGATTCATGAGTCTCACCGTTCCTCTGCTGACAGCAAATATTTGTGAAACTCATTGGCAAATTGTCCCAACCCCTCTAGTGCTAGTTGTAGTTATTCTGTTAGCTCAAGTAGCAGAGGCGTATGTGGTAGATCTAACAATCCAACCTTGCTAATGGTCCCTGTGCATATCAGTGTGATACCATGTGATTACATTTTCTAGGTTATTTTCAGCTTGCTTTTCTAAAAACCTAGGAAATTACACAGAGAAAAAATACATTAAGGGTACAAAGCCCTTAAAGGCCAGCATTAAAGTGGGCTTTGCAACTGTTGTGTATATGTATTGTGATACAACCTTCAATTACATTATCATATGCAATGTTTATCACAGGACTGCTGCCTCATTTAGTGCACAGAATGGACCTGCTCTGGGAAAAAATCAGGAGTGAGTAGTGAAGAAAGCAGTTATATGTAGGTTCTGTGACTCATTTGTTGCAGAAGCTCGCAAGTACGTAGTAAATGAAGCCAGCAAATGCAGAAAGAGAAAGGCTAGTTAAGGCAGTTGAGTACAGCACTGGAGAGGAGGATGCTATCACTGCCTCTGCCAAAGAGATCCTATAGGATTCTAAGCAAATTACTTAAAACACATTTTTTCACAGGTGGTCACTAATTGTGCACTCCTCATTTTCTGAGTACCTGACTTTGTGCCCCATTGGGGTCTGAAATGCAGAAATGTTTAGCATTCACAGCTGCCACTGAAGTCTGTGGGAGCTGTGCTTGAATATATAAAGTGCTACACAGTGCTGAGTAAACTGAGTCCTAGATAGGTCAAATCGGACACCCCAAATTAATGGAAACTTTTTACATCTGCGCCTCAGTTCCCCATTTATAAAATAAAATGAAAATACAGGTTGAACCTCCTTAGTCCAGCACCCTCAGGACTTAACCAGTGCTGAACCAAAGAATATGCGAGACCATGGGAGGTCAATATTGTCTAGCAGCATTACCAACACTTCCACTGCTTACTGGGTTCTTAGACAACATTTAGGGATAAATTAGAGTTAAATAACAGCAGAGAACCCTGAGAGCCAGGGCTGGTGGCTGCAAACAAACTTTATAGGACATTGGAAAATGGCCACACCCATGGTAAGTGGACATCCAACTAATTAAAATCATGCTGGACCATGGATGTTGCCGGACCAGAGAATGCTGTACTAGAGAGGTTCACACTGTAATGTTCTCTCCCCTGATATAAATGAATTTTTGTGAGACATTCAGATTCTACAGTGATGAGTACCATAAATAAGCCTATGAGGAAACTGATAATTCTTCTTTCAGAGCTGGGTATGAATAGTGTAGTAAACAGAGACACACATTGAACAGGGAGGAAAAAATAAAATATTGAATAATTTCTCATTAAAGGAGCACTCACTGACTGTTTTGTACACTGAATGAGGCAGGAACTGAGACATACTTAGAGTACAATCTGGATTGATAAGCAGCTGTGTCACCTCAACTCTTTAACAAGGGGTGCTTTTTACACTGCTTCATTGTGAAAAGTACCACGCCTGGTCTGCTCACACAGAACTTCCAGTATGTAAGTTACTCCAAGTCATATTGCATGAGTGTTGCAGCCAGCCATTCTTGAATTGCACTACAAAGCAACACCAGCAATCTCCCAGTCGCAGACTTTCCCTAGAAGTGTATATATTACACAACCCAGCTCTCTCCTGGACAATACAAGCTCATATACATTCCATCAATTTATTAATAGAAAAAGGTATGTACTACCCAAATGAAGTTTCCCAAACACTGCAGTGCAACCATGCGGTATAGCTAAAACAATAAAAAAAGTTCATTATTTACAAAAGGATAGATTTTAAATGAACAAGAGTAATGAGGCATAAAAGTCAGAATGGGTTACAAGGAAAATAAAAGTAAAATGCAACCAATGCTGAATTTAAGAAGCTAGAGTGAAATCAAAGAAAGGTCCCTCTCACCACATGTTTCGGCAATCCTGCTAGCTTGAACTTCTTTCCATCAGGATTCCTCCCCAGTCCAATGCTGATTCCTTTGTTCTTCGGTGTTGTGAATACTGTGGACAGAAAGAGAGGGAGGATGTGTAACAGGGTTGGACTCCCCTGCACAGGTGCCTCCTGCTGGTCCTGATAGAATTAGCTCTGAGCTTTATAGGGCATCCTCTTCTGGGTGGTATCTCATCCGTCATCGCTCCACTGGTCTGCTAGCTCTGTTTGCCTCACATTGTTCTTGAGGCCACGTCGTCTTCTTCAGGACACTGCCCTCCAGCCCAGCTGTACCCACTAAACCAGTCTTTCATGTCTACTTGCGGGGTGGGGGCGGGGGAGAGAATCATCAGTCCTCAGTTTCACCCTCTGCCACCATGGCCAACTGGCACACCAGTCTAGCCCCTCACCTCAGAGGCAAGTCACAGTCTATAGTGTGGCTAGGTGCAGTGCAAAGAGGAAGGCAAGGGCCAGGCCAACCCATTAGTCTGGATTCTGACCCAGGAACCCTCTAGAGGCACCCTTGTGCTGCCCTCCTTCTCTCCCCCCTCTACTGCCTCTCACTCCCTGGGCCATTTACCCATGACCTCTTGCATCTAGGCATTACCCTGGGAGGTATCAGGCCAGAGCCTCCCTCTCGAGTTCCTCTGCCCAGCACTGCTTTATCTAGGGTACTTTCTTTCAAGGAACCAGTCCTGCACCCATCCAACTTCTTACTGCTCTGCTGAGCAGCTCCTTATAAACGGGGCTGCCCTAGCAAGCTGTCATCTGATTGGCTTCTTACAAGCATCTCCCTGATTGGCCAAGACTTACACCAGCCTGTTTTAACCTCTTCCAACTAGAGTAGGGCAGCCACCCCACTACAGAATGATTTGAGGTACCTGCCCTCTCTTCTTACAGTTCTTTCCCTTCCTTGAGAGGCTCCTCCAGCTGAGGTTCAGAAGACAAAAAGTCTGTATGGATAGGAATCCCAAGCTGTTATTTTTTTTAAAATGCAGATTTTTCACCATGTCCCTTCTCCTGCTAATGAATAGCAAGTTAAGCATGTCACAGACCATTTAGCCTCTTTACACCTGGCTGAAGTGTCAGCTTATCTTTGTCTTTGAGAAACCTGTTTGGCCACTCTCCAGGGTTGTGGCTTGTCTCCAGTGTTGCTTTACTGCCACTGTAATGTTCTCACTTATGGGTGTGGAAAACACCCCTCCCCCAAGTGCAGCAAGTTCTAGAGCTGTAAGGTACCAATGTCAACAGGCTCCCAGTGCTGTTAGCTACTCGCCTTATGAAGTAGCTTATGAAGATCTCTCTCCTAGCACTGGTGCCGTAACCAGACGGGGTGGGTCTGGCCCACGAAAGCTCATCACCTATTAAACCATCTTGTTAGTCTTTAAAGCGCTACATAGTCCTGTATTTTGTTTCATGTTAAAGCACTGCTGTCACAGTGCTTTCAACTCAGTAGTTTAAGCAAAGCCTTAGAATATGTCTTAACGACACCATACAGTGCAACCATATAACTTTATGCACAGTGTTACTACCTGTATTTTATTAGGATAATCTTGACCAGTGAGTGATCAGTTTTCAAATGATAACTCACAAGGCATACTTGCACAAAGATCATCATTAATAACATGTAAGCGGGGAAATACAGGGGTACAGACTATCACAGGAGTCCTGCATTAAAGACAGCATGTGATCTTGTGATTAATAGGCTATATCATAATGGAGACAGAATTAAAGTTGTAACAGCAACTTTAATTCTGGCATTTCCTAATATTTAATTGCTTGACTTTGCAATAATGGGAGCTAAATACATTTCCTTTACCCTCCAGGAGAAAGAGACACCCTATAATTACATCATCAGTATGCCAAGGATAGTTTTACTGCTCTCCAAGAGAAATACTGCACATATAGGGTCAAGTCTGCTTTCAGAATACTTGTACATAGTTCACACTCAGGTCAATGGAAGTAGGCATTCCTAAATTGGAGTTGCCTGCATGTACTTCTAAAAACAAATTTTGAGCTAACATACATTTGCATGTACAATTACATCAAAACTATAGAGAAGAAAATAGAGTCCACACAAAGCATAGGTAAGGAATCACATGCTAGCCACAAGTTGTGCAAAATTCATAGCAGTTATATCAGTTCAATCAATGGTTTCCACAATCTCTCCTCTGCCTCTTGATGAGTCACCTCAAGAGTTGATTAAAAACATTAACTAAAAGTTCATTTTTGGTTGAAAAAAACTAAGCTCGATTGCTGATATGTTAAAAAAACGTTATTTTTTGGTGATCGTCAGTGCTGTGACTAAACTTTTTAGTTTGACAAAATCTAGGAAAGGTTAACAATAAATAAAATGTTCACTAATTGTTTTGATAATGGTTTCAATAAAATGAATAGTGGGTCCATGTTAAATTCTGCAAAATGGAAATCATTATGGCATTTTTAGAAAAAAAAATTGTGCCCACCCCCTCCCATCAGCTCTAGTCAGCATGTACAGAAATAAACTGATCTTTTTTGCAAGGGATACAGGAAACTCAAACATACAGTTGCTCCTCTGCTGAGTGATAGCAGATATCAAGGCCTTATAAATCGATTGGAAGTCAGTGACATGAAGACTCAGTATAGTCTTAGGCTACATTTACACTCCACACCACTGCAAAAGGCTGGATGCCTTCACTCTACAGAATGTAGATACCGTTGCCAGTGAAAGGGTACGGTGGAGGGGAAAGCTGCTGAAGTCCTTCAATGCCACAGGAAAAGCCCCCAGCTGTAAGGAGGTAGTGAAGACAGAGAAGTATGGTTTGGGCAAGTTAGAGAGCCATGTAGGGCACATACTCACATACAGTCCCCCATCTTTCCTTCAGGCATCTTTACCCATGTAAGCTGTGCCTTACAGTCTACACAGTTGTTTGTACTTGTGCTGTGGGAGACAGCAGACACATACGTACTCTATAATATGTTACCAAAAGATGTGTTCCAAGTCAGCCTACCCTCTATGAAGCTTGTTTCCATACACACGAGGCAATCCCCTTTCCGGAGTCTCAGACAGAACGGCAATACCCAGTATAAAGGGAACTACTTGACAAGTTAAGAGAGATTAGGGCAAAAAGAAAATGTCCTAGGCTGCTTGCCATATCTCCCTCCCCACCCAAAACCACATCACAAACTCAAGAACAATACAAGCCTGTTTTCACAGACTATGAAGAGTTAAAAGACTAGCCAGACCATATCTAACAGCACCATCTGGTGACTCCTTCCATAACACCCTCTGAAGTCAGTAAGAATTTACACTCCTCCAATGAGTTGTGAGCTTCACTGGGTTTTGAGTGATGTGATTTGTTCTGACAGCAAAAATATAAAGACAAGGATTTGGACCTAGATGTCCTCCTGCCTCTTGAACTCCAATCAATGGACCATACCAGCTGGGCAGGATTTATATATTGCATATCTAATACATAAAGGAGAAAGTTTGTATGTTTGTGTGCTAATAACTTGGACACTATAAGAGCTACCGCAACCAAACTTTGCATGGGATAACCTTTTATCCAGAAGGTTACTAAGGCCGGTGGAGGGATAACCTGTCATCCAGGAGAAGGTTTTAAGGGACTGTGTGAGGGAAGAGATGAGAGACCAACGCTTCTCCCCGGGGCTGCACGGAGCTTGGCAGTGCGGGGAGAAGTGGCTTCCCAGGGGAAGCGGCGGGGCCAGTCACTCACTAAGGCCCGCAGAGGGACAAGGAAGCGGAGGGCGGGCTTGGGCGCTGGCAGCAGGCACGTGGCTCCCTTCCCGCTCCCTCCCCTAAGGCTCCTCACCTCAGTTATATCAACTGTCAACTTATATTTCAATAAAGTATACTGACAAAGCGCAAGGACAGTCACTTAAAGTAGTTGGAATTGATTTGGAGACATCTTGCTTTTCACATGGACAACTCTATGTTGCGTGTTCAAGAGTTGGAAGTGGAAAAAATGTGTACATATTTGTTAAGAATAATGAAAAAATATAGTTTACAATACAGTTTTTGATGATAACATGTAAAATTGGTTGTTTTATACTTTTTTAAAATATATTTTAATCCCTATAGAACTCAGTGCAACTTTTCTACCATTCAAAAAATAATAATGGATTACTGTTTTTCTAAATTTTGTTCCTCCACTTTCCCAACCAACGCTGGGTGACTCCTGCTAGTATATTCATATTATACACACACACATATGCATACTATAAATTATTAGTGCTTTAATCAAGAGCTTCATGGAAAACCAAAGCCTTGCAAAAACTTGTCTGGTTTTGTACTGTTTAAAGCTTCAACAATGAACCCAAGATCATCAAAAGGTCTTAGAATATTTGAAGCAAGACATGGTCTGATTTTGATGTGGAACTAGATGAAATTCAGCAGTTTCATTTCGAGTTAACTCAAGGGGGGTGACTCATGCACTCTGAAACAAAGAAAAGGTGTCCATGAACTTGCAAGCACAAAACTGCTGAGATTTGCACAGATTTATAAATGATTCCTCTTTCAGCACTTTCTTTCTTGAGAGCTAACAGTGACTTGGACACTCATGTTCTGCAGTGGATCAGTGGTTTTAGCTGTGAATTACTCAGCTGACCCATGGGTCAGGGAAAAACCTTTGTTCTCTGCTAGCAAAGTTCTGCTGAAACATTCAGCACATTTCAAACTATAAACAAATAAATCCTATAATACAACTTGCTCCAATTTTGAACATGAAAGGCTTGTCAGACTGGAGAAAAGAAATTAGACTGGCAAATTGCTTTGTGCTTGGGCTATGCCAGTCTCAGAAGTGACACATACAGCAGCCAGATGTCATGTAACCAGCATGTAGCAATACATGGCAATTATCTGTGATGTATATGGGCAGGAGGAGACAATTCTAGAGCCTCAGTGTAGTTTAAAACTACAGGAGTTATCTTTCCTTTCTAATTTCACAGTGGCTATCCCTTTTTACAATGCCACTTGTCATTTTTATATGAAGCAGCAGACACTATTGATAAAAAAATGATCCATTTTATTTTCTTGTTCAGCAGGGTGGGAGAGTTGTGTCTTAGGTTTAGGTGTTACAAGATTATCGTGTCTGTTTTCCAGAGGACAAGAAAATCTTTTGAGGCTCCTCACATTCACTAGACATATGTGACTAGATCCGCAGCTGGTTTAAGTTGGTCAGTGTTGCTCCACTGAAGTGAATGAGGCCTCAGTAAGAGGGAGACTGGCCTGTAGATACCCTTTATTTCATTCTCATCACAGTCCTATATGCATGGCAGGAATTACTGAAAGAGGAAAAGGAGATATTTGTTTGCAGCATAGATTCACCATTGTGCACTAGCATAAAGGGGCTGTGTGTGTGGGGAGGTGGGGGGGGGTATGAGCTTCAAGCTGTCTGCCCCTCGTGTGTGTTCAGCATGTGCACAACTCAAATGCATTAATGCCTTGCCTACATATTTTCAGTAGAGGGAAGCAGACCTTGCTGGGAAGTTTGTCAAATTCAGCAGTTGTCTGAGTTTATTGTACTTTTTCATAGCTGATCATCATCGCTCTTTTGAATGTGAGCAGATGAATCAGATGGGTGATAAAAATCAGTAATGCTTTGGATACACAACGGGATCCTGGTAGGGCTTGTTGCAATGTGTGTGTAAGCATTTGTTTATATGAGTTCCCATCTAAAAACACTGCCTGCTTTTTGCTCCTGCTGCTATGTCTGTTTACCATTGATTTTTGATGCATGCCTGGCACATCTCCACAAAGCAGAACCAGCAAAAATACTGATATTCAATATACTGTCAGTTATTTGCTTTTTTCAGTAGCTGAGTGGATAAGAGAGTTTCCATCCATCCAGACTCCAACTCATCTGATGAAGGGGGGGTCTTACCCATGAAAGCTCACAATACTGTATATTGTTGTTAGTCTTTATGGTGCCACAGAACTACTCCATCCAAATAGACATGGGTAGATTATGGCCCCAAACCTGCAAAGTGCTTCATGGATATTCACCACATGAGAAGGGGAGAGAGGCCTATCTGACTTTAGTTCATCTGTGCCAGGAGTTCATTCACACAGAGCTTCTTTCAGGACTGCTCCCAATGTCTGTGTGAGAGAACAAGCTGGGCAAGGGTTTTTAGACAAAGGATCAACAGCATGGACAGCATAATTAAATAATGCATTCATTTCTTCGTCTTCTCTCCTTTCCCAACCTCTCCTCCTTACCTATAATGTAAAAGAAAAATTTCAGAGGGGGCTGCCATTAGCACCTCTAATCAACATTTTTCAAGCAGGACCAAAGCAATCCTTCGCATGTCTTCATGTTTCAAAGCGGGAAAACAAATTTAGAGTTAAATTTAACATTGGAGCAACTTACCCAAGGATGAGCTAGAGTCCTCATCATTTCAAGTCTTTAAATTGAGACCAGCTATCTTTCTAGAAGGTATGGGCTACTGGAACCAGAAGCTATGGGCTTGATAGAGAAGCTCCTGACCATAATGATCTCTTTGGACCTTCAATCTATGGAGAAAATGTTTAACAGGAAAGCTAGGTAGCGCCTGAAATGAGGTTGCAAAGGTCTTAATAAAAAAAGTCACTCTTTTGACACATTCACACACACATCATAGTCACCCAATACCACTGTTAACTCTCAGAGTGTCTACTAAGCTATTCATGTTTAATTTAATCAAGTTTGGACTCTTTGTTATTTTTCCTAACTTTTAGAATGCAGGAAATATGCTTAGAAAACAGAAAGAAGGCTCAAGTATTCCACATAGCTTTATGTAAGACCGCCTACTCACCAGCTGCAGCAGAACAAGCCATGTGCTGAACGCGTACAAATATATATACAGCCAGGTAAAAGAGAGCAGAAGGAAATGATAAGTGAACAGATCTGATTCTTACAAACAGATTCGGAAAAGAAAATGCTGAGAATGTAGCTGGTATCTGAAAGGCAGGATGGGAATTTTGCTACCCACACAGTTTTAAAAGGAACAACAGGACCAAAGAGAGTCATATTTTGTACCCATTCAGTAATATTGCCCCATTAAACCGATAGTGCTGTCATTCTGGGAAGCTGCATCTTCTGAAGGTATTAGTTACAACTCTTTGCGTATCTGCCGGTATGATGACAATTGGTGTAATCACTGGAAGATAGCAAGAATATTGTGACCTTACTCCAGACAGTAGTAGAATAAAAAATGCAGTCCTCTGAGGATTTCAGAAAGCTGTAATGTGCAGGATCATAGGATTATTAATGTTTTATCTACAGGGGTTCATTAGATACCTTAAAATTGTTAGGTTTTATACACAGAACAAGCAACAGGTAACTATAAACTCTAGGGCTGGTTTTCTATCCAGTGATTCTGTTCATTTCATTAGCCCTGACAAGCTTCAACTGCTAACTTGTTCTGTGACCACTGCTCTTTGGTCATGGACAGAGGTGTATTTATCCTTCACTCTGGCAATTCTCCATTCAGCACAGGTCCCCTTCATGATATTAATCTCAGAACCAGACCCAAGAAGTGAGATTTTGTTTTCCAAACAAAGTTTGCAACATGAGTAACACTGAAATAATTCAATTGCCTCAGGTAAACCAACATCAATTCCTGTCATTTGACTCTCACCCTGAAGGTGATCTGTAAAGCAATTAAACTGATACAGTCGGGGAGAGAGGAATAAACCCTACAGCACATGCAGAAAAAAATATAATTTCTGGTAATTATTGACATCCATGAAGGGAGTTGAACACCTAACTTTTAGATTAATCCAAAACCCCTCAGCAACACTGCAATCTCCTAACTGATGTTAGGCACCGAAAATCCCACATAGTGGACGGCATGAGATAGGTGGTCTCCCATATGATTCATGCCTGTATACTAGATGAGGAGCTGCCTCACCACAGTCCACACACATGTGCATTGTCTCAAAAATGTGGGGGAACCCTCCTTCCCCCAGTCTCCACACATATTCTCATGTTTGCCATGGACCACAGAGGAGTGACTAGAAGTGAGGAGATAGACATCACTTTCCATGGGTTCTCCAGATGCTCCACAAGTAAAATGTGGGAAAAGGAGACACGGAGCGGTGATGGCTTTTCAGGTTTATCCTCCTCCTTGCACTCTCCAGACCACTACCTGGTGAGAGCCTGCCCCAATGTACACATTTGTAAAACATTTTTTAACATGAACGCCACTATCCTATTACCCTTTTCCAAAGCAT
>CM057846.1:160230409-160253049 GCA_030068395.1 Apalone spinifera
CCCCCTCCCCCCGATCCATTTTAAAACTGCAGATACCTGCTGAGTCTCTAGAACACCTCTCGCAGGACTTGCTCCTATATTCTCCTGCTATTGAGAAAGGACAGTTGCCTTGGCACGTGTGCTAATTGTGGACTCTACCATCACCTCTACTTAGCAGTTGCGGTCTGCTGCTGACGTTCCTCCTCCCTCTCTGTGTGGCCTTTTAGGAACAGGAATGCTACACTGCATAGCAATATTATCCCAAATGCTGCACTCCAGCACAATCTTACATAGCTTTGTGGGGTCGTACTGTGGTGTACCGCCGCTTCAACAGCAAGATGTTAAAGGCTCTCTATCATGTGATCATGATTGTGCTCTGTCAGATTGGAGGGGTTCATGAATGGGATCTTTTTGTCCCCAGGATGAAGGATGACACATGGAGCAGGGTTTAGATACCTGTCTATATGTTAGGATCAGCCATGATGGGTTCTGAATGGAGAGTGGTTGCATGCCTGGGAATCTAGAAAAAGGAGAATGTATGGGAGGGAATGAAAGAAGGGAACTGGATCCAGATTCTCCAAGCTGTGCAGCTCCCAAATTCCACTGAGTTCCATGTAAGTCAGAAGCCTTTATGCCTTGGAGGATCATGGTCTTACATCCACGTTTCCTAACCTCATAGGGAAACGTTCCATCGACAAACATCCCCCTCAGCGTGCCTTGTGACTATTCATATGCATCATGGCATGACATCAGCACATTACTACAGTGTCCACGAAATATAAGCTGGCATTATTCACACCCAGCAGATCCATCATGTAATTGCAGCGTCTACTTATGCAGTCCTGAGGGTTATGATGTGGTCTCCCAAGCTGATTCCATCAATTACTTACATGTGAAGGCCACAATGTAGGGAACCTACACCATGTTTTCCTTTTGGATGCCTGGTATGCAAATTATGGCCTCCCAAAATAGGTCCACTATCCAGGAGGATGCCAGCAGTCTGGGTGGTGAGCCACTAGAAGAGTCCAATGGCCAGTATGGACACAGCAATGCTGATCTGCTTAGTAATAGATCAGGCCTGGGCAAAACACCCTCCACAGGCCGGATCCGGCCCGCCAAGCCACCAGCTCCGGCCTGTAGATGCAGTGTGGAGTCTCAGGCAGACTTCCCTATTTGCCCCTTCCCCTCATGCCACTCAGAAAAGTGGCTGCTGGGCCATTTGTGTTTCCCAAACCGTGAGCCTGGAGGGGAGTGGGTTTCTGGCCAATGGAAACTGCCTGTTTGTAAAACAGGCAGCATGTAATGCACCACTCCTCCATCCCCTCAGGCTCTTATTCACAAAGCATATGGCCCTTGCAGCTGGGGCGGAAGTGGGGGTGGGGGTGGGGCAGGCTCCTGTCTGAGAAACAAGCTGGGTTGCTGGCCAGGAGTTTCAAAGGTAAATCTCCCAGCCAGAGCCTGCCTCTGGCACCTCAAACCCTTTCCTCCCCGCCCCCCTCCCCAAGGCTCCTGCCCGTCACTTTTACTCCATATAAGCCAAACCTTCTGCCCCCCCTCCTGAGCCCATACCCCCTCCCAGACTCTGCACCCCAATCCTCTGCCCCAGATGACAATCCCCTCCTGCCCTAGGTCACAATCCAAACCCCTGCACCCCAATCCCATGCTCCTGGTGACAACTGCCTCCTTTTCCCCAAAACTCCCACCCAGACCTCACAGGCCCTCCTGCACATGAATCCCTTACCCCAGGGGTTGGCAAGACAGCCTCCATAGGCTGGATCTGACCCACCAAGCTGGTTGATCCATCCCACAGCCACCCTGCCACTCCCCTGCCTCCAGGCTAATTGAGAACTGGGGATGGAGGGAGCTGGCAGTTTTGTCCAGGTGCTGAGGGTGGGGGCAAAGACTTCACACACTCCCTCCACCCCAAGGCCAATCAGGGTGTTTGAGCATGGGAAGCACTTTGGCCCCACCTTTTCTGCCCAAGACTCTGTTCTTTCCTGGGTGCCCCGCAATCACTTCAGAAATTTGTGAAGTCCCTCCCCCTTTAGAATTATTGCCCACCCCCAGTTTTTCCTCAGTGGCAGGAGATAGATCCTCTTGCAGAATGTCACACAACCACTGGAGCATCTCCAGGTCCAGCCTTTAGCACCAGATGCAGGCCCATTATGAGATCTTCAACAGGGAGAGTATGTTTGCAGAATTGGCTATGTCTGGAAGTTAGTTTTGGCCTATGGCTCAGGCTTGGCCTTGGCTTCAAGCACCTCTGCCCCTTGACCTCATTCCTCCCCCTGCTGTGTTAGCAGAGGCTAAAGTATGAAGATGCTATTTTTATCATATTGGATCATGTTTTCCTGTCTTCCCTATCCCTCTCCTACCCACAGTTGTCCCGTTCTTCTCCCTAGCCCTGTCCCAGTCCTCCTTGACCTTCACCAGAGTGCCCTCCCTATCTCCCTGCCCTGGCTATCTGTGGCTCCCTTCTTGGTACTCTAGCTGTCCCTGCTCTCTAATCTGGGTCTCTAGATGTTCCACCTCTCTCCTGCACTAACCTAGTTCCTGTCAACCATTGTAACTGGTGCTACAGAGCAACTGTCTTCCCAGATAGATCTTGCCTCCTCCTCTCGCTCTCTCTCTCATGTGCTTGAAACCTTGATCCTGCTCGCCCTATGCTCAGCGTCCCGCATTCTGTCCCCTGTGCTGTATGCTAGGAACTATGTAGCCTCTGAGCACATCTCTAGATCTGGTTCCATGTGCAAGGTAGACATTGCCAATAGGGGTGGGGGGGGAGGGCAAAGGGGTGGTTTACCTGGGGCCCAGTGAGTCAAAGATTGTCTGTTATGTGGCAGCTGGAGCCCTGGGCCCTTTAAATCACTGCCAGAACATTATGCTGCATGCTCCATGCAACTTGGAGGACTGCAGGGACAAGCCATGCTCAGGGCTAACTGGCCCTGGCCCTGGCCCCGCCCCTTCTGCCCAAGGCCCCACCCCTTCCAGAAGCGCAGCGCACCTCTCCCCCCCTCCACCTTGCCCGTGAAGGCAATCAGCTCTCCTATACACAGGGACTTAAGCAATTAACTCTGCAGATTAGACATCCAAGTTGCTTCATGGCTCACGCCTTTACTTCTTACAAAAGAAGAAATTAAATTCCAGCATGAAACATGAAGGGAAAATGACCATGCAGTGAGTTCTTTTCCTTCTATGACATAGGAAGACACACTGTTCCATTAGTGGGTAAATCAATTAAATAGGGGTTTCTCTCACACAATCACTCCCATTAATTCTGTTTTGCCAAATCAGCACACACCATCTGGACGACTGGGAGGCACCCCAAGAGTTAATCAAAGGCCGAGATGATAAGGACTAAAATCCCTATCAGTTAGTGAATTTCCACCTGGTAGGTACATTTTAATAGGTAAAAGGAAGTAAAGTCAGGCAGGGTGAGTCATCAGATCAAGCAATGTAAAAGAATTAGATTTTAAGTGGAAAAGGATGTTTCCTAGGAAACTGCATGATCTGCTTGTAGAACATCAAACAAGAGCAATTTCCTAACAACAACCATGACTAAATTGAGCTACAGCACCTCAGGCAGCATTATCAATGGGGGAGAAATTGAGTGCCTTTTATATTTCCTTAGTTACTATCATCACATTGTCTATTATGTGGCTCCTTCAGCTGTTACCTCTCTGACCTTGTATAAGTGAGAGCATGATAGTCCCTATTGTCTAACCGGAAAGCACGTTTCCCTTTCCCTCACCCCTTCTCTCCCTTTCCAACAAGCTCCAGATGCTGATGCTGTAGCTAAGCCACAAAGATGACAATTTACACTCTTTTGCCAATAAGCATCCAATACTCACCTGCTCAGTGAAATAACGCCTGTTAGAGTATCTGTGCAACAATACAAATCAATGTGTGGGACCAGCAACTTGCAAGGTTCTCCACATCCAAGTGTGTGTTCGGAAGCATATTCAGCCACTCCTGCAATTTACACCAGCTCAAAGTGAATGTCTTTCACCTCTTGGGCTTGTTGTCTATACTTGCATTCCAATAAAAGAAAGCCTGTTATTGCACATATTTCACTATTTACATGATACCAGGTATGAACAATACCTAGTATTTTAGTTGCAGTGAGGTGAGGATGGGTTCCGATTTTTTCCAACGGTGCAGCAGGGATAAAACAACTGATGTAATATTCGGTTACTCTATAGACTAAGACCATGGACCTTTTAACTATAGTGTCATATCAAGGTTGCACTGTGGATAAAACCTCAGCCAGAACATGACCCTTCAGCTTATGATATTAAGCTTTTTCAAGTGCTGGTGAAATGCAAAGAATGGGTGCAAAGATTTGGGAATGGGGAAAAAATTACACTTAATTATATTGTCATACAGTAATTCATGGGAGAAACTAAAAATGATCAATTTGATTTGACAGTGTAATATGAAGACTTGTCCTCGGCCAAAATCATGAGTGGAACTTAATTTAAAATTGTTAACCATTCTTCTCGGTATAAAGACCATTTTAATTTTTTATAAACTTGGCTAAGTATAATTTCTTGAGAAATTTCATCTTGAGCACATATCCTATATAGAAGAGGCCGGTACATCTAAGTTTAGCCTAAACTTATCACATGATTTTGGAAGTCCTTAACATGTGAAATTTTATTTGATTCCTAGACACCTGCATTTAGGGCAGCAACGAAGCTCCTCCATTCTTATCGATTTCTGGCAAGTCCTTCAATTGTTCCTCCAGCTGTGCCTGGGTTTTTCAGTTCAGCCTCCACAGCTCTTCACCATCTTGTTTTCAGGCAGCTTCATTTTCACTTGCCTTCAGGTATCCATGTTATTGCTATTCTGGTGATGGAATATCGGTTTTCATTCCAAGCGCATGACCAGTCCATCTCCCATGCCTCCTGGTAATGATGGTGCTTCATATCTTCTTGGCTGCACTGTGTGAATAAGTCTTGGTTTGAGACTGTTCTGGACAAAAATATGGAGACTGTTTCTGAGGCAGATGTCTGGAATGAAAACAATATGGCCAAGTCATACCCTAGCACGCTGCACTACAAAGTACTGTTGGAAGTATGACGCTTTGATCAATCCTGAGCGGGGTTCCAGTGTGCTATTTTGATGATTTCCAGACTGTATTATAGCTCCTGAAGGAGCTTTACTGATTCTGTTCTGGATGTTCCGGCTTGTTCCACCATCCTGGCTGATGGTGATGCCCAGTGTGAATGTTTCTACATTGATGAGAACAAGATTCTCTATCTATACTGGTAATGGTGAGGCAGCATTAAAGGTCATGATAGCTGTCTTCTTGCGGTTGATATTTCAGTCCAATTTGCTGGCTGAATGCATTGAGTCAAGTTGTTGGTTTTTTTCCTTCTATATGGTGTTGAGTATGTGATAGGAGAGTGAGATCATCTGTGAAATCCAGGTTGTCAAGGGACAAGAATGGTGTCTGTTTAATGCCTTTGGCCATCTTCTCTTCTGTGCTGCATTACCCAGTTAATGGCAGTGCTGCAGATATTTCACACACACACACCAGCAAACTCCTGCTTTAACTTCAAAACTGAGTTCACTGTGATCAATGCCTCCTGTAAGGTTGGAACAGAAGATGTTGATTTATAGAGAGCAATTCCATATGCTCGCAGAATGTGTGATAGGCTGGTCCTTTGGGTATTGTGAAAAGCCTTCTCATGAGGGCACATCTACACAGCAGGACTAAAGCCAAAATAAGCTATGCAACTTGAGCTACGTCAATTGTGTAGCTTCAGTCAAAATAGCCTATTTCAGCTTTTGGTGCTGTCTAAAACAAGGGTTACAGGAGTCGGAGTAAGAAGTCCTTCAGATCAACATCATTTTGACATTATGTGAAAATAACCACTTGTAGTGTAGACATTGGCTATGGTATTTTGGAATAACGTCAGTGTAGACATAGCCTCAGGGTCTATGAAGTTTATGTAGAGTTGCTGTTGCCACTCTGAGATTGTTTTATTATGTCTCATAGAGTGAAGATCTGGTCTGTGCATCCATGCCCTTTCTGAAAACCAGCTTATGCTTTTCTGAGAATGCTATCAACTGCTTCTGATATACACTATAGTCTAACATGATACCTTGCTTGGCATTGATAAAAGTGTGAAACCTTGCCAGTTATTACAATAATGGAGAGTTCCCTTCATTGGTATCTTCACTATAACCCTGTTGGTCCACTCATCTAGAACTTTTTTCCTTTCTCAGACTGATGTGAATTGGGGGGGTGGGGAAGGGAAGTAGAAGTGCTACTTATTCACAATTTACCTTGAATAATTCAGCATTCAAGTTATTCTGGCCAGAAACTTTCCCATTTTTTAAGGTTTTGATGGCTGGAATGATTGTACATTATAAACAGCCTGAAATTCTCCATAAACATCCTCCAATGGGTGTGTGTTGGGAAGCCATATGCAGAGCAGAGAATGCTTTGGCAAATGCTTAGTGGAATGTGGAAGATAGTGTCTGGAAGACAAGGAAGATTTCATACTTCGAACACCAGCTCCAAAGTGCAGTGAAGAAACAGAAGGGTAAGTCTTTAAAACAGCCTTAATTGGGCTTCTAGCTATAAAGCCATAATTTTATGGCACAAAAACCATATGCCAAAACTTGAAAATCTACCCAATAGCACAGAAACCCCCAGACTTTGGCTCAGCCAAGGGCAAAGATTTCAGCAAGAAGAAAAACAATGGAAAATTAGTATTATAATCTCTTAGCAAATATTTTGTTCTTATAATAGTTTTTTAATCTATACCTGTGAACAATTATTTCTTCCTGTAATTTATAGTTTATTGCCCCTCTCTTAGCTGGAGACATGTCTGGGATTAATGTTTTTTATTTTAAAGGGGAAAAATTAAGTATTTTTAGCTTCTGTGAAATAAGTTACTGTATGCTACAATTTTCAGCCCCATCTTAAATTGTATGTACCATACTCTGCAGCTCATAAATATTTAAGATGGTTAAATAATTATCCAAGGCTCCTCAACCTGCCTTTCTTTATTAGTTCCACAGGGAGCAAGGAAAGCATTTGTCCTCCTTCAGCCGTATAGACAGAATTATTATATTGCAAAATACCCTCCTTTGGTTGTTGCGGAGGCTGCTACAAGGATTCTCTTCTGTTATGATGTGATGGAATTAGCCACTTGCAGAGGACAGAAGCTCTGTTGTTTACTCACCAGATCAATAAAACTAGCTTGGCGAGCTTTCCAAAACATCTCTATCAAAGCAAATCCTGTTTCACTCCATTCCACCCTGGGTTTTAAGTGCACAGAAGGGGCGGGGGGACAGAAGGCCTCTCTCCAAGCACCCTAAAATATGCAGGATTTTATAGTGCCAAACTGAGATGTGGCTGATTCAAAGCAAAACAACTTTGTGGCCAAATGACAGGGGCTGAAAGGACACAGGTGCACCTACTTATACCGGTAACTGTAATGACTGTGCAAGAGAAAAGCCAACAACCCGCTTTTACCACAAAACAGCATTGAACAAAATTCTTACAGTTGCTTTGCAGCCTAATCTTCTCTCTCTCTTTTAAACACAGCCATATGGTAACAAGCAGGTCCTTACAACCAAATAACAGATGAAGAGGCCAAGTTTTCTAGCAGCCGGCAGATCATGCCCCAGCAGCAAAGCCAAAGAAGAGAAGCTGTCTCCCAGATGGCAAGGCTGGGGAGCTTTGTGCATCTTGATTCTGCACCTGTCAAGTCTGTCATAGTGGTCCAACTTTCCCCCTCCCAACCTGTACTTGACTATACTGTGGAGAGGGAGAATGAGTGCATAATCCACACCGCCTGTGAACAGGGAGGGTAGGGTGCCCTTTGAGTGCTGTTGGCATTTTATACAAAGGCTAATTTGCTTTGGAATGCTATTGTTAAAAAGGACACAGTGTGTCAAGTAAAAATAACCTGTGTGGATACAGTAATGTGCTCTGCATGGTGTCAGGTGGAAATCTGCACTTGTCTCATAGTGGAGCAATTAAAGAGTTTGATGGCAGTAATCTGCCACTTTCTGTAAGAACTCCGATTAGATCACAGTGACTGAGCCCAGCGGAGGGCAAGGTTTTGCAAACTTCCTGAGTTTTTAAAAACATTTTTGCCAACTCAAAATATGATTTGAATGTTGTGGATCTTCTTTAAAAACAAAAAATAAAGTAAGCCCAAGCTTTCAAGTCTTACGTTATGGCTACACCACAGCTTACGTTGATGTAAGTTATGTTGCTCAGGTGTATGAATTAGCTGCCCCATGAGTGACATAACTTATGCTGGTTTAAGCACCAATGTGGACAGTGCTATGCTGGCAGGAGAGCT
The DNA here is from genome assembly GCA_030068395.1 of Apalone spinifera. Classification (NCBI taxonomy): domain Eukaryota; kingdom Metazoa; phylum Chordata; order Testudines; family Trionychidae; genus Apalone; species Apalone spinifera. The sequence goes on from CM057846.1 coordinate 160,238,719, forward strand.
ACTCCCGCCAACATACCACTGCTCCCAGGAGCTACGTAATTAAGCTGACAGAGAGGCTCTCTCCCATCGCGTTAGAGTGGTTGCACTAGGGAGCTTACAGCAGCGTAGCTCCATCAGTGCAGTTATGTTGCTCTAAGCTTTCTAGTGTAGTCATAGCCTTAGATACTGTGGGAGTAAGCCCAGGCCCAGAGTCACAAAGGCCTTTTAGGTTCTTAACTTCCAATGAGATCAATGCAACCTAGTTAGGAACCTAATGATCTTTGTGAATCTGAGCCCAAATAAACACTATAGCAAAGTTAGATAAGATTCAGCTCAAAGGAGCATTTCCAAACCCAGTATGTTCCAATGAATTTGATGCTAGGCAAAGTATGTTCATCTGGATTTTATCACATTAAAAAACTAAAGAATGGATGAAAGAGTTTTGGGCAGGCCAGGCACAAACATTTTGTTCTGATTTTATATAGCACTTAGCATAATGGGATCCTGGTTAAGGACTGTGGCTCCTAGACACTATAGCAATACTATAAACAGGAGCATAGGATCCAGTCAAAAAATTTCACACACACCCAAGCCAAAGTTACAAAGTATTCTTGTTAGAATTCTGCTACGGAACTATAATTCCAAATGCAACAGGTGCAGAATTCCAACAGGAGTAGTGACAAAGTATTGACACACTATTTCTCCAAGTTTTTTTTTATTACTATTATTATTTCTGAGCACTGCTTATCTGCGTCAAAATCAGACAGAACAGAAGAACTACTCTGTAAATCTCTGTTCTCATTCTTCTAGTTCAGCTTAGCAGAACAGAGTTCATGGATAGATTTCCATCAATAGTTAAACTTCTGAGTGCTTATCTAGAGTGAATTAAAATTTTGGAATGTTCTAAGTGTTCATGAATCACTAAGTTCAGCAGAATTTAATTTTGCTTCTTGTTTTTCTTGCTGCTGTTTCCCCTTTCTAAGATGCCACCAGATAAAAGGACACAATTCCACCACCATCACCCGGCTTAATAAATAACAAATAAATCATGAGATCTATATAAAGATGTCTGGCACTGTTTGAGAAAAAGGATCTTTCCATCACCACAAATTACTCTTGCTTTTAAAAAAAAGTTGACAGATTTTAAAAGAGAATGAGTTAAAATAGAGCAGCATTTCCTTTCTGACAAAGTTTTACAAGGGAATCATCTGTTTTCTTGGTTTTTTCTTGTTTATTATTCATATCCATCATCATTAACTCAAAGTATTTGCTTCCTTATCCCTTTGAGGACAGATGAGTGAGGTATATTTCTAGAGCAGATTTCAGACAAATTCCTTGAGTCTATTGTGAGTTCCAGTGACTATACACACATGGAGCCTGAATCATCAAGTATTTAAGCATGCATCTGATTTTAAGCACATGCTTAGTCTCATTGACTTCACATACTTAAAGTTAGGTTTGTGCTCAAGTACCTCAATGAATGGGGGGAGGGGATTTCAGTGTGGAAAAAATACAGCGACATTTCACCACACAAGAATTCCTTTCATCTTCATAGTTCAGGAAAGAGCAAACTGCCTATTAATATTACTTCTCTGTTGTGGTTTATGTTGAGTAGCAATAGTGAATACAAATGATACAAGGGAATAGAGTATTATATGTGCACATACATATACAGAGGCTGCACCTCAGTCAATAATACTGAGGATAAAATGTACACAGTAACACGCATGCAAGTAATAGTTTTAGCATTCTCCCATGAGGAAATGTCAAGCCCATGTCAGTCATGATTTGCATCCCAGAACCGTGTGTATTACACAGACAGCTTTCTAGCATTTTCAGGGGAATATACTCATGGAAAACTTCCTAAATTCATAATAATTATAATTTTCTTTTAATCTAGTCACTTATCTCAGTCTCTGACCATCATTTTTTAGGCAATACCTGTTAGCAGTTATTATGCTAGGTTCGTCCAGAATGGTACTGTAAACGTCACATGATGAAAAGAGAGCTCTGAATATTACTTCTATCTTTTTTCTCTTCCCATTCCCTACTTTCTTTGTCACCATGGATAATACCATCATCCCTCTTGTCACTCAGATCCATAATGTGGACGCTTTCTTTGATGTGGCCTCTCTCTAGACCCACATATATGGGTAACGTTTAAATCCTGCCAATTTTTTCCTGCATAATGTCCCTAAGGTCTGTTTTTTTCTCCCCCTACGCACACAGCTAAATTATCATCCAGACCCTCCCCCTTATCTTTGCTTGTGGAAAATTTCCAAGTCAATGAAACTATGCTTTTCAACACTATTTTGTAAGAATTTGTTCAACAAACCTTATTCACAAGAACGCATTGATTCCCTGTTCTGTTTTGCAGATCAAAGATGTATGGATAAGGTTAGTCACGTAGTCAGAACTTTTGGATGCTTAACCACAATAAACATCCCTTTGATTTTCCACTACTCTTGATGCATTAAAGCAGCACAAATATTAGACACTCCTCCAATGTTGACAGCAAAAAGGTTCATAAGGCCTCTGGCTGTGACATAGTCCTTCTTGCAAGTATATCACAAAAATGTTGCCGTCTGTATCAATTTCTTCCAGAACAGTAAGTTCCAAAGTTGCATTGCTATTGAAAGCTATTGGAGTAGAAAAGATGAAGGGTACAAGCCATGAGTAAGGACATTTATCTGATTGAGGGTTTGTGGTCGGGGTAAGAGATTTAACCTTCTACCTCTCTTCTGTGTACCTAGGAGAAGTTTTCCTAGGCACTCAAGCTTGTGGGCTAAAATTTTAAATTCCCACTAACAAGAATGGAAAGTTCTACTCAACAGATCTAATGCTCAGAAAAACAGATTCTGCCAGTAGACTAAAATAAACCCAAAGGAAAAAAAAACACTCCAAATATGACTCTTGCAGGTAGAAGAAAAAAGCAGCAGAGAAGAACATGTAATACTTCGATAATGAACCTGGATGTAATTATCTGGCTTTATGAAGACAGTTGTTAGATATATTTTGATGAAAGAGAGTACTTTAGAATCTCATTACAGTCACTGATGTGAAACTGCTAATCACCAGAAAGGGTTTATTGGTATTGAAGTCTCAGTGTTAGGTTTCTGTGGCTCAATATCCTGAGAAGCTGCACTGTTTTCTACAATATCTGGTGCTCTCTCTCCCCCCTGCCAATATGAGAGAATTGGGTCAAATTAGTTACAGCAATGTTGAGAATGTACACAGGCCTCCAGATTCCACTATGAGGAGATGTTCATGTCTGCTACCTTAGAAGTATTACAAACCTATGTGGAAACAAGATTTTCCCTCCTCCTGTTGCAGTCATTTTTGCCAAAGATTTACCAGCCATGCAAATGAATAAGTAGGACTCATGATGAAAAAACTAGGTCTACAAGAATGGGTATGTAAATTAATGGGATCTATTGCCCAAGAAAGTAAGAGGCTTTTCTCCATTCATAGAACTGGAGAAAAGGGAGGTGGAAGAGTCTTGTTCAACCTAGAGCTGAAAGAAGCACTGGGACAAGCTAACAGCCAATTTCCATTTTACATATCATTTGTAACAGGGATTCTGCTGACCAGGTCATGCCCGTTCATATATGCAGCCTCATTGTCTTCAGATTGTCAATGACTGTGCTGTAGGGTTGGAACCTGAAGGATGAAATTTTGACTACTTAATGGATTCATTTTGTTTGACTAGTCAAAGCAGCCAAACATTAAAGCAAGATTCTAGCCTTAAAACTTGTACCCGTGTCACTGATGGCAAAGATATCGGGGCTGTCCAGGTCCATCTGCTGATGAGTTTGCATGATGGAATACTCATTATTGGTGATAAAGTGCCAAATGAAAATATCCATCTTTAGTCTCAGATGCCTGGTCAGTTGATGGCTAGCACTAGGAGCTAAGGAGAATACTCTTTTCTTACAAAGTAAATTCCGTATAAATATCAGTAGAACACAATCAGCATGGTTAGACACTTTTTAGGCTGAACCACATATTACTGTGCTTTCCAAAACAGATGTAAACAAAATCACTCCTATTATTTGGGCAAGATTTTCACCCCCCAGGTGTGTCACCATTTGGAGGTGTAAGCTTGTAGTATGAGAAGAGAGAAAAACTAGAACATAAGTAAGCCAAAGGTTACCTAGCTGATGTATAATCTCTGCTCAGGTGATCCTAAATGCCTTGACCCAGTGGCTCACGGTGATAAGTACCACCATGATATAAGCTCTGTCCAAGGTGAAGAAAAAGACTATGCTGGGACTCTCCAGAGATGCATTGTGATCCATTCACAAGAACTATTTAGAAATAAATGCTAGGAAATAAACACACACGTATGCTAACACATTATTTATGAGATTTTAATTTAGTCCTCAGTGGGTGAGGTGATGTCTGAGTCATCTGAGTGGGGTTGGGTATTTTAGGTAAACTAACAGCAATTTATTCTGGAAAACAGGGCTTATGAATAGGATATGAATTGCAAGGTGAGAAGAGAAAGTATATTTTGTTCTTCAGTTTCTAATATTGGATGCCCATATAAGTGGAATTAGACTTTAAACTCTGAGTACAGAAAGTTATATGACTCTAGAAAAGTAAGAGCCAAGTGTCTTGATCATTGTATAACTGGGCAAAGAACTGTGCTCATTAAAAGGATTTTTTTTTCCTTTTTCGCTAGATAATTCTGTTATAATCAAATGTCAAGCTCTCTTTCTAAGACTAAAATTTAACAAGTTAGTAACTATAATGGAATCTAATGCCCATACACTCCTTGTAATAATGAAAGTTATTATTCTACACTTGTTTCCTCCACACACACCCCAAAGCAAAATGAATGTTTACACGTAAGATAATATTTTAACTCCAGAAATATTAAAATGTAATAACCACAATTCCACAAATACAGGCACAAGCCATTAGAATGGGAACTAAAAATAAACCATGATATAAAGTGAAAACTCCAAGTAGTTATGGTGCACACAAGGTTGTAGCCTCTTGATTGATTTGGGTGAAAAATGTGCAAGTTACTAACCACAGGCTCTTTATTCAGGTGGCTGCATAAGATTATTCGTAAGGATGAGATTGGTGAGCCATACATAGAAACATTCAAACTTTATTTAGCCCTTAAATACAAATAAGTAGAATTGCAGTTATAAAAAAGTAAGAACACAATAAGCACAGCAAAATGACCCCTTGTATTGCACATATTAGGGAAACCATCAGAAGTGAAGATGACAAGAACAGGAAGTGGAGGAAGCACCATAAGTAGCTATGTGGCAAGCCAAGCTTCTGCCATCCTGTAATGCCAGTGTCCCCACTACAACTGACAAATACACTTGATTTTACACTCTTTTCCTGGACACCTGCATATGTCTGGTGACCATATTCAAATTGTCAATGAACCTCCTGTCCATTTGTGATGTTCTGGGAAACCATCATTGGGGTTCTAATGACTAACATAAGCTATTCGCATCAATATTGTGTTAGCACAGTTAACCACATGTGGTTACATACAGGCCCACCTCATGGTTTACATATGGGGGGCAGATGCCCCAGGGCCCAGTGATTCAAAGGCCACTGCTACTGCAGCTGGGAGCTCTGGGATCCTTTGAATTGCTGACATAACACCACTCCACATGGCTCTGAGTGCCAAGGGAGTGTGCTCCGCAGTCTGGGCAGCACTAAAGGCAGACTGTCTTTGGCCCTGCCTCTTCTTCTCTTGGATCTTCCCCTTCTGGGATGTGAAGTCGAGCCCCTCCTACACCTTGCCCCGGGGCCCAGGGTGGCTGTCGGCCTTGCGGGTTACATATAGCCAACAATCCTCCACAGATCCCATTATTTCAAGTTTAAACTGCTGACTTGGTTATCACAAGGCATATATTGCTAAATCTTATAACCTTAGGTCAAACACTCATGCTAACTTAAACTAACTACTTTAGTTCTATTAGGCCTTTAAAACAGGCAAAGCTGATTTAAATATGAATACACTGGTGCATATTGTGTTTCCCTATTTGCTTTAGAGCTTTAACATTAGCAGTGTAAGCACATATATTATAGTTTAAACCAAAGCACAACCCTTTCAAGATCAAGTTGGGGTTAAAGGTCAGACTATTGATGTTAGGCCCCACAGATATCTAAATGAACATAACCCATAATGAAAGTATGCCATATTTCAATATTATTTTCATAGAAATAATTCCTAAGAAAGAAGAGCTGACTTTGGGGGAACAAAGACCTAACACTTCAACTTCTAAATTCATTATTAACTAACCCCAATTATGTCAGAAGAAATTGGAGAAATGGTGAGCCATTTTTAACAAGACTGGGTGCTTAGAAGAAATGATGATGACCACTTGCAAGCATTTACATGTGTGTATAAGTTGAAGCCAATGGAGATACTCATGTGAGTAATATTCTTCTTCTGCAAGACCAGGGTCTTCATTTGTATACTGAAAAATTACAGGTTCTCCACTCCTTCTCCAAAAAGTGTCATCCCTATTTTTTCTGCAAAAGAGTTTGCTCCCTGAGATCCCAGAGAACAATCTGAACAATTTCAAGGAGGTCCCATAAGAGTCTTAATATTTTAAAATTAAACAGGAAAAATGAGAACTGTGGATATTAAAAATAAACAGGAAAGAAATAGTTTAGGATCATACCCCTTGTGGATGAGCCTGGGGAATCAAGATATAGATGATCTAAATGGTGAAATAAGACTGGGGAATAGAGGCAAATTTAAAACATTTTAGTACAAGAGCTACTTCCCAAATACACACAAATCTCTTTTCAATGTCACATGATAGCCGGTGACATTGAGCCCAAAATCCACTAGCCCAAACACTTTTAGTCAAGAGACCTATAGAAAAAAGCCTTAAATAATCATTATTTGGGTAGGGAAAAGGGTGACAATGGGCAACACTGTGTTACCATATAGACTTTATTCTTTCCCTTTATGCTGGTATAGGACAATGTGGAACTCTTGCACAGTTGTTTAAAAGTTTTAGTTTTGAGAACAGTCTTGGAAAGCCTGCAAGACTTATGTGTCAATCACAGTAAGAGGCAAACCTTGTGCCTAGTAGAGTTTGAAGAAGCTAAACTATGCTTCAGCGTCTATTCTCACTTTTAGGAGTAGTTCTGTGCTGTTATGACTCCAGTTTTCCACTACTTCTAGGTAGCACAGACCACTTAAAAGATCCACATTTCATTTTTTCTTATTTTTTGCCTGTGTCCACTGCTATTTCTGCAGCAGCCATTTGAGACATTCCTAACATTAGTGTGTTGTAATCGTCACATCTAGATACTAGAACCTATTTCTGTGATCACTTTCTATTTTTTTTAAAAAAAGTGTATTAAATATATGCAGCTCCATTATACAAAAAAATGCATGTTCGGATTCTCTTAGTTAGCTAACCTCTTCAACTTTAACTATTAAACATTAATTATGGAGCTACCTCACCCCAGCAAAATAAATAGCTTCATTCATTCTCCTTTAAAGAATGATAGAAATGCTTAGGCAAGTTTAGGATACTGTATTTCCAAACCTGTAGACACTTGGAATTCCAAGTGTATATTTCAGAGAGGAAGTTAGACAGCTGGGTAGTTAACAATAGGATTGTTAACTTTCTAGCTGCTGAAAACCTGTCCCCTATATAGCTGCTTCTCCATGGCCTTACCTGTTGCCTCTTATGGCTCTGCCCCTACTCTGCCTCTTCAACTCAAGGCCCTGTCCCAGCTCCATCTCTTCCCTTGAGGCCCCATCCTCTAGTCACTCATCTCCCTGAGTCATTCACTGGTCATCTTTCCTGTTTCTCATTATTCGATCCTCTCCATCTCTCATTGATCCCCACTTCCCTACAGCTGAGCTTCCTCTGCTGTGGGGCAGCGACAGGAGTTGCAGCTTGATGTGGAGCCTGCCTGCCTGCTACCCATGAAATTCAGGCTCTGGCTGAGTAGGGGCTGGCAGGAGTTGATGATCTAGGGCCTCCCCCACATGCAGTGACAGGACTTTTGGTGTCTAGTCAGTACATCTCATTGGACACCAACAGGTTCCCTTCTGATCAGATTTTCATATCCCTAAACATAAAATACAAAAAACCCACAGAAGTTATACAACTACAACTTGTTCCATTTGTTACAGGCCAAATTGACATACAGGTAAGAGAGCTGAGTGGCTGGGATGCACATGGGCATGTTCAGGGGCAACCAACCTTCGGAGGCCCCTCAAGCCTAATCTACTTCGATTAAGTGACTTGACAGTCACCAAGTCTATTTATAGGATGGCTCACCAGCCTCAGTAGGTACTCACAACCCTCTATTCAGAGTATTATGGCCTAGCGGCCTCAGTCACAGTATATGCCTCCCTATTCAGGGCATCATGGCCCAGTGGTCTCAGTCTATGCACATAACCTTCTACTCAGGGTCTTCTGGCCCAGTGGCCTTAGTCCATGTACAAGACCCCCTAATCAGGGTAATATGGCCAGTGGCCTAAGTCCATATATGCAGTGAAAACTCCTCCACGTGGGGGTATGTATGGAGGAGTTAGAGGGTCCCAGCCCAGGGACCTGTTGGCTTGGCTCACTGCTCACTCAGCGGAGAATCCTACCGCAACACACTGAGTGCTTGGGGACCAGTTCCCGCTGCCCCTGGGCTACATCCTACCAGTATGTGGCAGATGTCTTCCCCGTATTTTCACTGTAGTTCCACAGTTTCTCTGGTAATCTCTCTCAGCCCAGCTGCTGCAGCTTGGTCAGGGGCCATGCTTCCTGCCCTTCAGCTCTCTCAGCACCTCCTTCCCCTTCAGCAGTCAGCCCAGAGTGACCAGCTCCAGAGGCTTTTATAGTCAGTCTCCAGTTAGAGCATAGCTGTGGGATTGGGGCCCTCTTAGTCAGATGAGCCAAGGCAACTCCATTAACTTTGGTGCAGGGTTGATACACCCCATCACAGGGGATTTCACGGGTCTGCAGAATGCAGAAAAGCAATTATACAATTGCAGCTTGCTCTCCTGGCCAGTATACTTTCCCTGTAGTCTATCTGTAGTTATGGATCCACAGGCCTTGCTCAAGACTTCTGTTCTCTGGGGCATTGGAACACAGCTGCTAAAGTTCTCCCCTATTTCCTGGCAGAAGCAAATAGGTTCTGCCAGGTCAAAGCCCCACACACCCATTGTAAAAGACGGAAGGATTTCGCTGTATAACTATATGACAAGACATGCTTCAAAAACATAAACAATCCAGCCACACACCTGTATGTGTTGGAGTGTTTACTGAACCTAAGAAGCACTGTTGCAAAATAACATGTGCCCTAGTGTACATTAAGGCTTTCATTAGAGCAATGTTTAGAACTGTAACAAAATAGATAACCTCTCACTAAGAAGATTTGGGAGCGGGGTTGTTCTAATGCTTGTGTTTAAATTTTAAAAACTGTGTAGGATAAATAAAAGCACTCAATCATTTTTATCACAGTTGCTGTGAAAGTCATTCTCCACTACTGGAGGGATTCCTCATGACTAAATATTGAGCATTGGACAGATTCCACATTTGTGACTTTCAAATTTGAAAGGGCACTATAGTGTATGTACCTAAAAAATAATAGACTGGAAACATTCATAAATATACAGCATCTGCTTAAGGGCTTTTGAATTCAAATGGATGAGAATAATAATGAATTTCATGAAGTAACTAACTTCCTTCTATAGATATTTCCAAAAGATTTATATAAGCTATTACAGAGATTTCATGCATTTCCACTTTTTCTGTTTCTCCTACTTTTATTTTCTCTTCTCCATTCAGTAAAAAATCCATACACACTGCAGTCAGTTCTGCATGGCACTTCATGGAGGGGAATATCGGGACTCCTGGGAACCTCACTATCAATTGTACCTCTGTAGCGGGACAAAGTCTTGAAGTCTTGCTTGCTCTATGAGGGCAAATCTCAGTGTCTAGTTCTGCTGGCAGCATTAAACACACCAGCTGGTGGGGCAAGTCACTGTGAGGGAGAGCACATGTGGTACTTTTCAAACAGTACATAACAGACTGCATTCCTTCTGCAACCATTCCTCCAGGGTATATACAGAGGGGTGCACCTCTGCAAAGCCATTAAGTTTACTGACTATTTCGTCCAGGGTTTTCAAGCTTAAAAATGTTTCAACTTGCAGTTTAGATAGTGTATCTTCACAGCACCAATATGAAATCTGAGTTTAACTTATAACTTGCTCATAAATCAATTGAGAGTAATTTTTATGTGTCACTATTTGGAATCTATCAGAAAGCTGATGAGAAGGAACACAGTCTAGTGCAGTAACACTGTATACCAAAGTTCACACAGCAGAATCTATGTCTCATACACAATCTGAATTTCAACCACACTTCATCAATTTCTGGAGGAAAAATAAATGTTAATGCATAGGCAAAGACTTACCAACACCTTTCCAGTCAATTAGCTAATTACAGAATTTTCTAGTGACTAGGGAAATGTGTTTGAACACCCTAACATTGCCTATTTAAAAATGTTTGGTGAGAGAGAAAAAAAAAGAGAGAGAGAGATTTAGAAATAAGCAATCATCTGAATTTCTATCCTGTGGGAAATGCTGATATGCTAGCATCTGGTTTAAACCTGAGTTGGAATGAAAAATTGAAATAGGGGAGCTTTTCATGGAATTAAATCATCATCCAAATTCTGAAATAAAAAAATCAACTAGCTCTAATAATGAAGAAATAAAAGCTAACTTATAGAAATTATACATTGCTGCAGCTATTAAACTATCAAATCACATTTGATCAGATCTCATTGAAAGAAATTTTTCCATTTCAGTCAAATCCATCACATTTCTGTTGATTGTGATATGAATTAGTGGGAGAGTTATTTCCAGAAATACCCATAGGATATATTTATCTTATTTAAAGTACCCATTCAACTGCTCACCAGTTCATGAAAAGACAGACTCTTCAAATGTGCACTGTTTATACTTTGTCCTAACTACAATGTATAATACATCAAGTCAATGAGTACATTACAAAATGGGCAAAGCAACATGGATTGTTCTATTAGTGGTATGAGCCCAGTAATGGATTTACAATCTGTGAAGTAAAAGCTTCATCTTTTTAAAATGAAAGCATACATATTAAATTCATCTGAATAGGAGAGCAACAACTCACCTATACATTATGCTTGCTTTCAATTCATCAGGCTTGTTTGCAAATTCTGACTCCCCCCTAGTGATTTGCAACATGGCTGCAGGCAAAAATAGAAACACTTATGCGATTCATGCAATATAATGTGACACTTACCCAGGAGTGAATGATTGCACTAGCAGGCATTTAGGACATTAGGTAAGGATCCAAACTAATACAACATAGCATTGTCTTTAAGTACCTATGGATCCAGTTTACTGTTATACATAGTCATTTACTTTACTCATCAGATATGCATAATCTGGTGTATCAGCACTTTTTAAATGACACTATAAAGACAGCAGTATGTCATGGCTAATTCTAACAATCACTGACTCCCCATACTCGTCATAGAAGCTAATGATGGATTGTTAGAGACCATTTTGGCCTCAGGCAAAGCCCTGGGATGTAAAGGACAGGCCTGCATGTAATAGTGTGTGAAAGCTAGCTTATTGGTGATTTTTAGAATGCAACTTATTTCTGTTAAACTATGTAATCAAGAGAACTTCATTATGTATCATCCAAATTATAAAACTTGACTAACGCAACAGCACACAGGTAGAAGATCAGTTCAATTCTGACAAAATGGCACTTTACATATAATTATGACTGACAGATAAAATACATCAGAAAGTTATACAATGCATTAGAAATGTTCCAGATCTAACACTCGCTTTATTTATTTTGAAATACTTTCTTACAATAGTGAAGTAGTATCACGTGTTCTTGTCAATACACTCTGGTCAAGTATATTTCTAACTATAACTCTACTTAATTGGGACTTCTCCCAGGGAATCAGCTCAACACTAATAACACTTAGTACAAATGACTACTGCTTAATGGGAACACTAATTCTGAGTAAGTGCTCAAGCAATTTAGTTGAGAGCGTATTTAAGTCTTACGCTGGTTCTGTCTAGTTTTATCACGTCAGTCACTCATGGCTGTGATACATTTTTCTCATGTAAGACTTGTTTCACCACCATTCCTGATTGTCAGCTTGCTCAATACAAAATATTTTGTTGTTAATAATTATTGATAGTAAATATGTATATTGAGGCAACATCCAATTTTCACAGTTAGCACAAAGGCCCAAATGTTTAAGGGGTAGTACAATCACCTAGAAAGTTATGGGACCTTTATCTCAAATAGCTTACAATTTAAGATAGAAATCTGCAAAAGTGTTCAGTATTGATTTTCATGGGAGCACAGTTCTATCAACAGTTAAACCTCCATTATCTTCAGTAGAAGTGATAGGCCAATACTGAGCAATGAGTACTTTTGAAAAACCTCATTCTAAGATGATGTGACATAAAATTTGGGAGGAGGATACAATCAAATATGCAAAATTATATAGATGTGTTTTATTAATAATCTATTTTAAGGTGAATAAGTATCAAGTTACTCCCATTTACCCTTCAACTTAGCCATTATTAATTAGCTGATTTCCAGTCGGAGTCATACAGAGGGGTCCACTTCTATTTTGTTTCAGCATCTGATAAAAAGTACAGCTAGATCTTTCAAAAAATAGTTACTCAGTTCATTTTCTGAGTTTGCCAATGCCACCCTCAAGCAGTTCCCTTTTATGTCTCCTCTGACATGAGGCAGATGAATAATCAACATTACATTTCATTTAAAATAATTGACAATAAAGGTTACACTATTAAATAATGAAAATATTATTATCTAGTCCTTCCATTCAAAAAACCCTCCAGAGACAATTTAACCACCAAAGAACCTAAAGTAATTTCAGTTTATCAGCATACTTTCTGTCCATTTCTTAATACAGACATTTTAGGGACAGATTTTCAGTAATGGCTTCCATTTCTTCAGGAATAATTTTATAGATAAAAAATCTCTCATGTTTTAACTTCCAGTGAACTATGGATGCAATTGGTAGCAAAGTTTCTAACTATGTGTATGAGATACAGTATGTTTACACTGTATCTGGGAGAGTGCCACCTAGTCTGGGCTGACAGTCTTGCTCTAGAACCCTGGAAAATCCGTGTGGACATTTTTAGTCTGGTTGGTGGATTGGGCTAGCTATCCAAGTTGAAGGCTGTCCAACCCCTTGACTCCAAGCTCAAGTGACTAGCCTGACCCAGCTTCCATGCCACAGTATCCCACACTACTATTTTAACACACCATCTCAAGCAGAGTAAGAAAGGCTTTAAAGTAGGTTCTCAGAGGACCAGTGACAAAAGCCCACAGGTAAGCATTAAAAAAGGCAAACTTAAGAGAGTGCTAGATGCGGGAGGACAGGGAGGGAGAATAAAAACGTACAGTTGGCACAATGAGAGGAAAATCAGTTGGAGAATCTGCTCAAATGCAGGAGTATGGGGAAGAACTAGAAGAAATAGTGCACAAGCTAAATTATGACAGCTTGCAATGCAGAGACTTAATGAGATAAATCTCATGGAAAGCTGGTATAGAGGGGCATCGCTTATTCAGAAGGACAGGCAGAGAAAAAAGGAAGAAGGTGTTGAGGTGGTGTCAAGAATATCTACACTTGTTCTGCAGTACAAAAAAAGATGTTAGGCAGGCCAGGTGACAGAGTCTTTGTAAAGATAAAAGGGAGGAAAATGGAAGTTATGTCATGGTAGGGTTCTACTAGAGACCACTATATCAGGAGAAGGATGTGGATGAAGCATTTCTAAAAAAACAGAAATACCCAAATCACAAGACCTGATAATAGCAGGGAACATTAACTAGGTCAGTGCTAACAGGGAGTTTAGAGTGGGAGTTCTCCAGGTAAAGGAGAAGCAGATATAGGACTCTTGAGGGAAAAGCCTCTGCTGATTGGCTGAGCCTTGGTAGGAGGAGAGTCTTTCAGGCAGTCCAGGGCTTTATAAAGCAGTGAGCAAGCGACCAAGGAGCTTGAGAACAGGACAGCAGGGATGGAGGGCGATAGGTCTGCTATTGTTACCTGCACAGCGTGTGCCATGTTTGTCTTCCTCCTGGAAGAAAGAACGGATTTAATCTGCACTAAGTGCAAGCTGGTTGCCATTTTGGAAGAAAATGTGAGAGGACTGGAGGCCCAAGTGTCGACCCTACGCTCGATCAGAGAGGATGAAGACTTCCTCGATAGAAGGCAGCGTTTAATCCTGCAAGCACAGCAGGCGAAAGAGCTGGAGAGGGAAGTACGGGACCAGGAAGAGAACTGGCAGCATGTAACTTCTAGAAG
>CM057846.1:160268542-160281659 GCA_030068395.1 Apalone spinifera
GGATGGTTAGGACATTATCTACCTAATAGTCAATGAAGGTGCAAACAGCTCTTCGTGTAGACTCCTATATCAGGAAGGATGCTATCAATTGACTGATTCTTATCTGTTTCGTTTTAACATCCCAATCTTCAGATACTTACTGATTCCCTCTACCTTCCTGAAGTTTCTATACCCTCTGCTCCATCTTCCCCTGCCCCTGGCCACCTTCTCTCCTATTTATTTTGGATCTGCACATCCTAAATCAAAACTCCGGTCATCTGAAGAAGTGGGCTGTGCCCACGAAAGCTCATGATACCATCTACATGTTTTGTTAGGCTATAAAGTGCAACCGGACCTTTTGTTGTTTTTTTTTCTGTACAGACTAACTCGGCTACCCCCTGAATCTTCAGATCTAGAGAAGTTATTCCTCTTTATTCAGTACTGGGGAGGCCACATCTGAAGTACTGTGTCTAGTTCTGGGCTCCCCATTACAAAAAGGATGTGGACACACTGGAGAAAGTCCAGCAGAGGGCAACATAAATTATTAGGAGGCTGGAGCACATAACTTATGAGGAGAGTCTGAGGGATTTAGGCTTGTTTAGTCTATAGAAGAGTGAGGGGGGATTTGATAGCCTACCTGAAGGGAGGTTCTAAATAGGATGGAGAGAGGCTGTTCTCAGTAGTGACAGAGTGCAGAATGAGGAGCAATGGTCTCATGTTGCAGTTGGGGGAGGGGTCTAGGTTGGATATAATGAAAAATTATTTCACTAGGAGGGTGGTGAAGCACTGGAATGAGTTACCTAGGGAGATGGTAGAATCTCCACCCCAAGAGGTTTATAAGTCTCAGCTTGATAAAGCCCTGTCTGGGATGATTTGTGTGGCGTTGGTCCTGCTTTGGGCAGGGGACTAGACTCGATGACTTCCGGAGGTCTCTTCCAACCCTATGATTCTATTCTATGGTTCATCAGGTTGCCTGGCCACATGTCCTGGCATGAGCCAACCACAATCGAGGCTTAAAGGAAAAACAAGACTATTAATTATGTTTCCATAGTATCACTAATGACCCTCATTAACACATTTAGAATTATAACAAGTTTCACACTTCATATTCCAAACTTCACTTGCAAGCAGGATACATGCCCAGAACTATAATATACACATTCAGCAGATTATAACTTGAAAAATGATATGATACATAATGCATTTTGCCCAAGACATCATTGAATTAGGCATATTCATATTCATAAGCTAATTTTCATAAAGCATATGGGCAGGGCTCGACAATCTATATAATCTACTCGCCCGTGGCGAGTAGATTACATCCTTGAAGAGCCGGGTTCGGGTGATCAGCGCATGCGCAGAATGCCGGACAGTGCGGCTGGCGAGTGGGACTCGCCACGGCTCGGCAAGCCCTGCATATGGGGGCACCTGGGTTTGAACCTATCCACCCTTTTGCATCCTGGGGCCAAGGCCTGAGTCAGACAGAATTATGTGTAGATGAAAGGGGTGATGGGACTCAATCTTGAGTCTAAGCCCCAAGCTTACAGTGTAGGGAAGAGATAAACTACAGCACAATAATAAGACTGAAAAAAATGCATTGTATTCCAGAACTTGACTTCTGTGGAATCTTCCACTAACTTTTTCTGGCAACTCCATGAAATCTCTGAGGAAAGAACCCTCTCTCATTGGATAGGATATCAGGAATGCTCACCCAATGTATTTTGTTGCCTAGGCAAACAAATGTATTGAGTCCTTTGCTTGCCTCACAAGACAAAAAAAGTACCCCACTATTTCTCTTCCTTCTTTTTCTTCATGAAAGACTTCCCCCTTCATTTCTGTTTAGAAAAGAAACTTGTCTTCTACCTAGACCACCTCCTTCTGCGATCCACACTTCTTTGAAATTAGGTCATATAGCTTGATTAGGCTTCTACATGTCTAAGCACTTCCTGTGGTGCATACTGTAGGACAGAACTACCAGAATCTGGGAGTCTTCTGATAGGTCAGCTTCCTCTTCCTGCACTGGAAATATGAAATGCGATACCCAGAGAGTGACATCTAGTCAGCCTTTGATAAAGTTTAGAACAGCAACATTAAAAACTCAGCACAGACTTCTGGGCACGGGACTGGACACTATGACCTCTTGAGGTCCCTTCCAGTTCTAGGATTCTGTCCATCAAGAAGACTTCTAGGTTTCTCATATCCAGCAAAAGAAATCAAGTAATTCCATGGATAGCTTCATAAGAATCTGCTAATGAAGTAGCTGGCATACTCTGTTCTTGTGAGTGCCCTAAAGCATGCTCCCAGATTCCTTCTATGGCACTGTTTGGAAAAGAACGAAACATGATCATTTTCACCAGAATGTTACTTTGTGGGGAATGCAGAATCATATTTGTCATGTCTTTAAAAACAAGGTCTCTAGCTGAATATCACGCTTTAATGCTGCTGGACTTGCAGATGCTGTAATCCTCTCTCATAATAAAATCTTGGATAAATATCTTGGTTCTCATAGCCAACTTTCATAACATGAAATCTGAAAAAGATTAATTTTTCTCTGACTTTTATTAAAAACTTTTCTAGGTGTGTTAGATCCAGGCAGGAAAAAAAGATACACCACTTACTTCTGAATTTTGAGTTATATTAATTAGCTAGTGTGTACTCCATGAAAAAAAAATCAAGGAGGAATAAGATTCTATAGACAATGTAAGTGTGAAAGAAGACTCCTTAACGAGAATTTTGAATGTGGGGAAATTACAGATTAATTCATTGAACAAGAGGGCAAGGTTTTTCATTGGCAGTACATATTTGGAGGGGTCTTCATTGTTTAAAAACTCATAAAAAGAAGAACTCAATTTCCATTACTGCCAGTATGGTTTCCATTGAATTTACCAGAAAGTATCACAAGGCAAAATCAATGCCTATAGCCAGAAAGGTTTAACCTTCATAAGGAGCATATTCTATGCCAGATCCACATGAGAAATCTCCATTAGTACCACTGAGACAATGAGTGTGAATCTTGGGAGATATTTCCCCCCAGGATCCTTCAGAAAATGTAAACATAACCTTTGATAAGTCAATAGAAAGCAGAATAAACTATGGAAGGTGTAATCTAAAATGAATTTAGAAGAGCTAATAGAATTAGAGAACCTACTTAAACATACCACCCCAAGTTTCAATTTGCCCATGACAACACTGATTTACAGTACCCACAAGAGAAAATATAGCATTCTATCCTCAGAAATCTTTACTGGCTTCCTGCCTAGAACCCAATACAATTATTTCTTTCTAAGGGCTTTGTTCTGTTTCCATTTCCACCAGTATAACACTGGTGTTTGCATATCTCTGGTTTATTGTTAACTGAAAGTAGAATTAGCTCTCAAAGTCTTCATGGACTTGACTGGTCCTCTCTCTCACTTCACCTGTCTTGTTTTCCAATTTATTCCTTGATCTCTTTTTCCTTACTCTAGCAAGGAGGAATGGCTTTGTACCCTGACGGACAGGAAGCAAGCTACGGCTGCCCGCAGGTTGGCTGAACTGTGATGGTCAGATGTTTCAAAGGGATAGCTGTGTTAGTCTGTAACTGAAAAATCTTTCAAAACAATTAATAGTCTTGCAGCACCTTAGAGACTAACTAACTCCGGTCATCTGAAGAAGTGGGCTGTGCCCACAAAAGCTCATGATACCATCTACATGTTTTGTTAATCTATAAAGTGCCACCAGACCCTTTGTTGTTTTTTTCTGTAACAAACTAACTCGGCTACCCCCTGAAGCTCCTAAAAATGTAGATGGTATCGTGAGCTTTCGTGGGGACAACCCACTTCTTCAGATGCATGGAGTTAAGGGATCCAGGATACAAATAAATAGAGAAAAAGAAAGGATGGGGAGGGAAAGAGAAGGAAAAAAAATGGGAAAAAATATTGTCAGAGTATCCATGCTAAATGAGGCTAATAGAACAGGCTCTAAGTATCCAGTGCTTAGCTTTTCATGTCATTAGGGTGTGGAATGTAGCAGCCCATCCAGTTCAGGTCTTTGTTCAGACCTCGATTCAAGATGTAAAACTTGTAAATGAAACCAAATTCTGCAGCTTCTCTTTCAAGTTGGTTTTTGAAATTGCTTTGTAATAATATGATCACTCTGAGATCCATTAGTAAGGATCACTTTGCCCAGGCAAGTTGAAAGATTCCCCAACAGGATTCTGTGTATTACCATTTCAAATATCTGATTTGTGTCCATTGATCCTTTGTCATAAAGACTTTCCAGTTTGGTCAATATATATGGCAGAAGGGCTTTGCTGACATAGATCCCACTGGTGATATTCATAGCCAGCCTGCCAGAAGCAGAGAGGTGGGACATAAATATGAAGCGGAGCTATAAAAGGCCAGTCCTCCAGCTCCGTTGAAGAACTGCTGGAGGAGGAGCAGGACATCTCCTCCCCACCACCACCACCGCTGCTGAATTGGATGAAGGCTGTCTGGGTGCTTTAGCCCCAGAGGGACTGTTAGAGCTGGAAAATAGCAAGGACTTGCTGGACTGCTGCTTGCTGTTTACCTGGGTGAAGTCGATGCCTACTCCAATGTCCAGGTACCCTTGGATGGACCCCAGGCACTAAATAGGGTTCAGCTATGTGACGGCATACAAGCCAGCCAGCACATTATAGTCAGATTTCCTCATTGGCCTAGTGGCGGTCCACTCCCCTGCTGTTAGGGCCCTGAGGAAGGGCACTTTGGGGTAGGAGGGCCTGTGTCGCCCTCATCTCTCCATGACATCCCACCCTACAGCTCTGCCTTGATTCCATGACTGCGGCCCTGCCCTGAATGAGGGCCTTAGGCTAATAGATGGGATATGGCTTGGGCTTCCTCTCAGAGTCCAGGGTCCCTGCTTAATTGCTGCCCTCCACCAGCTGAGGGCACCAGGCAGAGACTTGCTACTGTTGCCTGGTCTGATTGCAGGCCTGACCCATTAACCTTGAGCTGACTCTCCCCAGAATCAAGGTATCACAGAAGGACTGTAATGAGCAAGGGGTCGTGGCTTGCCATCCTGACTAATGGGGAGGGAGCCCCAACAGTTGGGGAGGGAGCCCCTACACATAAACCAACAGTTATTCACCATCCATGGCTACGAAAGCAGGTCTTGTAGACTCTTTTCCCACAATTCCCTTTCTATCTGAAACACTCTCTTTGCCCTGATACATTTCAAATTCCATTTCTAAATCCATCTCTTTTTTGCAGTTTAGGATTCCTAACCTTGTAAAAAAAAATCTAAACGCTAGTACAGGGGTGGAGAACCTTAGGCCCAGAGGCTGGATGCAGCCCCCAGCTTTCCTGTATCCAGCCCCCAAGTCTCTGAGCCCCCCACATGCACTGGAGAATCTCCTGGTACTCCAGCCCTACTGTTGCCCCACTAGGGTGCTGGAGCACACAAAATCTAATAGGCTGCACCCACTAGACGCTGGTGTGCAACAGGAATGTGGGGAGTCTCTTTCTACTTCTCAGCTGGGTGCCACATCAGTGAGGGGATTTTGTGTGTGGCCCTCAACTGATTTTTCTGTGGGTCAATGGGCCCCGACCCAAAAAAGGTTCCTCACTCCTGCGCTAGTGTCTCTTCATTAACTACTGTATTCCTGTCCTATCAG
This sequence comes from Apalone spinifera, assembly GCA_030068395.1. NCBI lineage: Eukaryota > Metazoa > Chordata > Testudines > Trionychidae > Apalone > Apalone spinifera. The sequence continues at coordinate 160,274,151 of CM057846.1, forward strand.
TGATACTCCTGCTACCTAATTTTCCAATAAAATTTTGAAAGGAGCCTACTGTCTTATTGAAAGCTAATGGGACTTTAAGTGCCTAAATCCTTTTTTAAAATAGGACTAAGTTGCTTTGAAAAATGTGTGGTATATGTATCATACAAAATGCTTCAAGTGATGCAATACTTTTGTATCATACTATTAAACTGTATTATGTGTCACAGAATAAAAGAGCTTTTGGTCTTCCACTCCATTATATTAAAATCATTTGCTTCAGTTGTCTTTCCTTGTAAATTAGACAATTTCCTTCCTGGTTCATATGTTGCCACACATGTACAACAATAATCATATATGTTTCTAGTTGTATTCCTGAAGAACTGATATTTCTTGTGTTCATTCAGACGCAGGAAAAGGACCAGATATCACAGTCACTCTTGTTAACCAATGAAACAATTACTTCCCCAAGCAAGGCTTTGGTGTGCACAGACATAATATATATTAAAAGAGTTAGTTCCTTAGCAAATATGAAAGAAAGAGACAGTCTAGAATTTTTGTTCTATTATTCTCTGCCAGGGAGATGAGAATACCAGCCAACATATGAAAATTTTCATATTTTATAGACCTGTCATCTTGGGGACACATTTTTCACTGATCTGTTTCTGGAACTAAAAATGAGACAGGCTCTGCCATATACACTGGTCATAGTAACAACAGCATCAATATTTTTTTACTTAACCAAGCCCTTTCTGTGACATACATTCACATTACAAGCACATTGAGGGCAAAGACCTCAAAGGTGCCTTTCAAATTGCTTGCAAACATTACACATGAATCCATTTTCATGCACTGGGCTCTTCATGTAAGTGACTGAACTAGCAATTTAGGAAGCTCTTATGAAGGTGACATTTAAAATCTCTACTATTATTTCCATGTATAATCAGGATGACCAACATGTTAATGCATATGCAGCCATGAATGATAGGAGGGCTTTATACTGGATACTCTTTTGTATGACATCAAAAGAGTTACAAACAATCCTTTCAAACACCACAACAGAGAAAGTAAGCAGGACTTTGTCATACTGATAACAAAAATCCTGATTCTCTTGTGCTATTTTTGGAGATAGCAACATACACTTTGGTAGGTTTATTGTCAATCTCTCAAAACAGCAGCCACCTATTAGAACTTCAGCTGAGATTGTCAGGGGAAACAATCCAGAAAACCAGAGTCCTCTAGATGAGACCTGCAATAAAACTTTGCATGTGTTGGGTTAAAATTGTTCTTGACATTTATTTTCTTATTTAGCTTATGCAGTTTTCAGATACCTGGCAGACTATCCAAAAATAAAAATGTTTTCCATCTAAATGGGGGTGAACGGGAAGTTGTGAATGCATTGGGTTAGAAGTAGCTGAAAGTTCATAGAATAGATTATTACTCTCAAATTAGTTGGCTTCAGGAGATATATCTTGCTGAAGGCAAAAAAAAGTGTGTTTTATAATTGCTTAGTTCAGTTATGTTACCATGATTGAATATTCCCATAACGATACAGGCTAATAAATATAATACATATTTAAATGGCCATATTGTAGCCTAGCCCCAGGGGTGGGATACGGTTGGCACTGACTAGCTACATTTGGGTAAAAGGTACCCTAGACCTTGTCTCTACTAGAATTTTATATCAAGAGAGTTATGTTGATATAACAAACATAAAAGACACAATATTTTGCAGGGAAGATAATTACATTAGGTCAACAACTGAACACATACTTTTTCCTTATCAAGATAGGACCTAGGTGTGATTAGTTAAGACAAAAAAAGCAAACATGATTCTGGTATGCATTAGCAGGAGTGTTGTGAGCAACCACTCTTACTCTGTGCTGATTTGGCCACAATTGGAGTATTGTGTGCAAGTCTGGGCACCACATTTCAAGAAAGATGTGGAGAAATTGGAGAAGGTCCAGAGAAGAGCAACAAAAATGATTAAAGGTCTAGAAAACATGACCTATGAGGGAAAACTGAAAGAATTGGGCTTGTTTAATTTGGAAAGGAGAAGACTGAGAGGGAACATGATAGCAGTTTTCAAGTATCTAAAGGATGTCACAAGGAGGAGGGAAAAAAATTGTTCTCCTTGGCCTTTGATGACAGGACAAGAAGCAATGGGCTTAAGCTGCAGCAAGGGAGGTTTAGGTTGGATATTAGGAAAAACTTCCTAACTGTTAGGGTGGTTAAATACTGGAATAAATTGCTTAGGAAGGTTGTGAAATCTCCATCACTGGAGATATTTAAGTGCAGGTTAGACAGACACCTGTTAGGGATGATCTAGACAGTACTTGGTCCTGCCATGAGGGCAGGGGACTAGATTCGATGACCTCTTGAGGTCCCTTCTGGTTCTGTGACACGTAAAGGAAAGGGAAGTCCCAATCAGTCCACTTTTACCACATTAGCTCACAGATTTCACTTAATGGAAAAGAGTTTCTATTTACCCTACATCGCCACCAGAACAGGAAAAAGGGAAGATGACCATAACTCAGTATGATTGATTGTGTGGAGCAGCATTGCAGCAGCATTACCTCCCTCCTCATTCTTTGGTGAGAATAATGTTTCCACATGCAATTGTATGTGAATTTGCTAGCCTCCTTTGTTATTTTGTTGTTGTTGCTCCTCATTTGTTTGGTTCCTGCCAATTCCAGCATCGGTGCATGTATAGGCTGTGATTTTCAGTCCCCAGAGTGCACAACTCATTTGTTCCCAGATGAATTCCTGGGAACAAATGAGTTGTAGCTCGCTCAGGTCAGTGCATATTACCTATTTTTATCTGTGCCTAAACCACGGGTATGAGTGTACTCACAGCTCCCAGGCAGGGGATGTCAGCCCAAGATGCAGAGGCATAAGGCCTTATTTCTGGAAATCTTTTAATTAATCCTTGGCAATAACTGTTATATTCTCACCCATCCAGATGTGCACAAGCAGATGCCTGATTTCTGCCTGCATATCTGCATGCAGGCATAGATATGCAAATGCACATATACCAACCTGTCAATCAAGCTTTCATTTTAGAACGCTCTGTATTTATAAAATAAAAAGGCACAAAGGCCACAAGTTAGCTTCTTATAAAATGGCATGGGGGGGGGAGGGAAATGCTGGACATCTGTTAATAAGACAAGATTACAACAATATCAAGCATTTCATTGATTTATACCTTTAAAGAAAGGCTTGCTGCTTAGAGAAAATTAAAAGGAAACCCTGCACTCTGCTGGGTTTGTTCAACACGCCTGCTAACATCTACATCAAACTCACTGCTTCTGTCCACGATGGAAAAATAAATCTCTCAAAAGTCAAGAGCAGGCTGGCGAGACAGATCTGATAGTCTCCAGAACAGTGTGGGGATTTAGAGAGATTAAGTACATTTGTGTGTTTTGAAATTAGGTGGGCTCTGCAGCTGCCAGGTGACAATTGTATCTTAGTGGAAATGTCATTGACACAAATCACTCACAGAATGGAAAAGAACTGAAATTACTGATTACCTTATGAGATTCCTATTGTTGTTGTTTAAAGGCTCAGTACACAACATCTTCTGCCATCTTTGGCTCTTTTTCACTTCAATTGCTTTGCATAGTTCCAGAAGAGAAGGCAACTGAAGGAAGTTTGTAAATTACTCGTGAATGACAGGGGCACCCCAGAAATGTTTCACTTAGTACAAGCCAGGGCTCCCTACCACTCCTCTCCCAGGCAGTCACTGCAGCTCTTTGCACTCATAGCAGGGCATCAGGCTGGTGAGTCCTGTGGGCAGAGTAGAGGGGACGTGAGCTACTAGAAGTGAGGCTTGGAAGGCCCCTAGCAGGGAGAAAACTGGCTCCACCGCAGTTACAAGGAGAAGGAATGCTGGCCATTGCACTGCCTGCTCAGGTTTGGCCCTCCATCATGACATTGGGCTGGGCTCAAAATTGAGTGGCATTGCGAGTGCATGAGGGTAAAAGCCCTGCCCAGATTTAGCCTCATGTCTCAACCCTCAGATGAGATGGGGGTCGGTGGGGCCAACTCTGAGCAGGCAATGGTCTAGCTAGGACTGCTCCACCTCCCCACTGCCTTTGACATGGCAAGTCTGTCAATGATATGTGCTACATGTAATATTCATGCAGATGTGGGCCTCTCTAGTGAGAGAACATCAGCAGCAAAGGATCTCTGAGTTGGGTAAGTTTTGAGAGCTCGGAATCTTAATAAAAAACTCTTGAGCAGTGGCGTAAGCAATTCCTAGACACTGGGAAAGAACCAAAACTGCTTCATGTTGAATCAAAAACCAGATTTTTTTCAATTTTTTGGACAGTTGAGAAGACAAAAAAAAATTCATGTTGATTTGAATGAAACATTTCATTATGCCAATATCAAAATGATTTGTTTATATTTTGGCTGCTTTCAAACGTTTTTAATATACATTTTTAATATACACACACTGCCCTGACCGTCGGCTGACAACATTTTAAAACATTTTGAAGCAAAAAGTCAACTGTTTGGATCAAAACAGTTCAGCAAAACAAACACCAATTCACAAAATATTTCAGAGACACTGAATCTGCATTTTCTGGCACAAAACATTTCATCTGAAAAATGTCATCCAGCTCTACTTTTCAGCAGAGCTGATAAAAAATGGGTGAATATTATTTTGTGAGAAAAAAATTAAAAGTTTGGGGGGATATTAGTCAAAATTTCAAGAATCCCAAAAATGTAAACTCGTTCTACCCTGGAGTTTGCAAAACTGATCAGGCAACAAACATTTAATGAGCAGACACATTTGTGCGATTTCAGGAACTCCCTGAATCTATTTGTGCAGAAAAAGCATAGCCACATGTCTTAAACATTTTAGCTCTTCTGCTTTCAGTCTCAGCAAGAACAAGGGGTCACTGATAGCTGCCATTCTACAAAAAAAATAAAAACATAGAGGTGCCATTTAAAAAAATCCAACAAAATTTACTTCCTGCAACTGTTAAATAAAGCATTAGGTTTAAGTCTCCTCTCCCACTAGTTTATATCAGAAACAAATCCATTGACGTGAAGTGAATTTCACAGATACAAGAGCAATATCAATGAGAGAATAAGACCCAGTGAATTCTCAATAGGATGCTTTTAAATGTTATCTTTTGAGGGGGGAAAAATTTTGTAGACTCAAATCCTCACTGTCTTTCTTTTTACGTGCCTTAAGCCAACTCAATATTGTGTAGCTTAGCTGAAATGTACTAGATTTTTCATCAACGGTAACAAAGAATTGGCTAGGATAATTTCTAGACAGCAATGTTAGATTCTCCATACCTTCCTCTTTTGTCAACCCAGATTTAAAAATCACCCCTAAAAGTCTCTAACTCTGATTTACACTTTGGAGCAAGCTGCTGAGTCAACTCTGGCCTAATGAAATATTAATTGCAAGGGGAACTGGTAGCAACCCCTCTATTCAGGTGGCCAAATACTTTCCATTATAAAGATTCTTCCACCCTTTCTCTAAGAAGCACCTTACAGTCGGCGTTTGAAATCTGGAAGGGGAAAGCCCTCGAACTAGAGAAATGCCTTTGCTTTATCCCTTGAAATTCTCAGGTTTGGTTGGGACAGAAATTGTTGCCACTTCTAACTGACCTTTGCATACCTCATGAATGTTTTGACAGCACACCAAAATAACCACTGATATAAATACTGTCACCCCAGGCTCCGACCACAACTAACACAGGAGCAGCAGCAACACACATAGCACTAGGAATGCCTGGAACCTGTCAGATGATGTGAAGACGGGGTGTTTTAGAAGGGAGACAGACTAGGGTCCCCTCAACTACCCACAGGATCAACATCTGGATCTAATGGACAACAGTCAGTGTTCCCTCTAATTCTTTATGTCCATGTGCGGAATGCCTTTTGTTATGTGTACCAATATGGAGGAGCTGCCAGCTGTGGCAGCTCTAGATTGGGGCCAGAGAGTAGAGACACCTTTCCCCTGGCGGTGGCAGCTCTGATTAGAGGCCAGTGGGGGGAGGTGCTCCTGCTCTGGACATGGCAACTCCAGTTTGGAGCGAGCAGTGAGAGGCACCTCTGCTCCACCTGTGGCAGCTTTGGAGCTTAGGAGAGGCATTTCTCCCCACTGCAGTCCTGAGCCCCTGTGCAGGGCTCAACAGGGCAGTTGCACAGCTGGAGGGAGCTTAGAGGGGACTTAGCTGATCAACTCCCCCCACTACACCCAGTTTGGGATCAAAAGTCTTTTCCTGCTACCAAACAAGCACAATGAGTCCTTATTGGCATGAGTATTAGTGATCTGAGCAGAAATGCTAAAGATTCAGGGTTCAAACCCTGCTGAGGATGTATGGTTTGAGGGAAGCCTTGCTCAAGCAGTACACAATAAGTACATCTACACAGAAATGTAAGTCCAGGTCAAGCCAACCCCCTCTCTAGTGTTCACACAATAATTGTGCTAACTTAGGGTTCAGACCCAGGTGCTCAGAACCCCTGCAAGGCTGGAGAGTTCAATCCTCTGATAAGATGAGGTATGGGCACATAGACTGGGGGACTGTTCTTGGGCACCACAGCCCCCTGCCCAGAGAGAGACGGTATAGGTCTCCAGACTGTGACATGGACTCCGTGGGTGGCTCTTATCATAGCCCGGCTCTGGCTTCTGGCTTGGCCAAGTGGTGGAGCCTTGAAGGGAAGAGGAGGAACAGGAGTCAGGCCAAAGTTCTAGCACAAGAGGCTCTGCCATGTCTACATATATTCTGGCTCTCCCTCAGTGGCCCCTAACTTGGCCAGGGTCCCTGGACATGGTGCCCATTGGTCTATACATTAATCTGCCACTGTGCTCAACCCCAAGGTTCCCTGACAGATCTACTAACTCGAGTCCCGCTAACCATGGGCTTTATGACAGTCTAATTACATATTTGTATACTCATTTTTCCACGTGACCCTTGCCTTATTCTAGGGGTGGGCAAAAGGGCCTCCAGTTGATCCAATCTGCGGCGGTCTTGCTGCTCTGCCACCCCCAAGCCAATCAGGGCCTAGGGACAGGGGAGCACATGGCACTTAGAGTCAACCCTGGTGGTTGACTAAGTGCCACATGCCAGAGGACAGGGAGCAAGAGACTTCGTGCTCCCCCACCCCCAGGCCAATCAGGGCCTGGGAAAGGGGGGGAAGCATGAGACGTTTCCTCCTGCCCTGCCCCTGCCCTGCAAGGAGTGTGTGGCACTTAGAAGTGCAGCATGCTCCTTGCAGGATGGGGGCAGGGCAGGAGGAGACTTCGCATGCTCCCCTTAGCCCTAGGCCCTGATTGGCCTGAGGTTGGGGGAAGCTCACAAAGTCTCCTTCCGCCCTGCAAGGAGCTCAGCACTGAGTGTCAACCGCCAGCTATTGCTCAGCTGGCAGGCAACTCAAAGCATGGCACTCCCTTGCAGGGTGGGGGCAGCTAGAGGGAATGGCCAGCTGTTCAGAATCAGGGTCTATGGCAGGGAAGCTGTGACGGCGCGTTAGGGTTTTCTCGTCTCCTGCACCCCCGTAATGGCATGA
>CM057846.1:160287597-160304111 GCA_030068395.1 Apalone spinifera
GCAAGTTTTTGCGGAAAAGCAGATGATTTTCCGCAAAATCATGCCAGTCTAGACACAGCCCCAATGTTTAGGGTACTGGACGATTTGACAAAAGAAATGCCTGTTTCAAATGTATATGCAGTAATTGAAAAAGATGTTCTCTTTTCACTTACACTGGTTTTACACCAGTTTAACTCCACTGACTCTTCTGTAGTTATTCCTTATTTACATCAGTGTTAGAAGAGGATCAGGATCAAAGTATAGTATAGAAGACGGAAAGGAGAGAGAATTACAACTGAAAATCTAGCTCTTGGCCATCTCACATGGCTGTCCAATTCAATTATTTTGTTATCAATTATTTAGTATTCTGACTAGGCCAAATATGCCATGTATGCAGTAACTGGCTCCTCTGTTTACATTTCCTTATACCAGCAAGGAGAAAGTATGATTGTGAAAGGGTGTAAGCAAAAAAAATAATTGCAATACATGGAAAAACAGGCACTTCTATAAGTCAAAATAAAAGATACCTATACAACTATATTACTATTACTAATTAAAGCAATTAATGTGAGTACAGTGGTATTTAATTAAGTAATGGACTAAATCACTTGTATGCTATATTGACCTATCAAGTACAGACACACACAAGCAAACATTATATGAAATAAATGGATTGAAACATACACTGTATAATGATTAGCACTTAGTCTGAAAGGTTTCAGTTTACCTATCAGTCCTATAATCCCATTGGAATCAATGGTAGCATAACCAGAGCGGACAATGAAGGTTCATACAGATAGAAATACAGGCTCTCCACATACCACATGTGCAGTATTGCACAGTGGGCTGATTGTATCACTGTTTTTTGCCTTTGCCACAGGAAAATGTCAATTCCAAAGATTTTTTTTTTAATTTCCTGAAGGAAATTTCTCATCAGCAATTTTAATTTCACATTGACTTTAAAATGGTCATTTTATTTCAGTATTTTTAAACCAAAAACCAAACCATTTTAAATCAGAACAAAAAAAATTTAATTTCATTATGTCAATTTAACATTTTTTTCCCCTTTTTTAAATGGATTCTAAACCTCCGAGGGAAAACAAAATTGTTTAAATTGAAACATTTCTAGTAATTTTTTGCTTGAAATTTCTCAGAAAATTCTCTCAGTCACCAAGATAAAAGAGCTCAGCATGGGAGGTTTGAGTGTCATGGGGAAGCTGATTAGTTGTGTGGTGCCTACTAGAGAACGGATCATAACGTAGGGGAAAATTATGAGGTTGGAATAGAACATTTTATTTTAAACAAATACCTTATATTAGAGCATTTATGTTTATGTCTGGAAATAGTCTTCTTTGTACTTCTTTCATATCAGATGAAACACTGCCTGTCTATCGGCAAAGCTCAGCCCTCCAGAAAGTGCCATATATTAAGATTCAACATTTATTTCTTTTCAAAGTTGTGTTCAGGGAAGTTATAAACTCTGCTGCACCTGCTGGCAGAGATTCTGTCAAATACTCTCACAGCAATTATAAAGTTGTCTGAAATTTTTGTGAGGAAACACAAAACCAGACTGAGTCTATGAAATTTCATACATCCTCCTCCTTGCTTTTGGACTCCTCTTCTAAGAAACCTAGGCTCACATTTTACATTTAAAATTTTCATACAGGAGATTCAACAACCTTCCATCCCTCCACTCCCTTTCCCCAACTTCTTCCTGATACAGCTAGCTGACCACACTGGCCATGATTTGGTGGGTAAGGAGTAGGAAGTTTAGAATTATTGTGAACGGGCAGTGTGGGGAATCGCCGCAGGGGCCCTCCCCATCCGGGGTGACCCAGTGTGAGCCAGTTCCCATGTTTCTCTAGCCGTGCAGTAAGGAGAGGATTGGGACTGCAGAGCGAATGCCCTTTTACCCGCGATCCTTGTCCCTGGGTGACATCCCATCTTAATAGGGTTTGCTCCTAGGTTATGGGTGGCCCCCTGGACCAATTCCTTGGTCCTTCCTTCCGTATATTCCGTAGTCCTAATCCCCTGGGCACCTTTGGCTACCCCTGGATCCTCAGTTCGGCCCGATACACCTGGCATGCACAATATCTTGTCTTGTAGATGACTAATCTGCCTATCTGCACAGGCTCAGTCTCTCATCTTGATAGGGTGAGGAGTACGGGGACCCAGACCCTCCCACTCCTCCGGGTCCTGGCCTGGAACCCTTAAGGTAGGGACAACTGCCATTACTTGGCTGGCAGGGGCAGTCCCCGAAACTGCCAACCGCTCGGGATTTTGGCAGGGGCTTGGGTCAGGCAGGTTTTCAAGCTCTGTAAGGCCCTCTCACACTCATCTGACCATCGGATTTTCTGTGGCTGCGATTTCTTTGTTAAATCTGTTAATGGCATGGCTAGGGTTGCAAATCAAGGTACGAATCACCAGTAGTACCCGTCCAGTCCCAAAAATTGGCATGCTTGTTTCTTGGTGGCTGGAGCCTGATATTCCTGTAATGCCTGTATTGTATCTATCACTGGTTTGAGCTTCCCACGTCTCACGGTGTAGCGTAGGTAAGTGACCTCCCCCTTTCCCAGATGGCACTTCCCAGGGTTAACGGTTGGGGAAGCTTTCCCGAGGGACCTTAAGATGGCCTGTAAGTGACTCAAGTGTTCAGTCCATGACCCACTATATATAACAATATCGTCTGTATACACCGCAGCGTATTAAGAATGTCCCTGGAGTACCTGATCCATGAGTTGCTGAAAAGAAGCAGCGGCCCCGTGTAGCCCAAAGGGCATTGTAATAAACTGGTACAAGCCAAAAGGGCTCAAGAACGCTGTTTTTGGGTTTTTTTTAGGCCGGTGTTAATTGTATCTGCCAGTACCCTTTTATCAAATGTAGGGTTGTGATATACAGGGCCTGACCTAATCGAAAGTAACTCATTGACCTGGGGCATAGGGTACGCGTCAAATCTCGAGATCGCATTTATCTTTCGAAAATCTATGCAGAACCGTATGGCCCCTCCCGGCTTAGGGACTAAAACTGTGGGACTCCTCCACTCACTTTTAGATTATTTTATGACTCCCAGCTTGAGCATTGCCTGCAACTCCTTATGTACCGGTTCCCACATTTTTCTGGGCAGGAGTCATATATGGTCCTTCACCTTTTACCCCGCCTGTGTTTCTATATGATGGCTGGTCCACATCGTCTGCCAGTCTTATTGGATTTTACATGGGAAAATTCTTGCAAAAGTTGTTCTATCTGTCCTCTTTGCTGGGGCTCTAGGTCTTCCCCCAGGATGACTCTGGACTGACTCGTGGTCTCCCCCACCCAAGGTCCTTGCTCTGCCTTTGGAGACCGTGGCATAATAAACAAGGCCCTCTCTCGACACCCATTTCTTTAATAGATTTACGTGGTAAATCTGTGTTTTTAGCCATTTCCCAGCTAGAAGAATCTCAATCTACCTGGCCCATCCACCTGACTACTTTGAAAGGCCCTTGCCACTTAGCCAAGAGTTTCAACTCGCGAGCCGTTAATAACAACACTCAGTCCTCAGGGGCGAAAACTTGGAGCTTGGGTTTTCGGTCATAATACTTAGCCTGCCTTTCCTGGGCTTTTAGGAGATTCTCCCTTGCAAATGTTCCCAATTCCCTGAGCATCTCACGTAGTTTCAAAATACACACACATACACACACACACACACCCAAAAAGGTATTTTATTTTTAATTTGAGTTATTTATTGACCACCAATAGTTTGTGTTGTATGATTCAAAACAGAAATGCAAGATTTTTCCATATCCAATGTGATTTAAAAATCAAAAGATAGATAATATAGTTTATGTCCAAAATAAACATAGTAAGAAAATAATGGTCTTACTTCTGACTAGTGCAGGTGAATGTTTTAGGTTTATATGAAGCTTCTTTCTATGGTGGCTTAACATTAATAGGCTTCTTGTATGGCATATTTTAAAGAAGGGTTGGAGACAGGGCATTTATTTGCAGTATAAGAAGAGCAAAGGTGTTCTGAACATAATTGGTAGCATGGAGAAAGGGATAAAGAATGGCGTGGAAGAAGAATACAAAAGGAAATTTTAGGAAGGTTGCCAATGCCTCTTGGCCAATGGGAAGAGTAGTAGTAGTAAATGTGAGCTGAGATATAAGCAAAGAAGGAGTTACATCGACTTCTAATGCTGGGTGTGAGACATTGAGAGCTTGAGGTCGAAGGTTGGAAGATGCTGATGGAGGAATTCAAAGGGACAACAGAAGAAAATGATGTTGGAAGCAGCACTTTGTATGGACATGAAGGGAGCAAGATGGAATACAAGCAGGTTACCACTAGGGTTGAGGCAATATCAAAAGCAACTAGTGATTTGAATGCTCAACTGGGAACTCCTTAAAGAGGCCTGACTTTCAGAGACCAGATGCTGAGCAATCCAGGACACTAGAGACCTGAAAAGCATCTCAAATTGGACACTTAAAAATGGTGGTATCCAAAACTCAAGAATCTCAAGCATATCAAGCTGATATGACTACAGGCTGGGCAAGTTTTATATGGTTTTGGGGGAAACACAAAAAGATATTTTAGAGATTTTGTAAAGGAACAGGATTTCGTGACAGCCTAGACATAAGGAAAAGGGAAGGGCGAGCTGATGTCAAGATGCCAAGCCTGGGTGATGGAGGATCCCAAAGTTTCCTGAAACATGGAAGCAAGGGAAAAAGGATGGCTTTTAGCAGGAGTGGCAGGGAGAGAGAAACAGACCAGTTTCCACCACATTTTCTTAGAACTGGTACAACACATTGAGGAGATTCCAGGACAAAAAATTTGCAGTTGGGAAGAGTTTCAGGGTAGCCAGGCAGGATACAGAATCATTGTCACAAAGAACAGATGTGATTCCAAGGACTGAAAGTGACAGAATCAATACAACTGAGTTGGAGACAAAGGGGAATATGGGAAGGCTGTTGTGTGGGAAGATGGCTGAAGGGGCAGTTTGGAAAGCATTAAAAAAATAAGTGTTTTGGCCACTTTTCCCTTTGACTTTTATTTAATTTGCAATTCAAAAAACTCAGGGGCCAGGAATCATAATCCTAAAAATGGCATTTGCCAAATCCTCAACAAATCCAAACCACTAAGTTTTACACAATCCTAATTCTAGAATATATTTGTACATCAGTTAATTATATTGCAGCATTTAAGGTACATGATGAAAGATACTTTGTTTCCTAGCGTTAAAGCAATAATTCCCATAGTTATCTTTATAGTTGTCATTATTCTTCCTTTGGCCCTTATAGAAATAGTTCAAAGTATATTCAAACATACCACAAAGCCAAATTGAGGAAAAGTATATGGTTTTAAGTCCAGACTTTATGACAGTCTGTCCAATTAGCATTACAAGGCAAAATGTTAGTAATTAGGAAGGTCCACAATTGGCTAATAGGACATAGCGATTTATGTTCTGTAAGCTAAATCTGTCCTATTGTTATGGAAATTTTCCTTTTATTTCATCTCTCTTGAAGAGAAATGAAATGATACACAATAAAATTAGTCCAAGAAAATCCAATTTTTTTTGAATTCTGTATAAGAAAAACTTACAAGGCCCAAAATATATTCTACATTCATTCCATGAGTCTTCTTTCCCATGGGGCTGGACCATTTCACTCAGAGTCTGAAAGGGCAATCCAAATGACATGTTTGTAGATTCCAAATGATTCACTCTAGCTACAAAAAACAAATCATCTCAATTTCCTGCTTGCATTTAGTTGTCTTCATCTTTATTACTGCACTAGCAGATTTACCCAGAGTTGCTCGGGTGTGTGACTCAAGAAATGATTGATTGGGTTTTGCTGGGAAACCAAAAGAGGAGTTGTGTGGGAAGGGAAAGGAACCCCCAAACCCAGCGAGGAGTGGCATATGGCAGGGAGGATGAATCCCCAGGCCCTGGGTGAATCAGCCCTCATGAGGAGGCATGGGGGGGGAGTCAAAGGGAATTCTCACACTCTGGGTGAATTGGTGTGGGGAGGGGGAAATCGCTAGGTCCCATAGTAGCCTCACAGCAGGGGGAGGGAAATCTCCACATGCCCATATGGAGCAGCAGGGGAGGGGGAGTGTGCAGGCCCCCAAAGGTTGGGGGGAGGGGAGGAGGGAGAATGACCAGGTTCCATAGCAGAGTAGAGGGATACTGTCCAGGCCCTGTAGCTTCAGGTGGGGAAAGGTACCCTACTCATAGAAGGTGGTGTGGCCAGCAACATTCAGAACCCCATTCCCAACCGGTGAATCTCATGCTGGTGTGGCTGTCCCTAGGGCTCACTTTGCAGCATCCCAATCCTGCTCACTGCCCCCAGTGGTGAATGTGAGGATCACATCCCTCCTCTCTGCCCCTGCTTTCCATGATGAGGGGAAAAGACCCATTCCCACCACTTTCCGTGTTCCTGGCACACCCAAACCCTGACCTTGCTTTAAAGTTTGGGTAATAAGAAGCCGCCTTCCAAATTTGGTGACCCTAAATGTCACCATTTTAGAGGAGTCCTTGCACAAACAGATGGACAAACAGATGGATAGACAGACATTTCATTTCTAAAATATAGAGAGAGATTTAATAGGTTCAAGAGATACTGTAAAAAAAGATTTTAAGACACTATCTATAAGTACTTTATTATTCAGGGAATTAAAAACAACCACCATTAAGGCAAATGAAACCAAACTATCTACACTAAAGATGGTAAATGACAATCAGAGTTCTGAATAACAAGGAACTCTAAACTGGAGCCAAGTAGGCTGAACCAAAAAAATCTGAAAAAAAAACCCTTTTAACAAAAACTTGATTAGTTTGGTTCTCCTCACTCAAAGAAAAACTAAATTAAAGTAGTTTTTGATTGAAACACAACCAAAATGAAAATCTATCAAACAAAATGAATGTTTTAGTTTGGGGGTTTTTCCTGGATGTTTTTCACTTTTTCATTTCACATACAGTTATATTTCAAAATGAAAGATAGTTGCAAAAAGAAAAATCAATGTATTTCATTTCAAAATAAACTATTTTAATTTCTTGGGGCAAAAAAATCGATTTTTTCAGACAAAACAATTTGCCATATTTAACCAGAATTTGTGAATAGTTTCAATGCTCCCAAAATTCATTTTTCAGTTAATTTACTATTTAAAAAAAAATCAAACAATTTGGCCTGTACTTCAGTCAGGCTTACTGGTCTGTTAACCACTGGTGTCACCTCTGGAGCCCTTTTAAAAATTGGCCTCATATTATCTATGATCCAGTCATCTTGTAACAGAAGCTTATTTAAAAGATAGGTTACAAACTATTGTTAGTAGTTCTGCAATTTCATATTTGAGTTCCTCCAGAACTCTTGAGTGAATGCCATCTGGTCCTGGTGACTTGGTACTGTTTAGGTTATCAATTTGTTCCATAATCTCCTCTACGGACACCTCAGTCTGGGACAGTTCCTCAGATTTCTCATGTAAGAAGAATGACTTGGGTTTGGGAATCTCCCTCACATCCTCAGCTATGAAGACCAATGCAAAGAATTCATTTAGTTTCTCTGTAAACATTTTATCCTTGAGTGTTTCTTTAGTATCTCAGTCATACAGTGCCCCCCCCTTTTGCTTAGCAATCCAGTTCCATTTTGGTTTAAGGTGGAGCCTACCCTTTCTGTCCAAGCTCTTGCTTTCCATAAAAGTTCCCTAGTTTCTAATAAATCTAACTCCCTCCTCTCTACACCATGCACGGAGACCCTGCCAGTCTGCCTAACTTGCCCTATGCATGGAACTGAAAGCATTACTTTTTCCTCTCCCCAGCAGCCCCCAACAAAGATAACAGACATTGGGACGTTGCTGTCAGTTCGATAATCTGAAAAACTCAGACCAAAACAGCCAGGAGGCAGAAGGCATGAACAGGAAGCTATTGGGATTTTCATTAGAACGTTTAGTCTGCCAAACCTAACTCTCCAAGTGAAGGTAAGAGATTAGATTGCCATTAACACCTTGTGAAGTGAACGCTGCAGTTCAGTCTAACACCACTGGAGATTACATGCTGGAGGGATACATCTGTAGTGGGACAACATTCATGCAGTAACCTGTGAGTCTTCTGTTTTGTCTGACAAACAAATCTAAACCAAACAGCCTAGGGCCTCGCAATAGTAATGCTGGCCAACTTTTCCTCTTCAGGGGAAGTATGCCCCCCTCCCACTTTATATTGTGCTTTACTGCAGGCAAGGGAGCTGACAGCCTCACCAGGCCCCTGGGCAAGGTGTGGGGACTGCCACAGGTGGAAGGGATGGGACTGTGCTGGGGCCCACCGGCCCTCAGTGCCTCTGGGACCATGGCACACACCCCCAGTCTCAGCAGTCCCTGGAATACACCATGTGGCTCTCCCACCTCCCCAGGCAGCCCTAAGAACCGCCCAGAGCACCACACGCATGCAGAGATGTAAAAGCCCAGGGCTCTGGGCACTTTTAAATTGCTAGGCGTTGGGGCAGTTACCCTTTTTGCCCCCACCCTGTCGGTGGGCCAGACTGCAGGCCTGTTTCACACCAACATTACTCCTTTCCAGGCTGCTCCATTTGGCTGCCAAAATGTTGACAATTGGTCCCTGATTGTGTGTCTCAATTTTTGGCTGGACAATGAGAGACCCAAGATCAATGTGAAGTTTGAAAAAGTTCAGCTTTTTCTTTCCACTCATTTTTACTTCCTTTTGTGCTATGTGTGTCCTATACAATCACATGAGGAAAGACAACAAAAACTTCATAAGAAAATTTGTCCTCGAGATTTTAATCCTTGGCTCCATCAGGAGTTAGAAACCATCTACATTTGATTACATAAAACAAGCACAAGCTTTTGTGGTCCACCCATCACAACTATCTAGCAAGTGTGGGGACAAAAAGGTTCCTTTCAAGTGCTATTTTTTATGACTAATTGGAGAATGTTATTTTTAGGAGGGGATCCACATAACAGACTATTCATACTCTGATACTGGCCAATCTGTCTTTGGTGTAAACTAATGCAGTTCCCTTGAAGTCGTATGACTCCTTCTCAGTTTATACTAGCAAAGAATATGGTCCAATATTTCAGGGACATTGTACCTACTGAAGATGGGCAAACAACTGAATCACAAACCCAAATATTACTCATCAAAAAGTCAAAGATAAATCCAAAGCTTTCTTTTCTCCTCTTTATGTTCATCAGAGTAAAATGCCATTAAATTCCCCGGCAATGTTACCACAGTCTCTCCTTATCTAAAGCAAATTATTTTTCTTGTTTTGGAGTTCACCTGATTTACAAAACCCTTTTTTTTCTAGTTTTTATATGTGGGGAGGGAGGTGGCACAACAGGAAAGCAGCTGAATAGAGAACATCTCACCTCTCTCTGAACACTACTGCATTGTTTGTAAATTTATTTTGATCTCACATCAGATAAATGCGAATATCACAAACTTTCCATAGTGAACACTTTAAGCCCTCTAAAATAAACAGCCACCCATCAACAGGATTTTAAAGGACCTTAACAGTGCTGCCTTTGTTTAGGCTCTGCGCCACCACTTCCCACAGCTCCCATTGGCCAGGAACGGTGAGCTGCAGCCAACTGGAGCTGTAAGCGGCCGTACCTGCAGATGCTCAGGTAAATAAAGCATGTGGAAGCCTGCCAGGGGCTAACCCTGGTGAACTGCATCCAGCCTGCAGGATGCTTATTGAATGATCCCTATTCTCAGGAATCATTCAAGGTAAAGTGGATGTAAAGTGGCCTCTGTTTCACACAGAAAAATGATTCAGATGAAGACACGCGGTTTCCTGTGGGTAAACACTTTTCACAAAGCCATCACTCTATGTCTGACTTACCAATCCTCACCCTCTAAAGAAACCTGCACTACACTTTCAGAAAATGAGCCTGGAAGCTTAAAGTCATAAATGTGCTAGACACTAAAAATCAGGGACTCAGCAAAGATGTTGGCCTATTACAACAATGTGACTAACTAACCTCACTTTTTGTCCTATGACTGGAAAGGAGTTAATGGGCCCCTCTGCCTTAGAATTATGGAAGCATAGAACTGGAAGGGACCTCTAGAGGTCATCAAATCCAGTCACCTGCACTCATGGCAGAACTAAGTACCATCCAAACCACCCCTGAAAGGTGTTTGTTTAACCTACTCTTAAAAAACACAAATGATAGAGATTCCAGGTAATTTATCTTGCATGGTCCCTTTTACTTTCAAATCATACATTTGTAGATTTAAGTTCATACATTGATATCTTGGTGGTACAGAAGCTAGAGGTTTGTCAAGAGTATTTTCTGTATTGTGTATGCGGAGCAGTGTATTGGTGTGGGGCTGAGAGAGAGAGAGAGAGATGTGTTTAAACTGTTATAGTGAGGGCATATATGTACAGATAAATTTCTGACACCAGCAGCAATCGCTAATATTTTTTCTACTTAAGTATTTTTGTGTGTGTTGGCATCAGCAATCTGGATGTTTTTACCACTTGAGATCCTTCCTACAGCTATCTTGCTCCAACTGGTGCTTGCACTACTTGTTGTGTTATTGCCTTATTTTCCTTGTAGTATTTTAGTTTTGTTTTGAGGCTTATGGCATCCTTCATGTTTAGAAGGTCTTCTTCAGATTCCTATAGTACCACTCACTGAATTCTTTCTCCCAGTTCTCATAGAGGTACCGTGATTTCTTCTAATCTTGGTATTAATTGCTTGGTCAAGCAATTTAAAAAATCATGATTAATCTGTTAAACAATAATAAAATGCCATTTATTTAAATATTTTGGATGTTTTCTACATTTTCAGATATATTGATTTCTATTAAAATACAAAACATAAAATGTATAATGCTCATTTTACATTTATTTTTGATTAAATATTCACTGTAAAAAATAGTATTTTTCTATTCCTATATTACAAATACTGTAGTGCAATCTCTTTACTATTAAAATTGAACTTACAAATGCAGTTATGTTCTGAAAACTGAATTTAAAAATAAAACAATGTAAACTTTAGAACTTAAGTCCCTTCAGTCCTACTTCTTGCTCAACCAATTCCTCAAGTATGTATTTCCATTTGCAGGAGATAATATTGCCTGCTTCTTGTTTACATGTCCCCTTAGATTTTTGAACGCATTCTCCACACCCCATCCCTCTCAGATTTTGGAAGGTACTTCAGATTCTTAAACTTCTGGTTGAGTGCTGTAGCTACCTTTAGAAATCTCATATTGGTACCTTCTTTGCGTTTTGTCAAATCTGCAGTGAAAGTGTTCTTAAAGTGAATATGTGCTAGGTTGTGTTCTGAGACTCCAATAACATGAAATATATGGCAGAATGCAGATAAAACAGAGGAAGAGACATACAGAGAATTCAGTCACAAATTTAATTAATGCATTATTTATTTTAACAAGCATCGGCATGGAATCATGTCCTCTAGAATGATAGCCAAAGCATGATGAGACATACGAATGTTTAGCTTATCTGGCACAAATACTTTGCAGTGCCAGCTAAAAAAGTGCAATGTGAATGTTTGTTCTCACTTTCAGGTGATGTAAATGAGAAGTAGGCAGCATTTTCCCCTATGAATATAAGCAAACGTGTTTGTTTCAGTGGTTGACTGAACAAGAAGTAGGACTGAGAAGACTTGTAGGTTCTAAAGTTTTACACGGTTTTTGTTTTTGAGTAGAGGTATCTTAACAAAAAAAATTCCACATTTGTAAATTGCACTTTCACAATAAAAAGATTGCATTATACTACTTGTGCGAGATTAAGTGAAAAAATATAATTTTTATTTTTACAGTATATTTATTAAAATATTAAAAATATTTGCAAAGTGAGTAGTGTATACTTTGTATTCTGTGTTGTAATTAAAGTCAATATTTGAAAATGTAGAAAGCCATTCAAAAATCTTAAATTTCAGTTAAGATTCTATTGTTTAACAGTGTTATTAAAACTGTGATTAACCACAATTAATTTTTAATCACTATTAATTTCATTTGAGTTAATTACATGAGTTAACTCTGATTAATTGAGCGCTCTATTTGGTATATATCATGGTAGGCAGGTAGGTTTTCATCTCTAGTATGGTTTCCAATCATTTTGGGGAGGTTGATGCTTTTGTAACTGCTGTCTTTCTTTCATTTTATTTAAATTAGGTCTGATGCTTTCTTTTTTCAAAGATAGGACCAAAGCAATTTATTTGTTCTATGCTGATTTGCATTTTCCTGTTATTCAGTTTTCAGTTGTTCTTATGAGTAATCCCTCTTGTGAGTAGTGCCATTAAGTTTTTGTCATGCTCCTCTTTGGTGCTGCCAGCTACACAAGAGTCATTAATAATGACCTTGACTCCTGTCAATCCTTCTAATATTTTGTATTACGTTTTCCTCTTACCTCCCGTGCAGATGATACATCAGCGGGTATTCTGTTGAAGCACCATCTACCAAACCATGTTGGAAATGGTTAACTTGTTTCTGTCTTCTGATCTGCCAGAATTCAGATGAAGTGCCTAACACACTGAACACTTGCTATAGATGTTACTGCCACCAAGCAGATTTGAATCTGGGATCCCCTGGAGCTTAGTGTAGGAGTCTGTACAGCTTGAGATATAAAGCCAGCTGCTTCTCAGCTTAGGCTATAGAGCTCCCTTGTTCTTATCTATCGCTGTGAGTGGTCTATGTGCCACTATATGGAACAGTAAACCACACTAGAGGTATGTCTAGACTGCAAGCTTCTTTCAAAAGAAGCTTTTTCGGAAGAGATCTTTCAAAAAAAATCTTCCAAAAGAGAGCATCCACACTTCAAAAGTGCATCAAAAAAGCAATCTGCTTTTTCAAAAGAGAGCGTCCACACTCATTGGACGCTCTCTCGCATGTAAGCTGTGATTACTATGAGCGGAATGACCACCAAGGCATCTGTGCTTTTTCCTGAAGGCCTCTTCTTTTGAAAAAACTCCCTCTTCTGTGTCCACACAGAGTGTAAAATTTTAGAGCTCTTTCGGAAAAGGCGTTCTTCTTCGTAGAATGAGGTTTACTAATGTCGGAAAACCCCCTGCATTCTTTCAATTTTCTTTCGAAAGAACACGATTGCAGTCTAGGTGTGTGGATTACACAGATATAATTTACAGGCTATCACACATTATTGTTTTCTTTAGGTCTTGAAGGTCTTTGTACACCCAGGCTACATCTACACTGACAGCTTCTTGCGCAAGAACTCTTTTGCGGAAGAGTTCTTATGCAAAAACTCTTCCAGAAGAGAGCGTCTACACTGGCATGTGCTTTTGCGCAAGAGATGTGCTTTTGCTCAAGAGCATCCATGCCAGTGTAGACACTCTCTTGCGCAGGAAAGCTCTGATGGCCATTTTAACCATAGGGCTTTCTTGCGCAAGAAATTCATGTTGCCTGTCTACACTGGCCTCTTGTGCAAGAACGGTCGCACAAAAGGGCTTATTCCTGAGTGGGAGCATCATAGTTCTTGCGCAAGAAGCCCTGATTTCATACAGTAGAACGTCAGTGTACTTGCACAAGAACACACGGCCAGTGTAGACAGGCAGCAAGTTTTTGCGCAAGAGGGGCCGCTTTGGCGCAAGATCGTGCCAGTGTAGACACAGCCCCAGAGTGCTCCAGTAGTGTTCTTTTCTACTGCAAATCATCAAACTAACCCATTACAATGGTTCCTCCATCTTTCCAATTACACCCATAATTCCATACACCAGAATTCCATCTCCCCTATAGGCCTTAGAGTTAATGTCAGTCATCATACTGCTTGTGCTGCTGGGTCTGCATTTATAGATGGCTTGATTTTGCAATAGCCTAGTAGACATCCAATGCCTTCAAACATGTCAGGAAATCTTTTCTAAATTCCCTCTGCTGTGAGATGTGCTTTTATGGATTCCACTGAGAGTAGGATTTTTATTACATTTAATTATTTTAAAGCGGTCAGTCCCCTTACAGTTCTATGTTTCTTTTGTATCAGCATTTAACAGTGCATTTTCCCCACTGTGTGAAATGGACACCCTCAATATTCTGCTAGTCATGCTGATACAAGTGATAGGTCATACTATGAACTAGCCTTCGCATAAATTTTGTCTCAGGGATGCAGGGTACTTGAGACCCAGTGTCGATTTTTAATTTTGTGGGGTATGCCTTCTGGACCCAGTAGCATAGTTCATTATGCCTCATTGCTATCATTTTCCTCATTCTGTATTCTAGCTGTAGCTGGCATACCTTTCTGGAGGGGTTCCTCTTCCTCTGTGTCCATGGGCTGCCACTCCGCCCCACTACACTATCCCTTTAAGGCAAGCCCAAGTCCATGCCCGGCCTTCCTTCAGGCGGGCGGCACACAACCAAGTTTATGTATCTACATAGGCCCAGCCCTGGTTCAGGGTGGGCCGCAAGTCCACAAAGCCCCTGTTCGGGATAGGCCAAGCCCTGGTTCGGGGAATGGCAATGGGCAACTCCGAGTTAGTCTTACTGATACGCCAGGCCCTGGTTCAGGGTGTGGCAGCAAACATACATAGTAAGTTTATACATGGGCTAGGCCCCTGGTTCAGGGCATGGCAACAGCCAACACAGTTAGGCTATCAAAATGGAGGGCAGACCCTAGTGCAGGGCGGGGCAACAAACAAACCCAGTTCCGTTCAGCAGGGAGGCCAGGCCCTGGTTTAGGGTGTGGCCACAAACAAACAGTTACAGTAAGGTTGGGAGGCCCTGGCCCTCAGTCAGGGTGGGGCAACAAACAACCACATTCTAGTTAAACAGGAGGCCAAGTCCTGGTTCAGGGCATGGCCACAAGCAAACACAGGTTTGGGGCTCCTTTTTCAGGAGGGGTGCAGGCCAATCGCCTGTGGCGGTGGCACGAAGGGGGGACACTGCCATCCGGTAGATGGGTGGCGGGGGGAGGGGAGGAGCGTGCAGGCCCACCCACTCCACCGCGCCCCGGCCCAGTCCCCTAGGAGCAGTAGTGCAGGCTGCTATGGGCTCAGCGGGGGCTCCAGCCCGAAACTCGCCGGCCTTGGGGCCTTTAACAGCCCCCACTAACCCTGGTCCATTTTCCGACTCCCCCTCAGCTGGTATGTGGCTTTCTGGCTGGGTGCTCACGGAGTCCATGGCAGGTTCGTCCCACTGGGGTCCCAGCGGTCCAGCCCAGTCCTCTGTGGCTCGCAGGTCTGTGGGGCTCAGCTGGGCTCTTGGTGCAGGCGGCGTCAAGCCTCAGGGTCAGGCTCTGTCAGAGTCCTGGACTGAGCATCTGGTCTTGGCAGCGGCAGCTGCTTCTCCTGGTTCCTGGGCAGGGGCTGGAGCATGGGATCAGGCTGGCCGTCTGGGTTCTCTGCAAGGTTGGCGAATGTAGGCAGGCTGGGCCAGGGAGCAAGTAGTTGGCCTCTGGCCCCAGGAAGGTAGGAGGCCCTGGCCAGGCCTCAGTCCCAGCCTCCCAGACCTGAAGCCCTGAGCAAGCCTCTGGTCCCTCTGCAGGCTCAACACCGACCGGGTCTGCTGGCTGGGCTTTTATAGCTTGGGCCCCGCCTCCTGACGTCCAGTCAGGTGTCTGGGCGGGGTCAGCCTCAGCCCAACATGGTAACCAGAGGGGTTCCTCCTCCTTTGGGTCTGTGAGCAGCCACTCCACCCCCCTACATAGCCAAAAAGAAAGCTGCGTCATTGTTATGAAATGCCACTCCTTCTTCAATTACATCCACTACATATCCTGTACTTTTCTGTTTGCCTGTGTTGCACATGCTCTTGCAAAATGGTTTGCTTTGTAGGACTTTGTGCATATCTTCCCTACAGATGGGCATTCTTTTTGCTTTGCATGATGCAATGCACATCTGTTACAAACCCGCTGTTCCTATGCCTTTATTGTACACTTCCCTTTTAATTGCTGCATGAGGCGGGTGCCCTGCTGCTGCTCCCATTATTATGTGCACATCATGTATTTCATTTGCTCTTTGCATGTCTGTTGTGACTGGCTATTCTAATGGCTTTTTTACTGTTAAATTTTCCTCCATTAGTAGTTTTTCTAGTATTTCTTTTGAATTTGATCCCATTATGATCCTATCCTTCAGCATGTCATCCCCATTTGTCGGCACACAGGCTTTTATTATCAACTGTTGTGGGGGTCACTCACTCATCAGTTGTTTTAGAAGGTCCCTTATTTCTCTCTCAGAAAATTTTCCTTTGTATGGAGGTGTTTCTCACTGGAAAACCATAGGCCACAAAGAGCTCAAATAGCCTATCTGCTTCTGAGAGCTCGCCATTGGAGACCCATGCTCTGTAGATATTGCTACCTTTATGCCCAAAATACATTAGACATTGAGCAGCTTTCTGAGCAGCAGACCATTTATCTGCCCCAGATAACTCCCAACTTCTTCCACCTAGTCCAATTCTCTGCAGTGCTTTCAATTTCAAAATTCCCAGCACGTCGCTTACATTATTCTATATGAAAGCCATTGTTAGCTTGCTTTTACTTTGGACGCCAGCTATTGTTTCTGTTTAGGCTACTCAAAGAAATGGAGAGCCACACAAGACAGGCTAAACCAAACAGGATTTACTGACAAGGCAGGCAAGTGCGCGCGCGCG
>CM057846.1:160329441-160341893 GCA_030068395.1 Apalone spinifera
CCACTCTGGTGAGGCTGCCCTTGCTGGAACGTGCCTCGTGTGGCTTCCGCTTGACTCCAGCTGGAGCCAGGGCCACCCGCAGGGACCGAGACTGCGGTACTAAAAACAGCACCATGGGTGGCCTCTACTCCAGTCCCACACCTGTCGAACCTGAGCATGCTCTGCCCTGCAGTGGCTCCTGCAGGGTTTCCAAGGCACGGAGGTCCAGGAGCAGCTCCGCCAGGTTTTGCCTTGGACCCATCCAACCACTGTACTAACAAGCAGCCTGGAGGAGGAAGTGGTGCCTCCGGACCAGGACCCTGCACAGTAGGAGAGGTGCTCCCACAGGCATAGGGAGGGGCCACACACCACCAGAAGCCAGCCCAGCTGCCCATCAGCAAAGCTCCAATGGAGCTGCCTACGTACCCTGCAGGGGGGAGGAGGAGGAGGCAGCTTCGCCGCCTCAAGAGGAGCTCTGGCATGGAGCCATTTCTTGGCCACTTCTTCCCACAAGCCAGTGTCCCCATCAAGTAGTGAAATGTCCTGTGGGGCTTTCCAGGACATTTCACTACTTGCTGGGACACTGAGACAGAATATTTAAATTCAGAACTGTCCCCAAAAAATTGGGACATATGATCAGCGTACTGGAAGGCATAGCTGCTACTGAGGCAGTGGTGGTGTGTAGAGATCCAGGCCCTTTAAATCACTGCTGGAATGCTGTGGGGCACACAGCAGGCAGTGCTGGGGTGGGTGGGGCATGCTGCAGTCCTGGTGGCACTGAGCACTGGCAGTCCCAGCCCCTATCCTTTCCATCCAAGGCCCTGCCTCTTCTGAGAGCATAAAACCAGGTTCCCACACCTTGCCTAGGAGCCTGGCAAGACCGTTGGCTCCCCTGATTACCAGTAGATAAAGGAATTATCTTTTATTACTTAGCTAAAGGTATGGTGCTCCTTTACAGTACAGCAGTATATACAGGTCCCAAATAGATCACGCTTCATGGTACAAACACATAGAGCAATGACATCCAGCTTTTGCAATCTAAGGACCAAAAAGCTTTTTGAAAAGATAAAGATGGCAAGATCTATACTTCGATGCTTATCCTCTGCCTTATACTGCTCCCTTTGTTTCACTTCTGGAGAATTCCCCAATAAGGCTAAGTAGAAGGGGAGGAGGCCCTGAGAACATAAAATTGGCATGGGCAACTCTTATACCTCCCACCCATAGCTCCTGGTGCAGGGCTGTGTTGGGATACAGAGGGTGTTTTTGGACAGGGTGGAGGAGTTATTGGAACGTACTAGAAATACCTCCCCTGAGAATCCTAGGATTGCTTTAACCTTTTCCATAGTTGCATCGTATTGGCAGTTCATAATTATCTTGTCATCAGCTAGTACACCCAATCCTTTCCCCTCCTTTATCGCTTCCAACAGATATGTCCTCAGCTAACAGCAAAAATTCCTGTAAGTCCTTAAGTGCATGACCTTCCACTTTGCAGTGGGTGGCTAGGCGACCCCTTCCAGAGAACCCTGGGGAATACCCTGTGGCAGTGGGGCAGCAGCAGCTATCCCGGCTGGGAACCCCAGGAGATGCTGAGGCAGCCTGCAGGCAGCAGCATGAGCTGGGCCAGCATTAGAGGGCCAGGGCAGGGAGCCCCAGGGAGATGAGCTCGGGAGCGGGCAGCCAGCAGGGGAACACTGACCTCCCCTGAACTGGCAAACTCCCTGGTTTGGGATAGCTCAGGTCCCAAGAGTGCTGGACCAGGGAGGTCCAACCTGTATTAAATTTCATACAATTTTTATTGCTTTATTGCTTCTGTTTTCAAGGTGATAAAGATCTTGTGTGATGTTCCTATCCTCCTTCATATTGGCAATACCTCCCAATTTTGTGTCATCCACAAATTTTATTAACATAGTCTTGCTTTTTGTGTCAGCCATTAATAAAAATGTTAAATAAGATTGATCCCTAAGATGGATCCCTGAGGAACTCCACTAGTAACCTCGCTCTAGCCTGATAATTTACCTTTTATTATGACTCATCGATTTCCCTTTAACCAGTTCCTTATCCACCTTTCATATCTCCTGTTAATCCCCATCATCTCCAATTTCATTAATAGTTTCCCACATGGAACTGTACCAGCTATCTGACAGAAAGCCAGGTAGCTCGGATCTATTGCATTTCCTTTTGTCTAAAATCTCAGTTATCTTCTCACAGAAAGAGAGCATGTTGGTCTGGTACAATCTACCTTTTGTAAAACCATGTTGTATCTTATCCCCATTACCCCTTATAGCTACATCCTTAACTACTTCCTTTTTCAAAATGTATCTATGCATACACTAGGGTCAAACTAGCAGGCTTATAGTTTCTCAAACTGCTGGATTTGACTCAGCAGATACACAGGATCCTTCCCATTTCTGAGATTGCTACAAGGCCCACTGTTGGATCAGCCTGATTGAGTCAAGTCAAACCTCTCATAAGACACCAGAAATGTGAAATCCTTACAAACAGACACTGTGATAAGTTAATGTGCATAACAAGCCACAGTGCTGATCTACTTGTGATCTGGCTCGGGAAATGACTGATAGGTTGCTGAATGTTGAGTAGCTATAAGGAATGCTCAAACTGATGGATTATTTCCTTGGCACTCCTAGACTCCATACCTTGTACAGGACGCAGCAGAAGACTCTCTCTATTGAAGCGCAATTAGAAAAGTTTAGGGATGGAGAAAGGCCAAAAGACTAACTCCTCCCTGCTACCCCATTCCCAGGTAAACTCATCCCAACCCCTCCCACTCCATGTAAATCCACAGCCCTTTGTCCCCAAACATACTCAAACTTCCTCCTGTCACACCCCCATCCATCCCACTTTCTCACTACACAAACACTTTTCCCCAAAGAAGCCCACCCTTATATTACATAACCCCACAAATAAACACTCCCTTAAAACATCATCCTGCTTCCTTTCCCCAAAGCTCCACATCCCCACCAATCCCTCCCCTACTCCCTCAGTCCCAACCCCAATAAATCCACCTCTTAAGAATTCGGCTACACCCCCGTCATCTGCAAATATCATCTGTTCTCCCCCTCTGCCTTCCTCTTCACCTCTCCCTCCTCCCCCCACTGCTCCACCAACCCTTACTTTCCCCAGGCTCTTTTGTTGCTCCCAATACCCATGCCCGTCTGTGCTACAAATGATCCCAAATGACCCTACTCCTGGCAGCACCAACCCCTCTCTCCCTTCTTCAATTGTTCCAGTCCCTATGGCTCACCCAGGGACTACCCCTGCACACACACATACCCCTCACCCCTTAGGCCCCAGCATCAGCCTCCCATATTCACTCTGGAATATTACACAGTGCTTGTGAATTTTTCCTCCCTCCCCTCCTCCCCATCTTAGATGGTCAGATGAGTAGCACCTTCCCCCCTCCCCAATTCAGAGGGGTCCATCACAGCAAATCTGTGAGCACCAAGAGTCAGTGGGCCAGAATGTGGAGCCAGGACAAGAGCTTCTGCTGTAGGGTGAATGCAGGGTAGGCCTGCTCTCCAACACGCATACTCCTGGTCTCCCCACTGCACCAGGCCAGGATATAGACAGAAACCCACACATGTATGGGAGACTGGGTCCTGACAGTTTTATTTAGGTCCCAAAGTATATTTTCACCAGATGCTTATGAGCACAGGTGGCAGGAACCCCCAACCACCTCCATTTCCTCAGTCCTGACTACATTGCATAGCAGTGGCAGCAGTAGCAGTTCTGTGACTCAAGATTTCATAGAGAAATCTGGCACAGACTGCCCAGTTTGAATTTAACTGCATACTGGACAGGCCTTTCCAGCAATAATGTGGTGCTACCCTGCATAGCAACTTGTCTATTTGATTACAGGAAAGAAAAACAAATATCCCGTTTGATTTTACCAGCCCATCTCGCAAATTTTCTACATTGCTGCCAAACAACTGGAGATTAGCACAGCAGAAACTGTCATAATAGATCAGGGATCTAGGCAGATACCAGAAAAGTATGAGGGTTGAGCATTTAGAAGGTGAAGCTTTCAAAATTTAACAGTAAACACATGTGCTGCTGGAGATTCTCCATTGCTAATGAATTGGTCTGTGTCTGAAAAACACCGCATTGCGTTAGCTCCATGGTCAGCTAATTCATCTTCCATTTTTGCCCCATGTGGTGCCAGGGCACACATGCCACTCTGCCAGCAATGTGGGGTGAGTTGCTTAGTTCACTGATTCCACATCCTCTCATTTGGACAGCAGATTCCATAAGAAGCTAGCCTTCAGAACCATAACTGAGTATCACTTTACTTTGAACACAGGTCAACAAATTCTCCAATATTAAAAGGACTGAAGAACAGGACCTTCCTTAAAAGAAAACGGGTCTTTCATACGTGGAACCACATACCATATATAGTAATCTTGCTTCAAGAAAAGAAGTATTACATTGGTAGAACACATCCTGTCGAGCTGCTTCCTGTACTTGGAAATAGGTAGGAATAACTTCTGTAATGACTAAGCAAGTTCGCATCTCCTGGCATGAATATTCAAACACAGGGGTGACCAATCTAAACCTGAGAAGGAGCCAGAATTTACCAATGCACATTGCCAAAGAGCAACAGTTCTATGTCACCAGCCCAGAACATCTCCCCACCACCGCTCTCAGCACATCCTGCCCACGGTAGCTTCACCGATCAGGGCCACCCCCTCCTTTTCCTCCTGCCCACTGTGATCAGCTCTCTCTCACTGGCAGACACGGGATGGGGGGAAGCATGGGTGTGACCACCTTAGTGGAGAGGGTAGGAAGTGGCAGGATCCTAAGGGGAAAGGGTGGACGGGGACAGCACCTAGTGCAGAGCTGGGGGTTGAACAGTGAGCAGTCTCCGGCCCAGTGGAAAGTTGGCACCTATAGCTCCAGCCCTGGATTTGGTACCTATGTAAGGAGCTGCATGTTAACTTCTGAAGTGCCGCATGTGGCTCTTGAGCCACAGGCTGGCCACCCCTGTTTAAACATGTCTCTCAAATGAATGAATCTCCCAAGGAATCCTTCTAGAAGGCTGTGACCGCGCCCCAGGTAGGGTGTGGGTCATGGACCCGATGTCCTCAGTCCGCCCTTCCCCTTATCTCGCCCCGGGACGTCCGGCCCTTTGAAATCCAATAGGTCGGCCGCCTTCTGGCTGCACCCTTTAGTTGTGAGTCCGCCCGTTGAGTTTTGGTCTCCTCTAGAGACGGAGGAGGAAGGGGGGGCCGGGCCCTAAGGACTCGGACTGCACGACAGTCCTAGTCCGGCTGACGGGGTTGTGCCCCTAAACGCGTCAGCCCATGGGCTCGGTTCACCGCCCTGCCCTGGGCTACTTCCTTCCTCCTCCTCCTCCCTTCGCTTACCGGGTCCTTCCGGTTTCTCTGAGGAGGTGGCTCGGGGGTTTTTGAAGCTCCCGCCACCCCAGATGCTGATGCACGCCCCGCCCCCGGCGCCGGTCAGCTGAGCGTTCTGCCCCTCCTCCTTCCATCGGCTGCCGCGGCACTTCCCCTCTGTGCCGCCACCTGGGAGCAGTCGGCACACGGCCCGCCCCAGGCGCCGGCTATCTGGGCGTTCCGCCCTCCCCCCTTCTGGTGGCCGCCGTGGCACTTTCTCCTCGTGCCGCAGCCCGGGAACAGCTGGCACGTGGCCCGTCCCCGGTGCCGGCCGACCGGGCAATCCGCTCTGCTCCCTTCCAGTGGCCACAGCAGCACTCTTGCTCTGTGCCGCAGCCCAGGAGCAGCTGGCACATGCCGGTAGGCGCTTACCGGCAGCGCCAGCAGGACGTCCGCCCTCCCCGAGTCAGTGCGGGGCCTCGGCGCCGACGTCACAAAGACTCTTTGAATTTGGCTTTGCCCAGCACCCTTTTCCTCTTGGTTCCAAAGTCTTGCTGTCCCTCCTCTTCTGCTTTCAAGACTCCAGTCTACTTTTCTTTTAGGCCATACCCACTATTATCTGTATCCTCAATGTCCCTTCATTTTGTCCTAAATCATTCTGCCTTACTGCACAGGATCCTATGTCTTCATTTCCACTATTAGATACCTTCTCCAAGGTTTTACTGTTTCTTGTTTTCATTGCTTAATTCCCTCAAATGTCCAACTCTTTTTTCTTTTTCTTTTTTTAAGCATATTTTACTGGTTTATTGTTGCAGCTCTTACACAGATGTAAACAGTTATGGAACAAGATATCAAGTCACAGAAGAAGGACTGAAAGAGCTTATCAATCTCATTATCATTAACACTTAGTACTTCAACAGCAGCTTTACTTCTCCCTCTCTCCCCCACACAAAAAAAAATTGGTACAAACTTCACTCAAATAGAGAGCAGAATGGCAGAGGTTCAACTATAAATGTGACATTGGGTTGCATTGAGCTTTCAATATGTATTGAATGAAAAGGTAAATATTAACAGAGATTAAGAAAGATTAAAGGGAGTATAACAGGTCAGTATTTACCATGGAAGAAAATAATGCTTGATAGTTATTGAAGAGCTAAATCATCAACATAATGAGGAAAGGGAGGAGATGCACTGCCCTGCTTGTAAAGTCAGAAGACACCAGGACCCTGTAAGATATAATGTTTCTTGCACAGAGGGCAAGATAAAGGGAGGTAGTTGCTAAGTAGTGGCTTATGAGCCAACGCTAAGATGGTCGTAAGTGCTTCTGACTCTCTCCCTCTAGCACTTCAACTGCCTCCTACCAGTGTTTTCCAGTGTACAGTGAAATTCAGATATTCCTCCTCCAAAGCCAATTCAGTGTCTGTAGCCTCCTGCATGGATGTGCTGAGGGAATGATGGGGAAGGGCTCTTACAAGGTCCGAATAAGGATCAGAACCCATTAATCCAGATAAAGTACTGAATGAGAGATGCCCTCTGGCCCAAAGAACTATATTTTGCATGCATCTACATTTTATGCACAAATGCCTGACTTGTATATATAAATGTGTTATTTATGCCTGGACCTGGCAAATCTGGAACTGACCAGGTGGTAGTTACAGCACAATTTGTCTCACATCAGTATCTTTGTATATTACTTAGTCATGCGACACATGGCATACATACAACACTACATATCTCCCTGTGAACATTATTTGTACATCCAAAAGACTAGTCGGGCCTCGCTATGAAAGGCACTATCCAGACATACAGAAAGATATGGTGGCAATTTCAACCAATAAACATGAGATTACTCTGGGGTAGGTGTGCTGATTGTAACTACCACAATTACAATGATTGCCCTTTACTGAACAGATATCTGGGTATGTATTCTGTATATAGAGCTATACAAAAACTAATGTGTTGGTTTGCTAGCTCAAGTGATAAAACTGAGCGAGGAAGTGGAGAAATAATTTCAAATCATCCTGAAATGCCCAACTGAATTTTTGAGAGACAAGGTGGATAAGGTTATATCTTTTATTGGACCAACTTGTGTTGGTGAGACAGACAAGCTCTTGACAAGCTGGTCCAATAAAAGATATTTCCTCACCCACCTTGTCTCTCTAATATCCTGGGACCAATACAGCAATATCCCCACATACAAAGCTGAATTTTGTTTGTTTGCTTATTTGTTTTGTCAGCAAGACAAAGAACTGAAAAGAGTTCATTTCAAGTCAGGCAAACAATTCAATTTCATTTCAATTTGGGGCATTTTAAACGTATTTTCTTAAAAGCAAAGGAAATTTGGAATCACAATTTACAGAGCACTTATCCAGGATGTAAGAGACAAGGGATGTTAAAAGACGTGTATTTGTGTAACCGATGAAATTTTTCACGGTTACATGTTTACAAGTAGGGGAGCAGACGGGAGCTGATGCTCACAAGGAGTCGGCTTTTAAGCTTTCTCCCCACAAGCACTGGCTCCTGCCTGTCCTCCTCCTGCTGCTGCCTCTGTGGTATAGCGGGAGGGAGAGGCGGTTCCATGGGAGCTGGCATGCCCAGAGAGCCAGCTCTCTGAATGTCCTGACTCTCACAAGGGTGGGGGTGCATGCAACCATTAGGATTAACCAATGAACTCAGGCTTATCGGTTAATTATGAAAAAGAGGTACACGCTAACATCCCTAGAAGAGAACAGATTCAATCTCTACTTAGCCTGATTTGGAGAAGGGATTTGCAGGAGGTTCTCCCATGTCGCAGGCATGTGCTCTTGCCACTCCGCTGTGGTACAGGCTCTGCTGTTAAAGTTGTTCCACTATGTATAAAGAATACAGAGTTCATTGGCATGGAACGCTGGTGTGCTCTAGCCACCATGCTATTGATTCATTATCTCTAAGGCCTACCTCATTCTCCAGTTTCATAAATGTTGCCCACAACCCCATGTGACCCCAAAACACTTTGTGTCAAATGTGCAAATATTTTCAAATGACACAACATTGCATTTTTGAGCCAATAAATTATTCATTCCAAAAAATATTGCCCAGGTCTAGCTGAATATTGAATTGAGGGCTGAGTTCATGGTCTTTTACTATAGTCCCTCAGGAGAAATCAACAGAGATGGCGGAGACACTGCCCTGTGTGAAAGTGATTGGCAAAATCTCAAAAAAAGTTACTGTTACCTAATTTCTATCCCCTAAGAACAGGAAACATTGGTCCAAGCCTCTCCATAGGGTGGATGAATTCTTAGCTAATCCAACATAATACTTTACACTCCCAAAAATTTCATCTTTAGATCAAATAGAGATGAGCAAAAGTGAGATAATTTTTGGAGAAATGGAAGGGGTAGGCATAACACTTCACTCAGTACTTTCATAATTTTCAGCTGTTCAGCAGGAGGTGCTGCAAGAGAGTGGAAGGGGCAGGCAGGGGCAGAAAAAGGCAAGGGTTGGGTATACCTGTGGAAGGGGAAGAGTGGGGGTGGAGGCTTGGGGTAGGGATGGATCACCCAGCGGGTAGAGCTGAAAATCTGTGACTGTGGGACACTCCCATGAACTTGCTTAGCATCTAAGGGTGACCAGTTGCAGGCCTTGAGGAATCTGTAGTGGGATGTCCCATAGCAGGCTCCACTTTAGGAATCATGTGTTCAGAAAGAGAGAGGAAGAGCAAAAAAAGGCTGGTTGTTGCTTTCCACAAATGAAATGGGCAACCATGGTGACTCTTCCAATCAGAGGTCATGAGGCCAACCCAGAGTCCCTCTCCCTCCCACCTCACTCCACAATGGAGAGTCTGAACCCCCAAAAGCTTCAGCACCCACTCTGGAGTCCCCAAATTGGATTAGCTACAGTTTTGAAAACTCAAATCCAGAGATGATTAAGATCAGAGCACAATAGCGGAGGGTTATGATAATGGCTTTGGTTTGGACCCATCCTTCCTACAAGTCACACCCATGTAGATGGGATTCTGACATGAGCTGCTGGAATAGCCAAGGAATAAAGTAAAGGTTTAATATTTTGAAAGAACACAGAAATAACAATAAAATAAAATATTTTCATTGGCTGGTTACATCTTCCTTATCAGTGTCTCAGTTTATTGCTGGATATATATGGCCATGACAACATCTAGTACCTCTCACCAGCTAGAGCCAACCTAACTTCCATACCACAAATACACAATTATACCCAGGTATACAGCCTTCAAAAGTCTATTGCTCCAGGAATAGTGCATAAGCACACGCACAAAACCCCCACCCACACATCTCTAATCTTGCTCCTGAAATTCCTTTTACTTCCATCCCCAAGTCTTTACTGGAGGACATCTCAAAACAAGGATTCAAACATTTAGGTATCAACACAAATGCTTTAACTACAGAGGGACAGGGGTCCTGGTTCGGAGCTATAGTAGCTGAGATTTCACAAGTGGCACCTGTGATATCTTCAGCACTTGTGCTAGATATAGGGTGAGGATAATAATGGGAAAATAACTGCTGCTATGTATTCAAGGTACCTAACATTCTGATGATGAGCGAGCCACTTTGTATCAACTTGTAATGTTTCCTTTAACCTGCATTAAACCATAATACAAGCGTCACATTGAATCAGTACTGAATAATGTTATTTGACATTTTTAATCACTCTAATGTGTGTTTTATGGGCTGATTTCTTATTAAACAGAATGTATTCAACAATACAAACTACCTCTCTAAATATACAAAATAAGCTGCAGTTAAAATATAAATCAATATGCGTGACTTTACATCTTATTAAAATATGTAGAATGATGTTTAATTTGTTGACCCCTAGTTCATGTCTTAAAGGAAGGAGTAAATAACTTTTCCTTATTTACTTTCTCCACACCAGTCATAATTTTATAGACCTCTATCATAGCCTCCCAATCATCTCTTTTCCAAGCTAAAGAGTCCCATTCTTATTAATTTCTTATTAATCTCTCCTCATATGGCAGCCTTTCAATACCTCCAATCATTTTTGTTGCCCCTTTCTGAAATTTTTCCAATTCCATATTTATTTTTTTGAGATGAGACCTCTGCACACAGTATTGACAGGAGCAGCCCTAGACTAGCTGCCAGCAACTGGCACCGTAGGTGAACCATGCAATCAGCGCCCCCACCTCCAAACCCCTCAATGATATTGCACCACCATTTGGCACTCTGTGGTGCCCCATTTAACTTGGCGCCTTAGGCGACCGCCTAGTTCACCTATATGGATGGGCTGCCCCTGAGTATTGAAGATGCAGGCACACTAAGGATTTTAAAAGAGACAATATGATGTTTTCTGTCTTGTAATGGATTCCTTTCTTAATGATACCCAACATTTTGTTTGCTTTTTTGACTGCATATTGAGTGGATGTTTTCAGAAGCATCTCCATGACAACTCTAAGATCTTTTTCTTGAGTAGCAACAGCTAATTTGGCCCCCATCATTTTATATTTATAGGTGGAATTGAGCTGGTGGCTGAGCTCTGTGACTTTATCCTCACACACAACTATATCAGATTTGGTGACAATATATACCTCCAGACCAGTGGCACCGCTATGGGCACCCGCATGGCCCCACAATACGCCAACATTTTTATGGCTGACCTGGAACAATGCTTCCTCAGCTCTCGTCCTTACGCCCCTTCTCTACCTACGCTACATCAATGACATCATCATCATCTGGACCCCTGGGAAGGAAACTCTGGAAGAATTCCACCACGATTTCAACAGCTTCCACCCCACCATCAACCTCAGCATGGACCAATCTACACGGGAGGTCCATTTCCTGGATACCACGGTGCAAATAAGTGATGGTCACATAAACACCACCCTATACCGAAAGCCTATCGACCACTATGCTTACTTGCTTGCCTCCAATTTTGTCGAGGATTATCCGGCTCTCTGACTACTACTCATCCATGTGGGCACTAATGATACTGTGAGGTGTGACACTGAGTGATCAAGAGTGACTACAGGGTTCTGGGGGTACGGGTGAAGGAGTTTGGAGCGCAGGTGGTGTTCTCTTCGATCCTTCCTGTCGAAGGTAGGGGCCTGGGCAAAGAGAGGTGCATCCTAGAGGTGAATACCTGGCTGCGAGGATGGTGTCACCAGGAGGGCTTTGGCTTCCTTGACCACGGGATGCTATTCCAGAAAGGACTGCTAAGCAGGGATGGCGTCCACCTTACGAATGGCTAACCTAGTGAGGAGGGCTTTAAACTAGGCTCGACGGGGACAGGTGAGCAAAGCCCACAGGTAAGTGGAAAACATGGAGACCTGGGAGATGGGTCGGAAATGGGAGGGAGTGTGGGCTACAATGGCAGAGAGAAAGGAGGGTCAGAGCAAAACTGGGAGGCAAGGTCAAATCAGGATCTTAGATGCCTATATACAAATGCGAGAAGTATGGGAAATAAGCAGGAAGAACTGGAAGTGCTAATAAATAAGTACAATTATGACATTGTTGGCATCACAGAAACTTGGTGGGATAATACACATGATTGGAATGTTTGTATGGAAGGGTACAGCTTGCTCAGGAAGGATAGACAGGGAATAAAGGGAGGAGGTGTTGCCTTATACATTAAAAATGAACACACCTGCAGTGAGGTGGAGGTGGACATAGGAGACGGAAGTGTTGAGAGTCTCTGGGTTAGGTGGAAGAAGTGCATGAGGCTTTTTTCAAACAACTAACAAAATCATCCAAAGCCCAAGATTTGGTGGTGATGGGGGACTTCAACTCTCCAGATATATGTTGGGAAAATAATACTGCAGGGCACAGACTATCCAATAAGTTCTTGGACTGCATTGAAGACAACTTTTTATTTCAGAAGGTTGAAAAACCTACCGGGGGGAAGCTGTTCTAGATTTGATCCTAACAAATAGGGAGGAACTGGTTGAGAATTTGAAAGTGGAAGGCAGCTTGGGTGAAAGTAATCATGAAATCATAGAGTTCACAATTCTAAGGAAGGGTAGAAGGGAGAACAGCAAAATAGAGAGACAATGGATTTCAGGAAGGCAGATTTTGGTAAGCTCAGAAAACTGATAGGTAAGGTCCCATGGGAATCGAGACTGGGGAAAAACAACTGAAGAGAGTTGGCAGTTTT
>CM057846.1:160344330-160362018 GCA_030068395.1 Apalone spinifera
GCTAGATGGACCTTTGGTCTGACCCGGTACGGCCTTTCTTATGTTCTTATGCCTTAGCTGAGTATAAGGTGTTCTAAAATAGAATATAACCTTATTTGGCAACTGAGCTTAATTCAGTTAAGTAATTATTTCACCTATGACCTAAGGTTTTAATTCTGCTTGATTTAGAGCCTTATAGAAAAAGTCATTACTTATGCCTGGTAGGTGAACTTCTGCATTTACTCCATGAATGGCAGCTATAAATCCATCAATATCTAATTGTTACAGTCTATATGCCAACACCTTTTCTGCCCTTCCTTCTCCTTTCAGGTTTCTTTTTTTGTTCTCAGTCAAAGATTTACTTTTTCCAATAATTAAATTAAATTAGATAAATTAGAGTCTAACTGAAACTAATTTGCATAATATCCTAATCCATTTGTGTAAGGCTTCTAAAAATCTCCCAGCTATTTCTCTAGGCAGTAGTATAGCTAATTATCAACCTCTTCAAGCAGCCTTCAAGGTATCACAGATCACATGTATAGAAGAGACAATAATTCCAATGCAAAAAATGTATCATGTATCCTAATGTATCATGAAAATTCCATGCTTCCAGAGTGGAATCAAATCATTCCTCATCTATGCAATACATTTGAGCATGTACTAATAGTTAGATGTGATCACTATTCCCTGAAATCATTTAGGAAATCTAATCCTCTAATTTGGGGATATGCACATCCAATTGTTTTTTAAACTTTTGGGTTTAAAAATTCTAATCTCTGTTACCTGGGTCACCTTTGATCTCACTCTCTTCAGGACAACCCATACAGGAGAGACTAGGAGAGACTAAAGTGCACAAGTGCACTGGCAGGGAAATGATTAAGTGAAATAAACTTTTACTACTGTTGCCTCCACTCCTGGACAACTCACAACCAGCCTCTAGCATATAAATCACTCTCAGTTACGTGTGTATGCACTGACAGTATGGCAGTCGTGTCCTGCTTTTATCACCCTGAATTATACTGCAGGGTGACTCCAGCACACTTCCCAGTGCCAGATTTTCCCTGAAATGTACATCATGTACTGCCCAGCCCTTTTTTGCAGCAATACAAATTTATGTAAATCCATTATTTTGTCAATGGAAATAATATGCAGATTTTGATGCCTTAAATGGAGTATCCCAGACACTTTAATTCAAATATTATATATATAAACATTATATATATATATATATATATATATATATATAAAAGTTAACGCCAAAGGTTTCAAGTGAGTACAAATAATGAGACATAAAAAGTCAGAAATGGTCACAAGAAAAATAAAGATAAAATACAACTAATGCTTAACTTA
Source organism: Apalone spinifera (assembly GCA_030068395.1). NCBI lineage: Eukaryota > Metazoa > Chordata > Testudines > Trionychidae > Apalone > Apalone spinifera. The sequence goes on from CM057846.1 coordinate 160,345,660, forward strand.
ATAAACTGTTAAATTCAGGGTGAAGTGTTTCTCACTACATACTCTTGGCAGTCTTACTGACCAAACTTGTTAAGCCAGGACACCTTAATATGTTTAATGGCTGCTTCCTTTTTTCTGCCTGGTGTGGTAAATGGATGGCTAGAAAGACAGTGAAGAGGAAGGATGCCTTTGTGTGTTTGTTCCTTATTTTTAAATTTTTTAATAACAAGTTGGACAAACACCTGTCCGGGACAAATTAGGTGTACAGGGGGTCTTGGCTTGATAACTTCTTGAGCTGTCTTCCAGACCTGCATTTCTAGGATTCTATGGTTCTATATAAACACCTTAGCCAGATATAGTCACTAGAAGAGCTTGGTTTAGCACTCTCAAACCATTATAGCATGGCTTTTGTACAGAGAACTCATGCCTCATCAATGTATTGGAATTATATGAGGGAGACAACAAGCATGTGGATAAGGGTGATCCAGTTAACATTGTATGATTAAAATAAAGGGGCCTGGTTTTTAGCCCATTAAAGTCAATAGAAAAATTCTCAGTGGTTTCAAGGGCTTTGGATCATGCACTAAAGATTAGATATATTTTCAGATTTCTTTCATCTGAAAAACTAGTTGTAAAGCTTTAAAATCAGACTTTCTAATAAGGTTTCTAATATTTCTTGGATTCCAAATAGTCTGGAAAAATAATAAAAGTTTTATAATTTAACACACTAAATATTCATAGATTCTGTTTTGTATCTTAAGATATTGTTTTAATAAACTTTAAAACAATATAATATTTCTCAGCCCAAGTGCTGATCTACTAAAAACATCTCTAATGTGAAATCTCAAATACCCTGATTAAACAATAAATTAGGTGATAAATAATCAGTAGAATAATAAAACCCTAGCAAAACTCTAAGACAAAGGATCAGATTGGTGGGGAGGGAGGATGACTGTAGCATTATGCATCTGTGTCTTGACACAGGCATAATTAAAACAATGTGCTGAATTACAAATTTGAGTGACAGATGAAAATTAGAATATGAAAGTGATCTCAAAATATATACCTTACATTAGGGGATAGGGAAACATTCATAATATCACATTCAGGTACTAACCTGCCAAATGGAAATCTTATTTAGAAACACTATAATAAAGATAGTAATTTAAAACAATCGTGTTTGCAAGTATATTTTGTGAACTGTTGCAAAAAAATAGTATAATGCATTTGCACTTTTTTTGCCATGCAGATGTCAGATTCATGTCACACTGAATGTATTCACTACTCTTTTTAAAAACAGATTTATACATTTTCCATGAAGATAATTTATTTAAACACCACCCAGAGATGTAAAGTTTGCCCTGCAACTGCAAAGCATCTTGAAAATGTGTGAAATAATGCATTAACATATGTATGAGTGAGAAAAATAGCTCAAAATTTCCAATGAAACTCCAGAATAAATACCTGAGTTCCCACAAAAGATTGTTAAAGCCCCAGAAAGTGATAATTACACCATCATTGGGTCTCCTGTCAATATAGAGCCCACTCTGATGCTGCTCAGTCCTATACTAGAGAAAGGAAACAATCTCTTCAACAAAACCTTTGGTCCAAAGAGAACCAAAAGGGGATATGGAGAAAAGAGAGTAAAAGCAGGAAAGGAAGAAACTAGAAAAACAAACTTCTTCTCTGTAAAGGCACTCAGGGCAGATCTATACTACAGCCCAAGTCAATCTAACTTATGACACACAAAGCATGTCTTCATTCTGCAGAAGATCAATGCTGCCACGATCAATCTTCCAGAGTTTGATTTAGTGAGTCTAGTTAAGGCTGGCTAAATCAAACTCAGACGGCACCCCCACCAGCATCCGGTTCTCCTGCTCTTCCAAAGAGTTTGCTCCTGTTGGCATCCCACTGCGGGGATGCTGCCAAGCTTGGCTTAGGGTAAGCCAGCTCCAGTATTCTACATAGCTGGAGTTGCGTACTTTAAGCTGAGCTCCCAGGTCTAGTGTTGACTTGTCCTCAGAATTGTGAAAAAGTCTCCCTCCTTCAAGCATTAGAATTTTCTCACTGTCCACCGTGTGTTATGATCTCCCACTGACATAAATCCACTTCTCATCAGTGTGATATAATAATGCTATGGATGGAGTACTCTCTTGTCAGCATAGCACATCTTCACCAGATGTACTACAACAGTATCAATGTAGCGCTGTTGTGTAGACTCGCTTTCAGAGTCAGAGAACAAGAGATACCATGTGTAATATGACATGATGCCTTGCAAAATATTATTTAGTCAGAAGATGACTATTTGCTATAAAGGGTTCTAGGCAGGGAGTAAAGTCCCTGGTAAACAAGAGAGAGAGAGAGAGAGAGAGAGAGAGAGAGAGATCTGGAATCTGAGCTTTGTAGAAAACTGTTTTCAAGATGTTTCTTTTCATAAATACCTGCAATTTAATGAACTGTAATAGCATACATTATGAGGTAAAACTTCAATTTCCTCTGAACAGCAAACTTAGATTTTGGCTGATAGGTAGCAAACTACCTAGCTTTTCCCACAAGAGAGACTTGCAATCCACATTAAAATTGAGGAAGAGAATGGTAGGACTAGTGAACATCTTGTGGCGTATATAATCTAATCAGGAGTCTTAGTTCCGCTTTCCCATACTCAAAAAGATTAGAGTTCATTTTCGTTAAAGAAATGGGCAAGGGCTTGTTATGAGGTTGCTCATTCTCTCTATTTTCATAATTCTGTCTCTTGACTGTAGATTGTTTTTATTATTTTAAGATGACTATTCCTCACTTCTTACACCAAACATAAACTCCCCTCCTTTTAAGCACTCTTGCTTGCTGTGTTGACAAGTTCTCTTTTTACTCATCATTGTATATGTGCTTTTACTCTGCCTACAAGATTGGCTGCTACTTAAAGTTCTTTCTCATTTATTAAAAAAGTCCTATTAAAAAGTTGTAAAAAAATGCATTTTTAAAATCTTTCACTGCTATAATGCAGCAGCACTGACATTATAACAACTTCATATAAAACAGATGCATTAAAAATATAACAATCCTTTTAAGCTAAGTGAATCATGGTCATGGATCTTTGGAAGCCAATAGAATGTCAACACGTGTAAGAGAGTTGCACTGACATCATCTTGGGTCACTTTGATCTATTAGAGTGTCAATGGAAAAACTCTCTTATGTTGATGTGTTATGTGTGCCCTCTCAAAAATGTACCTTTCATATGAGTGAAGTAGCAACTGTGTACATACCTCAGGTATCTTTTCCTCTCTGCCCAGACAACCAAGTATTCACATTTTCATAAGAGGAAGCCCAGTTTTCAACCTTCATCCTGGAAAGTGTTTACACAGGAGGATGTCCATACCAATTATTGAATATTGAAAATCAACTAATTTTCTACTATTTTATATTGATTTACAGGTCACCCTTAATTATGTATTCACTTTTTGTTAATAATTTGGTCCTGCTCCCATTCTCCGCTGGCTCATGGCAAAACTCACATTACCTTCAGTGGAAGCAAGATCAGGCCCTTGCATCTTAAAGAAGTAGAAAATTAAAAAAACACTGCCTTCTCATTTCACCCAAAGCATCTGGGATTTTCAGAGGTGCTCAGTGTGGGTTTAGCTTTTTTCTGGCTGAAGTCAGTGGGAGTTTTACCATTGATTTCAATGGCAGCAGACAGACTCATACTGAGCACTATGGGAAATACCATAGTCAAGCTATGATATACTCAGCAACTCAATTCCCCCTGACACCAACAGGAATTAAAGATACTCAGTATTTCACTGGATGGTTGGTATAAAAATCCCCTACTTAACATTCCCCTAACCTCTGTCTTCTTGTCTATGTCCGTAGATTGTGAGCTCCTTAGATGAGGGGTTGTCCTTTCATGAATATTTGGAACCTCTTAGCACATTGCAGTCGCTGTTATAAAAGACGGTGATAAATATAGGCTCTCATTGATTAGAAACTCAGACAATGTTGGCATGGTGGCTTCCAAAGCTGATTTCTTGTTTTTATTAATTTATTCTCTACACAAAGCCCTCAACATGTGTTTAAGTTTCACAGAAGATTAGAAGACCAGTTGTTGGTATTTTGCAGCAGGCAGGACTGCTAAGCTTTTTTTGTCTTTCCTTTTTGGAAGAGAGATATTTTTGGACACAGAAGTTGTCCTCACTGTGAATAAATGCTATTAGTTAAAGCTAAGTAACATCTCCCATGCACTGTGGAAGAATTAGCTGGGTTTTAAATCGATACGTTACCTCTGACATTTATAAACACCCTTTAGAATCAGAACATTATTTTAAAACATTTAATATCATTTTGCGAGAATGGTTCATCCTTTAAAATCTCTCTTTACCCCTCCTGAGAACTCATTCAATTTAATTGACTGCAGTTTTAGCTAGATCATTCCAGAGGGGAAAAAAAACTTTAAAAAATGATTGATTTAATCTTACTGTAAATATTCTATTGTTATTGGTTCTATTGACCTTTTGCCCCTTCTCTCTTTCCCATAATGACATATAAAAGGTTCCTTTATCAAAGCAGAAATTGCTTTACTAATGAAAGAAATTGTACAGGCTATAAATAGTCCTGGAGAAAGAAGAGACAGAATCCACAGACTTGAAGGCCTGAGGGCACCATTGTGATGCCTTGCATAACACAAGCCAATACATCTCACCCAGTCATTTCTGCATTGAGGTGTTGCTTCCAGCACAGTGGGTGTGGGCAGTTCAGGAGCAGAAAAATAGAATCTGACCCATCTTACAAAGAGGTAGCATGTAGTGAGTATAAGGTGACACCACTATTTATCTATATACAAATTAGAAAGATCGGCCATAGAACTGAGAAAAAAGTTTTCTTGTAAAACTTGGCACTGACCTGTTGCTTTAAGAATAATGGGTTGTCTAAAGTCTTTTGCCAGATTAGAACAATGCTTCATCCTTTTGAAGAATGCACAAGAATCCTCCTAGTTGTTTGTTTGTCCTGGAGTCTGGTCAGAGAGGAAGGATGGTCCAGTGGCTAGGACTGTAGCCTGGGTCTTTGGAGAGTAACTTTACTACTAAGCATATGTGTCTCCACATTGCAATCATAGGTGTGACTTGTAGCTCAGGTGGGCATTCTCACACAAGCTTTAATATAGCTAGCATGCTAAAAATAAAATGGAGCCTCAGTGGCACAGGCTTTCGCATGGCCTGTACAAGGCCACTGGTCCCCCTGAGTATGTACTCACATTGCTAGCTGATGCTAAAGCCTGTGCCACCATATCTTCACCACTACTTTTAGCTGTTAAAGCTAACACAGGTGTATCTACCCACGCTGCAATCACACCTCCAAATGCAGCAGGGACCTACTCTCAGTAGAAGTCTAATAAGTGTACCATGGGCTGCAAGAGACTTCCTATATCAGTAATTAACCCTTGGACGTACTGGTGCTACAATGAAGTAGAATTTACACCATCTATTCACTTCCCCCACCCTGCTAGCACTTTAAGACAGCTAGGACCCAATACATTCTGGATTGATCATGCAGAGTGTCATCAAACTCTTCTTAAGCATCACAAAAAAACTATAACTAATAGAAACAATATTTGTCATTGTCCAGTTGATGCCTTTGTGGGCTGCACTGTGTGTGGTTGCCATGAAAAAGACAAGGGTTTGAAATTCTCATTATTTCGGGAACCACCCCAGTAGTGACACCTTCCATCTTTACTGGAAAGCAAGCCAGTGACCTACAAAGAACTTCTTAGGGTCACATCAGGAAGCTCAGGCTCGCTGGCACTTGTAAACAAGTGCTTCTGATGTGAGGAGTGAAAATTTATTTGTTTTTTGCTGAGAATCCCAAATCAAGCTCTTAATTTCTGTGATAATAAATCTGGCCACTCATCTGCTCAAGATGATTCAAGATGAAAAATTTAGCTAATGATGTGAACTCAGAAACAGAGCCAGCTGTATAAAAGTGTAAACTTGCTTTTCTGAAACACAGAGTGAAAAAGCCAAGTGACTCACTTCTCTGGCAAGAAGAAATCGGATGTTAAATTTCCTTGCTCTGTCTGTGGTGTAATAAGGCAAGTAAAGTATTTCCATTGCTTCAGATATTAAAATGCTAAGTAGATATTCCAGAATGGCTGTGAAGGCCCATAATTTGTTAACAAGGATGATTAGGAGGGACCCAAGTCCCCCCTACATTTACAAAAGCCAAACAGTTCAAGGCCTGTTGCTCTCAAATCCTTGTATGTGATAATATAATAGTTTCATGCTTCCCATTTTGGTTTCTTCTCTATGGAGCGTTGTAATAATGCAACTGTTTACTGAGAGCACTCTAAAAATCAAGCAAATGAGCACTTCCTTTCTTCCTCCTGCATCTAAAAAGGGGATGGAATAGATTAATAAATTGCAAGGTCAGAAGGGACCGTTCTGATTATCTAATCCAGCAACTTCATTGTATTGTGACCCCCTTTCTAACAACAAAAATAACTACGTGATCTCATGAGGGGAAGTTGAAGCCTGAGCCCCAACCACATCAAATGGGAGGCCAAAGCAGATGCCAAATGAATTCAGCCCCAAGGAGATGGCCTGTAACCTGAGCCCCACTGCCCAGGACTGAAGGTGAAGCCCACGTCCCACCATCCAGTGGGGTTCAGGATTCAACTTTGGCCACAGGCACCAGCAAGTCAAATACTTGTCTTAGCAACCCCATTAAAATGACTTGTTTGGGGGTCCCAACCCACAGTTTGAGAACCGCCAATCTAATCTGACTTCCTCCATAACACAGACCATAGAACTTCCTCAGAATAATTCCTAAAAGAGCACATCTTTTAGAAAAACATCCAATCTTCATTTTAAAATGGCAAGTGATGGAGAATCTACTAGGACCCTTCGTAAATTGTTCCAGGGGTTAATAACTCTCCCTGTTCAAAAATGCATACGTTATTTCTAGTCTGAATTTGTCTAGTTTCAATTTCCAGTCCCTGGATTCTGTTACATCTTTGTTGGCTAGATTGAAAAGCTTATTATCAAATATTTGTTCCCCATATAGATACTTGTGGACTATGATCAAGTCACCTCTTAACCTTCTCTTTTTCAAGCTAAATAGATCAAGTTCCTTTTATCAATCAGTATGAGGAATATTTTTCTAATCCTTTTCTAATCCTCTAATCCATTCTTGTGGTTCTTTTCTGAACCACGTCCAATTTTATCAATATGTGCTCCTGGAATTGTGAGCACCTGAACATAAGAATGGTTTTACCAGATCAGATGAAATGTCCTTCTCACCCAGGATCCTGTCTTCTGACAGTTGCCAGGTACCCCGGAGGGAATGAACTGAACTAGTAATCATCAAATGGTCCATCCTGGTCAAACAAAGGCTAACGACACCATCCTTGCCCATCCTGGCTAATAACCATTCCTGGACCTATCCTTCATGAATGTATCTAGCCTGCTTAATCTTGGCCTTCACAACATCTTCTAGCAAAGAGTTCCACAGGTTGACTGTGCACGGTGTGAAGAAATACTTCCTTTTGTTTGTTTTAAATTTGCTGCTAATTAATTTCATGTGGTGATCCCTAGTTCTTGTGTTCGGAGGAGTTAGAAATACTTTCTTATTTACTTTCTCCACACCAGTCATGATTTTATCAACCTCTATTATATCCAGTGGTATAAATAAAATAAATGTCTTACCAGTACCAGGGAGATGGCTGGGAAAGACACTACCAGCTAATGAGGGGGAGCACATGACCTCTGCACATGACCCTTGATGTGACTGCGCACCCTGCTCCCAGCCCAGGACATCCATGCTCTTCCCCTCCCCTCCCTATCCCACGTTGCCTGTGGGAGAGGGTTGGGGGTGGTACAACAGACAGAGGAGGTACCAGCAGTTCTGCTCTTTTCTCCGTAGCCCTTGCCAGCAAGGAAAGGAACAGAAGTCCAGCCTGGCCTTCTGCCCTTCCATGGAACTGTCTCTCTCCCAGCTCTGTACAACATCACCCCTGCCAAAGGACAGGGCTGGTGGAGCAGGCCCTAGCGTTCTGTTCCTTTCCCTGATGGGAAGAGCAGCTCCGTGGGGGGGGACTGGAGATAGTTCAATGTCTTTCCAGTACACCGTACTGACTATAAATATCTTGCTGGTACAACATACCAGACTGAACGAGCCTACATGCACTACTGGTTGTATCCCACCTTCCTCATCTCTTTTCCAAGATGAAAAGTCCCAGTCTTATTCATCTTTCCTTATATGGAAGCTGTTCTGTACCCTTAATCATGTTTGTTGCCCTTTTCTGAACCTTTTTCAATTCCATTATACAATTCCAATACAGGACACGGTATTCCAGCAGTGGTCCCTCTAGTGCCAAATTCAGAAGTAAAATAACTTCTCTGTTCTACCTTCACAATCTCCTGATTATGCATCCAAAGACTGAATTAGCCCTTTTTGTCATAGCATCACACTGGGAACTCCTGTTCAGCTGATGATCCACCATTGCCCCAAATCTTTTTCAGAGTAATTAATTATATCTAAGAGGAGAATAAGGTGGAAGTGTTTTTAAAATATTTTAGGTACCAATTACTTACAAGAGTCTATTGGAATATCACTGTCCTGTCACTATTTTCTAATATATATATTTAGTCTTGAAAGTGTTAGATTGTTATCAGTCAATATCAATTAATGTCAATTTCACCATAAACACATAAACCCACAAACCGATGAATAAATAAGCAAAGAAAGAAAAAGTGCTGCTTGAGAACTTATTAATTTGATGTAAAGATGTTTACTTTGTGTATTTTGACATGTGAGGTTAACAATTTGCACTTTAGTGGTTACTACATTTTAACTAAAGGAATACAAATGTCTGTCATTACATAATTATTGTCTGACATCTCACCCCATAATTTACAACCGTGAAAAAATGTGATTGACAAAAATAGAAAAAAATGCTTAAAAGTAATTATTTTTGCAACTGTGAAAATTTAACTAAAATAGTTTAAAAACATATTAGCCATAAAATCATCAAAAATATGCCAAGTCTAAATATATCTTAATTCCTAAGAAAGATTTACAGAGGAAAGTAATAAAAATCAACTAGCAATAACCAAGAAAGACCGACAGACCAACAAGGCCAACAGCTATTTACACTGATATTCATTCACTATTGGGCTCCAAAAGGGAGTGCTTATGCACTGAAATGGAAAGTAAGGAGGAGGAAATTAATGTCTGAAAGAGGCCTTCTGCAAGTGGGCAGACTGGCTGTTAGAACAGAAGAGTTATAAAGCAGGAGTTTTTCAGCCTAGCTCTGACAACATGGCCTTAACAAGTCACCTAAGAATTCTATTTGTTAGAATTTGGGACTGAATCAGATGAGCAAGGCTTGCTGTATTGGGTCCTGAGTCCCACCGTTTCAGATTCCAACAGATTATACAATAAGGATAATTAAGCTTACGTACCTCCCAGGGATTTTGCAAATATTAATTCGCTAATGTGTTTAAAAGCATTTTGAAGATGAGAAGTTCTCAGCATTATTGCGTACCAGTGTCTCTACACATACTGAAAAAACAATGAAGATTAATTTTTAAAGCTCTAGGAAGAAAATACACTAACATGTAGAATCCCAAGGAAAGAAGCTTTCCTCAGTGTAGCTTTTCGGGATGACATCAAGAAGTTGAGGTTATAACAACTGTGTATTATTGATGTACTCATGATGAAGAACTGCAATGCTGTAGACCTAAAATGCTGTACAGGAGTTGGTAAAAATAGCAGCACATGTTAAATTAAATTGAGAGTGATAATCAGAAATATTTTTTCATTTCAGTATAGAAAACCTACCTCATCCTTTTTTTACGCAGTATGATATATAGAAGGCTAAGGAAATACGTCTCAAAATATTCAAGTCTACTGCTGAGCAAATAAGTCACAACAAATATTTATCCAATGACTTTCAGTTTATTCTTCTGCTCAAGAAATAGTTACAAGTAGATTATCGGGTCTTTTATTTAATTATTTAAATTACATTATTCTACAAGAACACAGCGACATTCATTAAGAGTGACCCCTCGGAAGACTGGATGCATACATTCCTGAAGCAATCATTTAAAAATGCAAAGAAACATAAGTGACGGGGGGTGCAGCCCCACCAATTTGCTGCTTAGATCACACTGCATGTGTTCACATGGACTGAGAATGCTCAGTAACACTGCTAAAATCAGTTGCCTTCACCCTGCTCCTCTTACCATCAGCAGTCATTAGTCATCTCCGCACAGACATTCATGGAATACCTTTGCATTTACTAATTTTGCAGTATTGGCTCGATTTTGCATAGCACCTATTTAAGACTGCACAAATAGTTATTCCATAAAACATTCATGTGTGGGGTCATGGGTAGATTATACACAGATAGGGAAACAGAGAGCTTAACGATCCATGGTAGCATTTTCAAAAGCGCCAGTGACTTTGTAGGCTAAATCATATTTCACAAATGACTTTGGCCCTGATATTTAGAGGCATTTGGGTATTGTTGCACACAGCATGACAACACCGAACTGATTTAGGAGCCTAATTCTCACTTTCCAAAGGGATTTAGCACTTAGGAATTTATCTTCCTTCAAAGGTCTTCACTGCCTCTTGGCCTTAAAACAGTATTGCATGCAGAGCTTGTCTATACAGGACCGTGTTTCTTAAACTTTTTAAGACCAAGGAACACCAAACAATTTTTTTTTATGAGGAACACCAAGAATTTTTTGTTGATCAAGAAAAAAAAAAGTTGGCGGGAAAAAGAATCGCAGGGGGGGGAAGTTATTGAGGGGAAAAAAGGGTCAGGGGAAAGTTATTCAGAAAAAAAGGTTGCCTGCCCCTTTAAGGGCAGCCATTTTGAATTCTGTTGTTCTCCGCAGCACACTTCCGACTGTCTCGCAGCACACTGATGTACCACAGAACATAGTTTAAGAAACACTGATATAGGGTGTTCATGTATGGCAAGTCAGGGTATCAGTCTATAGCACACTGGTTTTCTGTGCAGTATTGTCCCAATGTAAACAGTGCTGCAATGTTCTAAACATTCCATAGTATGCTTCAATGTACTTGCATTTGAAACTGTAGACTAACAGTCTGGTTTACTACATGCTGATGTTGCATTTAGACAAGTCTCTAGGTCCATAGTTTGAAATTTGCAAAAGCTTTGGGAGCCAAGCCAAATCTCCCTTTTTGAATTTCTCCATGCATAGATTTTAAGGACAGTAAGAAACCATAGGCATTACTAGATCTGACCTGCATAATACAGAACAAACAAGCTCATGCAGTAACTTCTGCATCAAGCCCGTAACTTCTGTTTGACCTACAGCATATCTTCTTGAAGAAAATCTAACCTTGATTTAAAGACTGCAAGTGATTGAGACTCCACCATGTTCTAGGGAAGCTGTTTCAATGGTTAATTACTCTCATATTCTCAGTCTCAGAGAGGTAGCTGTGTTAGTCTGTAACTTTAAAAAAGAAAACGAGAAGTCCTGTAGCACCTTAGATACTAACAAAAATATACTTATGTCGTATCAGGAGCTTTCATGAGCAAAATCCACTTCCTCAGATGAGAAGAGTCTCTGCTTATCTGAAGAAGCAGGTTTTGTCAACAAAAGCTCATGATACTATACATTGTTAGTCTCTAAGGTGCTACAGGACTACTAGCTGTTCTCATATTCTCAATTATTCTTTATAATATGTCAATAATATTAGGCTTTGTGTACATCTGAACACCTCATTCAGAGCACTGAGCGACTGCAGCTCCTATGGAATTCAGTGAGCATTGAGGGTGCTCTGCATCTTGCAGATTTGGATCCAGGGACCCCTCCATTTCACCTGAAGCAGTTGAACACTAATTTCATTCAGTAAAGCCAATGGTAAAGCCATTACTATAGGTGTACAAAACAGCCAGAAACCTGTAAGTGCTTGATTGAAACAAGTCATTCTGAAAAGATTTTATGATTCACAGCATCAAAGGCCTTATTAAGGGCCATAAATAGTCTGAGAAGAGTTTTTAAAAAAATCTTTATCTGCTGCAGCAAGAAAAATGTGTCATTATCAGTGTTAGTAGTCAGCAGCAGCATTGTGTGCTTAGTAGGAGCCTGATTGGAGAAGGCGCCAAGAAGAAAGCCAGGTTGATTTAATCCTTGTGTCCCAGGTTTCAGATATTTCCAGCACAATGTACACTGTGGGTAGCTGTCACAAGGATATTGCTAGCCTCACAGAATTCAATGCATTTCAAGTTGTTTTCATGTCAAAAGGCTGCATTTATACAAGCTGTGTTGACTCAAAATTGGGAAGCTTGAATTATGTTTTGGGACACCGGAATTTTTTTTTTTTTTAAATGATGACCCTTTCTTGAAATGAGATTTTCATGAAGCTTCATTAAACTGTGTGTGCATGCGTGCACGTGTGTGTGCGCACACGCGCTGTGGTGTCTTATGATATAAACTATATTCTAAAATGTTTATCTGTCTTTAGAATACTGTTCAGGTTGGACTTCGTGCCCTGAAATCTTCTTTTTTACATTATAGTAGCATTTAGGGACCCCAATGGAGATTGGGACCCCGCTGTGTGAGGCACCACACCAACATATTTTGAGAGATAGTCCTCACTCCAAAGAACTTACAGTCTAAACCAGTGGTGGGCAACCTGCAGCCCAAGAGTTATATGCAGCCCACTGGAGTTTTATGTGTGGCCCACAAGACATTTTGTTTACCGTTGCCCATGCACAGGGTTGTCAGATTCTGATGGGTTTTGTCCGCCTATTTTTTTCTGTACCAGAATTACAAAAGTGACACACAGTTAAAGCAAGGGCACATGAAGTGAAATGGATGCTGATTGCACACAACATTGTGAAAGTCGTGCGCCCCCTCTGCATTCAATCCAAGCGCTGCTGCAGTTCCATCGACATACCCCGCAAATTCAAGATACACAAGTGCAGTTAGCAAAACTACCCTATCCCAGAAAACTGTCTTGGTTACACCAATCTTGATGCCCACTGAAATGAAGGAGGGCCACTTGTGCAGCCCCCTCACTAGCCTAGGTTGCCCCTCACTGGCCTAAACAGACAATGACGACAACAGATGGGGTGAGAAACAGAAGCACAGGCAAGTGAATGAACTTGCCCGTGGTCTTACAAATCAGAGGCAAAGCCAGGAATTGAATCCAGAACTCCTGACTCTCCCTTACAAGGTTCCTTCCCTTGGAGAATCCCAATTTTAACTTCCATATCCTGTGTGCTGGAACATGAGGCATCAGCCTTACCCTTCTATCTTACAGAAATGAAAATAAAATAAGCTCAGTTAAGCTATTTATGTCCACATTATTAATGTGGACTTCACACCAACAGATGTTTTCTGGTACTTTGCAAATTGCCTGATTTGTCTCGTGTTTTAGTGTAAAATTTACAGTGTCGCTGACATTAGCTCGTATGCTGAGAACAATGGAGGTGATGACTGCATAGAATAAAGCTATATATTTTGCCTATGTCCCTGGTCAGTTATTTGTCTAGTGGGACCTAGGTCACAGGCCAACAGAGTTGCTTTGCCTAACAGCTGCACTATAGTCAATTTAAGTTTATTTTTGTAAAATGAGATTCCCTCTGAAAATTATGTTCAAAACAGAGTCCTGTTCATATCTCATCTCCTGCAAGGATATAGTCTCAAGAGAGATGTAAAATTAATATTGTAACTGCAGCCACCACTTTATAACTTGTGTCTCTTATCAAGAAGAGCTAGATACATTCTTGGAGGTTAGGTCCGTCAATGGATATTATCCACGATGGGCAGGAATGATGTCCTTAGCCTCTGTTTGTCAGATGCTGGGAATGGGTGACAGGGGAGGGATCACTTGATTACCTGTTCTGTTCATTCCCTCTGGGGGCACCCGGCATTGGCCATTGTTTGAAGACAGGATACTGGGCTATATGGATCTTTGACCCAGGTATGGCTGTTCTCATGTAATGTTATGGTTTTATCATGGGCTTGTTGTGAAGGACACGTATATAAAAAGGCAAAATATGCATAAAGAAAATGTACCTTAAATTCTGACAATGTTAATTATTTGGAAGAGATGAAAATTATCAACATTCCAGATCTGTGGTGGTATTGAGACACATCCAATTTCTCCTGTGTGATGCACATATATAGTTCCAACAATTCCAACCAATTCTCCATTCCATGCAGCTAAATTGTACCATTGCCAGTCCCAAACATTCAAATATGATGAGTCAGTCTTCTGAAATCATGAGATTGACTTAAAATCGTGAGTTTTTCAAATGTTTAATTGTTTAAGACTTTAGGGTTGTGTTTTTAACCTTTTCTTAACAACTACAAGGCCTAGAAACTTATATTTTTAAATAAAACCTGAGAGTTTCCTATGAGGACATGATTTCAGGAGCAGGAGGTTTCAGAAAAAAACAGCAGTATTGTAAGAATTGGTAACACAGAAATGGTGAAGGGGAGAGGTGGCAGAAGTTCATATGGTTCCAATTAGCAGTTTTTAAGAGTTTCTTTGGTTCCTTTTATAGTCTGTTGATATCTAATTATGGACCCCTACAATGTTGTTGGTGTTTTTTATAGTCTTTTTTTAGGACCTGACCACAATAATCCTGTCAATATCTAAATAGGCACAAAGATACAGAACTAAAGCTGAAACCATTTTAAGTTCAGAAAACTCTATAAAACTGATCCATGACAGATTTAGGGCCTGACCCTGCAACTGCATTCATCTTGGCATAGGACTCTCAAAGGCCTTAGAAATCTTAAACCACCACACAAGACTGCAACAAATGTGCGGGTCCCTTGTAATTGTATCACCAATAACTTATTAAATGAAAACAAAATATTATAAAAAATGTTAATTTCCTTAATGTTTGCATCTCTGATGTGGAAGATTGGGGGTGCCCAGAGGCACTGCAATGTACTAGATTTATGAGCTGTTAAAAAGCTTTCTTAGCAGGCTTTTTTAGGCTCTTTTTCTCACCACAAGTCTCAGTATATTTTAGGGAAAGTCTGTTACAAAGAAAACTCTAATGGATTAGTTTGTTTCCTGGAGCCATTAGGCATGTTATTAATATTAAATGCTGGCAGATTTAATAGGAGTCTGTCAATAAAACATTCCCAGATTAAAAAAAAACTTAAAGGTTGTGCACATGTACCACCACACATTGAAAGAGGCATAAACAAGTGTTCTAATTTCATGTGAAATCCTACACTCTTTCAAAAGGATGGGAAGTCAAAGAAAGGTTCTAATTGTAAAAACAAAACTGCAACCTTTGAAGACTATGGAAATGGAAAGTTTGTTGCACAATAATTTCCATGTGCACATACTGTAACATATATATGTACTTACATGTTCATTCATTTGCATACATGAGAACATGGATTCACATTCATATACCATTCACAATCAAATGGCTATTGATTTTATACGGAAGGCACTCAGATACTATATGATGGGCATAAGTACAAAACCCTAAGAAAAAAGTCATTCTCTTTCTCTCTCTCTCTCACACACACACACACACACACACACACACACACAGAGAGAGAGAGAGAGAGAGAGACAGACAGACAGACAGAGGCTTCTACAAAAATATCTTCACATAACTTTTATATGTGCAAGGCAATTAGCCTTAAAATAAGACATGACTAAGTTTGGATGCTGTGTGCATTTTTTTTATTGTATTTTTAATTTTCAAAGCATGTCTAGTGAAAACTGTCCTGCTAGGAACAGGGATGAGGAGCAACCCTTTATTGAATGGTGTTAGACACAAAGACTTGTGTGTAGGAGATTTTGCTTGTGTCTCCAGAGAGTGGAAAATTCTGTCTAGGTCAGATACAAACAGGTCAGAACTTGGTTTAATAAACTTCTCTTTCCATTATGCAAGCCTCATTCTTGAAGATTCCTCAAAAGTGTTAATATTGTATTGGATATCTCTGGCATTGCTAATGAATTCTAGAGTTTTCCACTTATAGATTACCAGTTTGATTTCAACCCAGCTCAGGGCTTGCCTACGCACACAAAAATGTGTTATTTAACTATAACAACAGAGGTAAATCAGTACAATTCCTTCCTAGGAAGACACTAATATGGATAAGTGTAAAGTAATGCACATCAGGAAAAATAACCCCAGTTATACGTACAGTATGATGGGGGCTAATTTGGCTATGACAAATCAGGAAAGAGATCTTGGAGTTATCGTGGATAGTTCTCTGAAAATTTCCACACAGTGTGCAGCGGCGGTCAAAAAGGCAAAAAGGATGCTAGGAATTATTCAGAAAGGGATAGAAAATAAGACACAGAATATCGTATTGCCCCTGTATAAAACTATGGTACGCCCACATCTTGAATACTGTGTACAGA
>CM057846.1:160362118-160395533 GCA_030068395.1 Apalone spinifera
ATGGAGGTTAGGTCCATAAAAGGCTATTAGCCAGGGGTTAGAAATGGTGTCCCTAGCCTCTGGGCTAGATGGACCTTTGGTCTGACCCGGTACGGCCGTTCTTATGTTCTAGTATGGACTTTGTTGTACAGGTGTACAGGTAATGTACAGCTTAAATCAGTTAAGCTTATGCCCATGTGGGAACGACAACAGTAATAGCACTTTTATACTAGTATAACTGCATCTATGCTAGGGGATATACCAATATAATGACTTTCATAATTAGGCTTGGAAAGATTAGTTTTGTATTGATAAATGTTGATCAACATCAATTTCACGGTACTCAAACAAACTGACTAAAATATTTCTATCAATAATAATCAAAATTCATAAACAGTAAAGTAAGAAAGTTGCCATTTGAGAACTTTTATTAGAGTGTGAGTTTGGTATATTTTGATATATGATACTGACAATTTGTATTTTAAGTTAGAAAGCTTTACCTTTTTGAATTTCAACATCTAGTCGCTCGAAATAAGCTACTCAATTTGAGCTACACAAATTGCATTTTGAGTTAATTTCAAAATATCTTATTTAGTGCTGTCTACCCAGCACCAAATTTCAAAATAAACCACTATTACAAAACATCCCTTAATCCTCGTGGAACAAGGTTTACAGGGATATCAGAATAGCGAGCCTGGTATATTTCAAAACGTGTTCAAAATACATGGAATAGCTATTTCGGGATACCAAAAGTATCCCGAAATAGCGCTGCAGTGTAGACGCACTACTACTATCACTAAATGATTATTGTCTGAGCCCCCATGATTTCCCACAACCATGAAAATTTAAATTGAGAAAAGTCGAAAAATGCTTAAAAGTAAATGCTGATATTCTCTTTTTGAAACTAAGAAAATAAAAATGAAATTCTACCAATACCAGTTATGATGCTTATGGACACAGGGACCAACTGAGGTACTAAATCCTCACATTTAAAAAAAAACAGAAGGAATATGCTTTATATGAAAAATATTTTGCAAATATACACATAAGCTCATTCCATAATTTGCATAAGATATCACTCATGGAGCTGCACAAAGCTTGGCAGCTATGTAAACAAGCTGGTGGAGCTGCTGTTTCAGGTGTCAAGCTGTGGCTGAGCTGGCCTGTTGCAATGCACTGCCCCCTGTGGTTTAGCCCAGTTTGGCAGGCATGGCGGCGGCAGCCGCCTAGAGCCCTCAGCTCTGCACTAATGTGATCTCCATCTGGTTTGACAACACAGCATCTTTGTTGGCTTTCTTGACAGAGATATGCACAGGTTTTTTTCCTCTCCACATAAATAGCTTAAAGCTTTTACCACTGCTGCCCTCAAAAACTCTCTCTCGCAGTAGCCAAAGCAAAACTCTACCCCCCGTCGTAAAACATGAAACTACCACAGAGAACCCAGAAGAAACAAAAATAAAACAATAAAAGGCAAGCAAAAGGATTGTGTGGAATACGCCCACAAATCACATTTAGCTGGGCATTAGCACTGTTATGGGGGGGTAGGGGGGAAGTTACATTGCATTGTTTAAGCACAGTAGTGAGTCTGGGATCAGAAGGACTCGCATAAGGAGTGTCTAAAATGCAGAGTGCTAAAACATGGGAAACAGTTTTGACATGTGGTTCTAGGCAGATTTCCAAATCCAGTGTCATCAGGACTTGGCCCCTGTAGCTATAAACATAATGCTTTGTCCATTCTTATGTTTGAGGTTAATTTAGTCCTTATTAAACCCTGTGAAATCATTCAGGTCCATTACCCATGCCCACTTTACTAGAGATCACATTGGATCCCCAGCACAAACAGTTGGAGGTTGTTTTAAAAAGTTACGGAAGACAGGGTCAGGCTTGATCATGGTTTGGCTCGGAGGTTTGCAAGGAAGACTCACAAGGCACAATTTTGCACTGCATGGGCAGAATTCACTCCCCAAGGAAAAATAGGTTAAGGCAGTCGACCATCTTTGTGCTTTCCCAATTCTGTGCAGCTCCAGAGGTTGCCAAGGCCTGTGATGGCAGCCTCCGAGGGCTCCCCAACAAGCCACCGTGCTACCCAAACTCTCTATGAAACTATAGACCACTCCTTGAAATGCCTCTACCAGCCTGAATGTTCTATGCTAGGGCCTGTGAGAGGGGCCTCAGAAGGACTGTCTTACAGCTCTCCTCCCCAGGATCTGTGGCTGGGGGAACCTTCCTTCAGATGGAACTGGGGCTTTTATGACCCCTTATGTCTCTTCAGTGCTTTAACTCATCATGAAGGGGATGGAGAGGGTGTGAGGTTCTCATTCAGGACTCTGAAGAAAGAAATGGCAGAAATTCAGCAGGACACACTTCTCTCTGAATCAGTGCTGCAAAGGCACAGGACAGTCAGTGGCAATGCACTACCCACAGAACAGACTGGAAGGACTCCCTTCTGGGGATCAGTCCTGCACTGGAGAAGAGCTCCATTGCTTATGAAGTAGGCCTGCTTGTGCCAGACAGATTTACTGGATCAAACTGTGAAGTCTTCTTGTGTTGCAGAAAAGAAAAGAGTGTACGGCACCACTGTGAGCAAGGGGTTAAATGTACAGAAAATACAATTAAGTGAAACATTGTTCCAAGAGGCTAAAACATGAATTCTACAGAAATTCCTACAAAGGCGGTGAGGAGTCCTGTGGCACCTTATAGACTAACCGAAGTGTTGGAGCATTAGCTTTCGTGGGCAAAGACTCACTTCTGGAAATTTCCACTACATGCATCTGACAAAGTGGGTCTTTGCTCACGAAAGCTTATGCTCCAACACTTCGGTTAGTCTATAAGGTGCCACAGGATTCCTCGCCACCTTTGCAGATTCAGACTAACACGGCTACCCCTCTGATAGAAATTCCTATAGTCCTTCCCGTTGTTCTGTAGCCGCACATCAAAGAGTCACCTTTTCTTTTCTTTTTTTAGTTAGAGATGACAGACAATTAACTTAACAGGCGCTTAAAGTGATGCCTTCAAAGCTTCATTTAATTTTCTATGTCTGAACAGTTTCATTGCCCACTTTTTAATTGCGGCTTCTAATGGAGGTGGGAAGGTAAATCAAAAATTCTAAGCTGTATGAGACATTAAAGACGGCACAGATAAGTAATTTCTATTGTTTATCCATTTATTTCCATCCTGGGAAAAATTCCATACTTTGGTGTATCACTTTGTGCATTTGGAACTATGCTCTTTAACTGTACTATTGTAATGCCACTAAAAGGACACACTTAGCATACATTTTAAAATGTGTTGTTTGCTGTGGCTTATGATAATCAGTCTTGGACTAGGCTGAGACTGAAATCTTTCCCCACAACATTAGTCACCAATCCTGCAAATTGTGGGCCTCTGAGCTTGCACTGAACCACAGCCAATGGAGGACTCAATCACACTGCATCATGTGCAGGATTGAGGTCTTTTATTTCCCGTTATGATATACAGCTAATGGTTTGCTCGTGAGTTTTTGACCACTAACACAGGTTTTCTTGGAACTTCATAGCGGTTACTCTATGTTAATAAAATTTCAAAACGAAAACCAGAGTAGTGACATATGTACATTAGGAGAATGGCTTTAAAGAATTTGGGGATTTACAAAAAAATCCCAGATTTTTCACACTTGAGTGTTTAATCTAGGAAATAGAGTGGGATTTTTCAGAAATTGCCTGCATGATCTGGGAGTCACATGCCGTAGCATTTTTAAAAATCTCATCCACCAATTTACAGTGGGACTTGAGCTTTTCAGACACTTTGGGGATTTGGAACTCCACACACTCATATTAGGGCATGTAAATAAATAACCAGAGTTTCCGAAGTGAAGAATATCAGGCAGTTTCTATTGACTTCTGTATAGCGAATGATTTGGCCCTGGAATAATTATGGCACCACCATCCTAAATTGGATGATGCTTCCAAAGAGCTTGAGCTTTGGCTTCAGGCAGGTTCCAATACACAAAGCTCCACAAATCCTTCTCTTTATTCAACAGGATTGTCTGTTTGTTTAATTTCATTTGTTTCTACTTACCAGGAATTAGAGGAGAAAGGATTTCCAGGAAGCTGCCCATGAATGGCTGTCTTTCCATACGCTTGGCTTTTGCTTGGTCAAGGAACTCATGAAAGAGAACTCCATTCTTTCTGTTCTTCAAGAGACTGAGTCCCTTTAAAATGTTTCATTTCAGCACTGCAGTGAGCATTTATCTTTTCATCCTGTATGTGCTCTGGGTGCTTTATGAAAGATAATTAATGTGCTTATGCACTTTTTTTTCCTCTATCAGCTATGACATTTTATTTTTCCATCCTTTCTCAGTACGAGATAGAGGCCAATTGTTTCTTTTTTATTATCATTTTTATTTTTTTAGTTCTTGACAAGATTAAGAGTAGAAAAGCATGGTTGCAGCTCCACAACAGTTCAGACAACAAAATACTAGGTATAAAAAGCAATCCCTTAATCCAGTTTAGCTTGTTTCTCTTTTTCTTCCACAGCACATGATAACAGCCATCACCTTGAAAAGAAAATAATAGGCTAATAATCCCAGTTTATTCCTAGGAAGGAGAATGAGTCTGTAAGCAGCTTCCTGTCAACTGGATGCTATTAGGCCACAAGCAGCCAATCTGTCACTAATTTAAAGAATCACAGGTGCCGCAATCATCGACCAGCGGGCACTGAGGCAGCATGGGTATTCTGCTCTATAAAAGTCCTGCAGTAGATACTTGAATCACTTCAGGTTGTTGCTTTTAAGGAGCAGGATGGTGGAAAAAAAGAAAACTCCACAAAAACTAAACTAAATCAAACTTTAGCAGTCATATCTCATTTATGCCTGGTTATCTTCTGATCTCCAAGGAGACTTTACTCTTTATTTATGCTGCTTTCTCTGCCCCTAACCCCCTTTTAATAAATTCTGCTTGTTCACACATTTGATTTTATTTGAGCCACAGTTATCATTTGAATACTAGTCTGGTCACTCGGCAGCTCATGTCTTGTCTTAGACCTCATCAACTCAAAGCCATGCTGGAATCAGTAGGGCTCCATGTGGGTGTCCAGGCCCAGACCTGCAGAGGAAGCAAAGGCTTTCTGCAGTCAGTACCTGATTGAATCATGTCTGCTGGAGTGTATAGACAAAATAAGACCTTCATACCAGTATTGGGGTTTGAGTATTATGCCAAAGCCATAAAGAGACACTTTTCATTTTGCTTTCTACCACATGCAACACCTTGTTTGGAATATGAAACAACAAGGAGTCCTGTGTGACACCTTAAAAACTAACAAATTTATTTGGGCAAGCTTTCATGAGCTGGAGCCCACTTAATCAAATGCATGACAAAGTGGGCTCTAGCCTACCAGAGCTTATGCCCAAATAAATTTGTTAGTCTTTAAGAGTACGTCTATGCTGCAGAGGAAGATCAAAGCTGCTGCTGTCGATCTTCCAGGGTTCGAATTAGCAGTCGAGTTAAGACAGCTCATTCAAACTGAAGGTGTGCTCCTGTTGATGCCAGTAGTCCTGCTTCTGTATCTAGAAGGGTATCACAAGGAGGAGGGAGAAAAAAATGTTCTTTTTGGCCTCTGAGGATAGGACAAGAA
Organism: Apalone spinifera; assembly: GCA_030068395.1. NCBI lineage: Eukaryota > Metazoa > Chordata > Testudines > Trionychidae > Apalone > Apalone spinifera. The sequence continues at coordinate 160,367,708 of CM057846.1, forward strand.
GCAATGGGCTTAAACTGCAACAAAGGAGGTTTAGGTTGGACATTAGGAAAAATTTCCTAACTGTTAAACACTGGAATAAATTGCTTAGGGAGGTTGTGGAATCTCCATCTCTGGAGATATTTAAGAGCAGGTTAGATAAATGTCCATCAGGGATGGTCTAGACAGTACTGGGTCCTGCCATGAGGACAGTGGACTGGACTCAATGACCTCTCGAGGTCCCTTCTAGTCCTAGTACTCTATGATTCTATCATGTCATAGAATTGCTAAAACCAAGTGTCCAATAAAACTACCTTACATGAGAGATCATGCTGTGTGGAGTGTGTGGTATCCTTCCCACACTAGTGATTGCTACTACCCCATTTGGAGGTATAACCCAGAATTTTGGGAACCTGTTTGATTCAGAGAGGTTCTTGTTATTTGCCCCCTGAGCATTGAGCCTCTAAGGTTCACAGTCTCAATTTTTTCTCTACAACTCTAAGAGATAGGAACATTGTTATTTTTAAATCTAAGCTGAGAATTCCACAATTCCATGTCTCTAGGAGCCAAATCTTTAAGAAAAACATTATCATCAAATTGCAATGAAAATCACAAGCTGACAACATGACCCTATTGGTTTTCATCAGCATCACTAATGCAACTATGGAGTTGGGAGTTACCATCTGTGCAGGCTGGCTTTGCAGATTCTAAGCAAAATCTTGCAGAGTCAGGAAGAACCAATGACTGGTATTTGGAGGAGGATGTGGGCTTTCAAATTTCTTAATGAGAGAAAATGGTACGTGTAAGAAAGAAAAAACCCTCAGGTTGTTTTTTGGTTATTAAAATTTCACATTTAATCAATTTGTGTACCTTAGTTTCTTGACAGCGTCCCTTTAGCATTATTTAAATATATTTAGCATTTCACATATTAATAGTTTAATTTGTCACCAGTTCTAGAAAATGGGCATGTAGAAGCACACACTAGAGGATCAAAAGTGATTTTTTTAAATGCAAAAGGCATAGTAGGGGGCAGTAAATTCAAATTGTCAAAAAAGATTGAAAATAATCATTCTCCTTATCCACAAATAAGTAAGTATGCATTCATTTTATTGACTAAAAGGTGAAACCAATTGTTTGACTACACTGAAAGATCACTCTTAAAAATGTTTAAGACCAAATTACCAAATTTAGCCAAATTTATTCTCTAATGACAAAACAGTATAATACCAAATGACAATTTACATAACCTCTTTCTAGAAAGCAAATTTACCTTGCAGCGTGTTTACCTTACACAGAAAATTTGCTTTAAAGATACATCACTGGTATTTATTATATGATTTTTACATTATTAAAATCCACCTCACCCATTTATTACAGTTCCTTAACTTGTTTTGGTTTTACTTCTCTCATTTTCAGTTTGGACATTGCATTCCAAACCTGTTGGTCGTAGAGACACACATTCATGTGTCTTGGCTTTGACAGGCTTCCTATTTCCTAATGCCAAAGCTGACTTCAAATTTGCAAAGTGTTGTGGAATACTTGAAATGGGTAAACACAATTGTGGGGAGAGCATTATATATTCTGTTAACATAAGTTCCTAACATTTATACATTATAGATATGTGATGTATATTTTATTAACAACATGTGCATAATACTCATTATGTGGTATGCCTAACATATCCACACTGGCTAGCAGTTTTCTGACCAAAAAAAATGAATTTTTTTCAAGTTTTATGCAAAAGTCAGTTTAGGAAAGTGAAACCATGTTGTCTGCTAATTACAGAAGAGGGTCCGCTAGGTTTGCTTTTACACTAACTCTAAGTAACCTTGAGCAAATCACTTAAGTGCAAAGTATTTTTAATGTAAAGAAACTATGATGTTTTCTTTGCTCCAATTGGGAGGATTAGGTTTGATGTGGAATGTTATATATCAATGCAGAATCTGTTTTTGCTCTTGTATTTTGATGAAATTTGTAACTATGGGAATGTGAAAGCTATATAGCTGCTTCTTACAATGCACAGTGATTAAACCTTTATTCACATTCGTTTCCACTAACACACACAAAAATAGAGAAATCTTCTTCTGTGAACCCAAGGTCTTTCAATTCATATTTTCCTAACAGTTTTAGGTCTTAAATAAAAAGACATATATTAAAAAAAAAAGACATCTGGCTCACCAGGGGCAAACTTTTACTATAAGAGCTTGGAACTAAAATGTGAATAGCTGTGAGTTCTGCCTCTCTACTTTGTGTCCATCATACCCACTGCTGGAAAATGGAGGTTAAACTATAACAAAAGAGAGAGACAAATCCCATCATTCTCTTTGTCTGGGGCTGACCAAACAGATGAGGCTCTTAATTCCTTAGGATATGTCTACACTTGCTCCCTAGCTCGAATTAGGGATGCAAATGTAGCTGACAGAAATTGCTAATGAAGTGGGGATTTAAATATCCCGCACTTCATTAGCATAATCTCACCCGTGCGCTATTCCGCTCGCCAGCGGATTCAAACCAGGAAGCGTGCTCTGGGATGCGTTAGTTCGAATCAAACTCCTTGGTTCGAACTACCGTATTTTAGTGAATATAACCCACAGGTTATATTAGCTTTTACAAATCCCGCTACCTCCCTGTGGGGTATACTCGGGTGCAGGGTATACAAAAATATTTTTACTCACCTAGTGGTGAGCGCTCCACTTTCCCTTCCCCCGCTGCACAGCCTCCAGCCTCCGGGAGGGGGAGCGCTCATCTCCCGATTCCTGCGCAGGAGCGCTGCCCCTGCCCCTTCCTGCGGCTGCACAGGAACCGGGAGATGAGCACTCCCCCGCCCAGAGGTTAGAGGCTGCGCAGCTGCAGGAAGGGGTGGGGGAGCACTCTCATTCCCCCACCTGGAGGTTGTGCAACTGCGCAGGAACCAGGCGGGTGAGTGCTCTCCCATCCGGAGGGTGGCTAAATCCCTCTCCCCACCCATAGAAGCTAATTCCCTCCCCCACACAGTTTGAAAAAAAGTCTTGTATACCCTGAGGGTTATATTCGTGTGCAGGGTATACAAGATATTTTTTACTCAAACTGCAAAAACCGCAGGGTATATTTGGGTGCGGTTTATTTTCGGGTGCGGGGTATATTCGCTAAAAGACGATAACGTTACTACTCATTTTTTGCCTAGAAAGCAAGCTGAAGCCTTCGCTACCATGGTCTCATCATCCAGGCCCATTGACAGTTGCCCCAGGCCCAGTGGTTTCAAAAGGGCTTGGGGCTCCCAGCTACTGCCACAGGCCATTCTCTGGGTAGTTCTCAGGACTGCCCCTTTCAGTAGCATGGAGTCGTCATTCCATACCTTGGTCAGGGGCCCAGCAAGTCTGCATCTGCCCTTTCCCCCTCCCCAGCCCTCATCATCATCACCACAAAGCCAATTGTTCTTTCAAACTCAACTGCACTACCAATGTTACATGACCAGGACCCAAGCTAACTCCCATTGACTTCAGTGGCAGCTAGATCAGGTACTTTATCTTGCTGTGTTTGTGTGGGGATAAGTGTGTGCATTAGTTAAGCTGAAATGTTCTCTAGGGCAAGAATCCTCGATTCTCTCTTTATACAGCACCTAGCACAGTTGGATACTAGTCCATAGCTAGGGCCCAATAGGCATTTCATTAATGCACATCAGAAATAAGAAGATTTATGGATAGCAGTAAGCAAACACATGAACTTTCAGCTCCACTTGTTTCTATGACAGAACGTGTAAATTACAATAGGTGACACCAGCCTGAATTTAAAAAAAGGATAATTAGTTTAATTACACTGATATTTTTAAATCCTGCTTGAGAACAATTTCACACAATTACTATCATGACTACAGTCTTATTTCAACTCCCCTACAACCATAAATCAGGAAAAAGAATAGTGTAAGACAAAAATGTCAAGATTTCTTTCATCCTATTGTTTTCCAGGCTTCTAATTATACTAGTAACAGGTCCTTTTGTTGACCAGTTGCTACAAGATCGGAATAAAGAAAATCTTTTATTTTATATTTCCACTTCAGCTCTCTTTTCATTCTCCTCTTTTATGATTTCTTGAAGGAGATTCAAATATGGTGCTGCCTTCTTGGGAATAACACATTTTCTGTGCAGACCCTCATCTTTCCTATTAAAATGTCCTGTGCAAAGATCTTAAGACTGGTTACTCTCCAGCTATGCCACAGAATAAATCTCTGAAGCAAGTATTGGATCTATTGGATACATGAGAAAACTGCAGAGCAGGCAGATTACATGCCAACATGGGCCTGACAATGGGGGTGGAGGCAAAGAGGACAACTGCCGCAGGGCCTGGTGATTCAAAAGAACCCAGGGCTCCCAGCTGCCACTGCTAGTACCGTGGCAGCAGCTGGAGCCCGGGGCCCTTTAAATCGCTGCGAGAGCACTGTGTGATAAGCTCTCGGTGGCATGGAGGGCTGGCTGCCTCAGCCCTACCCCTTCCGCCTGAGGCCCTGCCCCTTCTGAGGGCACAGAGCCAGGCCTCCCTGCCTTCCCCAGGGAGGAAGTCTGTCAGCAAGTCTGCCAGCAAGTCTGTCAGCTCCCCTTTGCCAACATTTTCAAAAGAGGCCTTGGATATGAAAGTCTTCAGTTCTGAGACAACTTGGCCCTATTTTCAGTTGTGCTGTGCACCCAAAAAATCCAGCTGCAGTCAGCCGGAACTGTGGGTGTTCCCTGGAAACCAGGTGTGTGGGCTCTCCAGGTGGGCAATCAAAAACTGAAGTGCACAAAGCAACTAGCCACTATGGAAAAATGTAGCTGCATGCGATTCAGCTAAGGCATCACAGCAATTGGTAGCAGATTCGGAAGCAGAACCTAGTCCATCTTTTCTCCTTGCTCTGACAAAACAGTCCATTTTTTCATTTAATTAGCACAGTATCAATAGAGACTGACTGAAAATTCTAGCTTCCCAAAACAAATCTTCAGCTGATATCAGCCATTTTGGCTTAAGGCTCATAGGACATGAAGCAGTTAGAAAGCCTGGAAAGATTCAGCGATAAGTCACATGCTAGAAGACAACATGCAAAAGTCCTGGAAGGGAAGAGGAGGCTGCATTTGCTTTGCTAGACAACACCCATGCGTCCCTGCACATACAGAAACTGGATGAGGGTCTTACTGGATCAGTAACCAGGCCATCACAGGCAGCTGCCTCATCCTTCACTGAGATAGCAGCATCTAAACGTCCGGAGGCTAGAGTCAATGAACATCTCAAATAATCTGTAGCGGAGGGAGGACTATGTTGGCACGGCAAGCTATCATTTTTAATGGGGGGAAGGAAATTTCCCTATTTTCACTTACAGGCTAGCAGGCACTGTAGCAAAGTGTGCCAGCATTGCCAGAAGCCACCAGTCAGTCTGAAAAGAACCATCCGAAAGTGGGGAGTGGTGGAGGACATGAGTTCTACCTTGTTGTTGTAGGAAGCAGCCAGTTCCCCCACCCCCACATGTTTGTAGGTTCTTGTTCTGCATTCTACAAAAAAAAAAAAAAAAGCAACATTACCTTGTAACTTTCCAGCGAGTTTTTAATCTAATTTCTCCCTGTGTGCGCTCTATCAATCCTGATCCTGGAGTAACACTTGCTGCCTCGAAAGCAGGGTTAAGGTGAGTGCATCAGATCAGAATCTAAACCTGCTGAAACCAACAGTGCGGTTGATACCAAATCATATAAAACCCCTTCAGTGCTGGCCCAGATCAGCCTAGGGAGCCCAGCCAGTTTTCAGGAGATGTTGGAAAAGGCTTTAAATTCAGAACAGAAGCTGAATTCAAGGTCAAGTCTATGGAGTTCTGGTTGGCTGCCAAACTTGAAGCCACAACTACACACATCTCTAGGTCAGCCAGCTATCTGAAAAAAAGGTTATGGGAGTAGGAAAGAGGAGTAAGGAGAGCTGGACATCAGCTTCCATTTGTAAAGATAACTATGTAATGTTGAGCTGTTATTTTAAGGTATTAAATTATTATTTACTTTAGGCAAAGATATTTTGCCATTTTAAAAGTCTCCAATTTATCTGTTCCCCCTGCTTGTTCTATTGTCTTTTCTTCCTTTTAGTATGATGTGACCCTTCAGAAGAACTACCAGAGTCCAACATGGCATACGAATGGGCCTCTGTATTAAACAAAAGCATTGCTTTTTGGTCTGCCCCTTTTTGTTAATCTGCAGTGGCCAAACTGCAGTCCTCCAGATCTTCTAATGTGCCCTTGGCAAAATGCTTGCCTCTGCAGTAGAAACATTCACGTATGGCACCCTGTCCACAACAGCTGTTCCAACATGTGACAGCCAAGCAGGAAACTGCACCAGCTTCCTTTGATGTCTGCTTTTGCCATGGGTTAATAGGGACAGAAACTGGAGAAAAGCCCAGATCAAAGTGGGTTTAATGGAGCATGTTATGCCAAAAAGGACTGCAAGACAAAATTATGGTGGTTGGGCAAGCAAAGGATTCAGCAGGTAAGGTGAGAAGAGAACAGAGCTGCAGAGCTTGCTTAGAGGCTAAATTAATCTCTGAGCTAAAATGTAATTTTCAATCATTTTGCTTGGGGAACTAGGAGCCTAGAAGGGGGAAGGGCAGTTAAGAAAGGAATCTGGCTTTTTTGAGATATTATTCTTCGGTCTTTTCTTGAGCCAAGGGTTCAGCTCTTCAGTCAGTGTAAAATAAACTAGTTCCATTAGAGTCAGATCTATACAAATTTACACCAGGCAAAGATCTGCCCTCTCAGTTGTTTCCAGCCTGCCTCCTCTCTGCCTAAAGTAGAGCATTTGTTATGTTCACAATGAATGTGCATCACTGAGAGATATAGGCAGGAATCCACACATCATGAGCAACACTGGGCAAGAAAGGGGGGAAACGGGAACATTTCAATTCCTCTTATGCCTGTTGGTTTTGAAAACATTTGTACTGAAATAATTATTGTTTTATTTAATAATGCACTTGGATAATTACAACTTTGAAAACAATGTATTTATCCTCCAGTGAGTCAGAAAAACATGTATAAATCCATGTAATATCCAGATATGTCTCTAAACGGATCCAAGGAAGCAGAAGAGGGGAATATCAATGGATTTTAACCACTTTGCAAAGGGAGAACAAAAAACAACTCTGATGCACAATGAACAGCACTAAATGTTAGCTCTTAGGGAATGCAACGCAAAGTCCCTGGATGAGTTATTGGCAATAGGAATTAAACCTGGGAGAAATTTATATATTCAGAAAGCTATGAAAACCAGAATTAATTCATCTACCCAGTGTTTCTTAAACTTTTTAAGACCGAGGAACACCAAACATTAATCCTTAACACCAAAGATTTTTTGTTGAGCAAAAATAAATTAAAAAAAGTCAGGGGAGGGAAGCGGGGGACAGTTATTGTGGAAAAAAAAGGTCAGGGAGAAAACGGGTTGGGAGGAAGTTATTGAGGGGAAAAAAGGTCACTTGCCCCTTTAAGGGCAGCCATTTTGAATTCTGTTGTTCTCCCCAGCACACCTCTGACTGCCTCACGGCACACTGGTGTGCCACGGAACACAGTTTAAGAAACACTGATCTGCACTATTAGAGTCATGTGCTGTGAGCCCACTTTAAATGTGGCAAAAGAAAAAAGTGCCGAGAGTTGTCTTTGGTCACTCGGGTTGTGTCTACATTAGAGAGCTTACAGTGGCATGGCTGCGTCGATGCATCTGAGCCACTGTAAGCTCTCTACGTAGCTGCTCTAAGCTGATGAATATGCTTCTAATAAGCATTAATAAATATGCTTCTAATAATCCATCAGTGTTATGGTGTGCACACTGGTGCATAGGATGATGTCATTTATGTCACTCAGGTGTGGCTTATTCACACTCCAAGTGACTTTATTCACACCCCTGAGTAACATAAGTTACACTGACATAAGTGGTAGTGTGTAGACACAGTCTAAGTCACACATTAAGCCAATATTAGAAGTCAGAGGTTTCTTGACACCTTTCCTCCAACCCTGTGTCCAGCCCCCATAAATCACAGTCCCCCACTACACACTTGGGGCCTAATCCAAACGCCTCTGAAGTCGAGAAAAAGGCTACCATTAGTTTCAGTAGGCTTTAGATGAAGGCATTAGTGCTATGCTGATGTTAATAGAAACTACATCTATGAAGTGAATGCAGAATTTGTATTAAAGATCCGCACTGAGAACCGGAAAAGAAATATTTGTGTGAGTAGTTAGTTTTGAGACATACATTCTTTTGTGTAGGGAGAAGAACGACTGCACAACCGCTAGGAAATCGACTCTCTATACTACTCTAAGTTGAGTAAGCTCCAGAGGCAGTTCCTCTAAGAACTAGGCTTTGGTGCTGGACTTCGTTACCTGAAGGAGAGGGAGGGGTCTGGATGTGTTTAACTACCTCTGTTCCAGGATTAACATATAGAGAGTAATTAAAGAAAAATGCCTCCTCTCCACATCACAGAATTTCCCTTCAGTAGGAAACCAAGCCAGGAGATTTCTCTGTTACACTTAACTCTGGTTAAGAAAATGTCTTCCGGAACTTAACAGTATTATACCTCTGAATTCTTAGAGGGTTCTTTCCCTGAAAGCTTCCTCACTCACTATCTTTGTTCACTAGTGACTTCCACCTGGCAGAAGGCTTTTTTCTTTCTTCAACTCCATCCTCAAAAAGGGGAAGAATAAGCAAGTCTCTGTTCCTTCCCATGCCTTACCACCTTCCCTGCCTCCCGGAGGGGCCAAAAGAATTGTCAGGTCCCTCAGCAAGGTGAGGGGGGCCAGCTCTGTGTTTCTGGAAGGGGTGGGAGGGACAGCCCTCAGCACCGTCCAGATGCTGCTGCATCCCCCGCCAGCCCTTAGCAACACTTCAGTGTCAATTTAAAGGGCTTGGAGCTCTGGCACTGCCACTGTCGTAGTAGTAGCCAGAAGCCACGGGCCCTTTTGAATCATCAGGCCCCGGGGCAGTTACCCCATTTGCTTACCCCTGTTGATGGGCCCCGCCTCCTGCCCCACTCTCCAGTTTGTCTCTTTCCCCATATTATTTGAGAGAAGAAGGAGCAATTATTTTCTTCACACTCCCATTCAAGTGTGAGGAGCTGGGTGTGTCCACATTACAATTAAAATCCCATGGCTGGCTCATGCCAGTTGACTCTGGCTCATTGGTTGGTTTAATTGTAGTGTAGACATTTGAGCTCATACTAGGCCCCTAGTTCTAGGATCCTGGAAGGTGGGAGAGTCTCAGAGCTCAGGATCCAGGCCAAGTCCAAACATATCACACTGCAGTTTAAACAGCCCCTTCACCCAAACCCCACAAGCATATGCCAGCCCTGGATGTCTACCTGCAGTACAGACATACCTATAAGAGGCCTGTCTCTCCCTGCTCTCTTCAGACAAAAGGAGAAAGGTTGCAGCTGTTTAATCTGGCAACCAATTTTGGCACAGCTGGGCTAGGGCTAGAAGCAAAAGCACAAATTAGTCCTCTACTAACTGTGCCTGGTCTTTGGCTGGATAACGTTAATGGAGTTCCTGTCAGTTATTCCATGCACTCTCAGCAATAGTAGATTGTTGTGTCTGCAACTGCTGTGGGATATAACTGAAGCTGCTGCTGTCAGCTGCAGTTGGAGGCCTCTTCCTAAGTTCATCTTTGAAGGTTAAGCAGTGTTGGAAAACTTGAACCAGATTCATTCCCTCCAGATATTGTGTCAGACAGCAAGAACTGACTTAGTCTACTATTGCTATTTCCGTCATTATTGTAACTACATTCGGTCCAGTGGCAACACATTCAGTGAACAGACAGATCTTTTCCTTGGATGACTGCTTATAATGATTCCCTCATTCAACACCTGTGCTCTTGCATCAGTCCTCCATCCTAAACTGAGAAGACAAAAGAATGTGTGCATGGAGTAGTTATGAAGTCTATTGTCTGCCGGGTGGGAGGGGGAGGAGGGAGAAGAGCTGTGCCTCAGGAGGCAGCTTGCTGGCCTAACTGAAAGCAATCCAGTAGTCAGTGAACCACAGTACGCTGCCTGCCAGCTCATGCATACCACAGGTGGTGTCTCAAATTATCCACTAGATCTATCCATGGCATCTCTCATTTATAGCATCACATCACATTATGTCAGGTTACATTGTGTCAAGTCACTTCATTTTCTCTAAAGGAAACTCATGTCAGACAGACTCACGGATAATAAATAAACCACCATAGAAATTATATTTAAGATGCACAGCCTGTCTGCTGTGGGATTCCCGCAATAGTATCAGCGATTTCAAAGATCCCTCATTTCAAATATTGGATTCAGTCAACCAATAATCACTAATGGCTCAGATATCTCCTTAGTTGCTCTTTGAGTATTCTAAGATGTCATATATTTATCAGTCATTATATCTCTATCATGCCTGATGAAACAGGAATAAATATATAGGAACAATGCTGGAAGTATAAATGCTGATCAGCAAAGTTTCTCATAAAGGCTAGAAGGGTGGGTTGGCTTAGTGACCCACCTGCCTGCAATGTGCTACATTTCATTTCTGCTTCCCATGCTATGCCCTATGGAGGCTAAAAGCCCCCTCTCTTACTCTGAGACTTTAAGACCAGGTGTGATCATTATACGCATCTTGTCTGACCTACTGCCACATTGCAGGCCACAGACGCACAGCCAACCATTTCTGTGTACATACAGCCCACCAAGCACAGCTGGGCAATTAAGGTATGTCTACATAGCAAACCAACCAACCAACCAACCAAAAAACAAACAAAAACTCACTGCAGTGAGTCTTCAAGCCCAAGACTAGGGCTAGCAGCATGATGTTGTCACTCAGGCTGGAGAACAGGCTCTGAGACCCACTCCCTTTGCCCAGGTTTCTAAGCCCCAACCTGATGGAAATGTCTACATTCCTATTTTCAGTGTCTCAGCATAAAGACCCATGCCCAACTCCATAGAATCAAGCTCTGAGAGTCCCTGCTGCATTTTTTTTTGCCATCTAGACATATTTTAGGCATCAAATGTAATACAAATAATATGCCATGTCAGTTGGTCACAACTGCAGTCAGGGTAGGAGCTCAGAGTAGCAGAGGGAGCTCATGACATAGCATTCTCTGGAGGTTCCCTTGATTCTGAAATTTATGTCAAAATAGCCCAGACATGTTAACCTTCTGGGCTTGCTGCAAAAGCCTTTTTTTGATAGAGCTTTTGGGGAGGGGTTGAGGATCTGGGATGTTTGGGTTGAGGTGGGAGAATACATCAAAGTAACAGAAATACTCCTAACTTCTTATGTTAATCTATTTGGGTACATCTACATTGCACTGCTATTTCAGGGTACCAGAGGTACCCTGAAATAGCTACCCTGTGTCTACACAAGCCTCCCATTATTTTGAAATATTTTTTTTGAAATAACCAGCACGCTATTTCGCCATTCTGGTAAACCTCATTGCATGAGGGATAAGGGATGGCTCCAAATAGTGCATTATTTTGCAATTTGGGACTTGGTGGATGTGCCAAATTTCAAAATAAGGTATTTTGAAATAGTTTCAAAATAAATCACACAATTTGCATAGCACAAGTTGTGTATCTTATTTCAAGTTTAGGATGCTAAGTAGACACACCCTTTATGTGTATGATGCTCCTGTTATTTTGCTGATTTGTTCTGATGACTGAAATTAGGAACTTAACCTGTATTAGGTGGTACATGGGTCCTGTCCTGACACTTATCAAAGGAATCAATTCCATCCTGTATAGACTGCGAGTTTACTTAATTTGCAGAATACTCACAGCTTGTGCACATTTTATTGTATTTTAAACTAACCAAATGCTAGGCTACTTTAACATAATTTTACAATAATTCACAAATTTTGCCCATCGTAAAGTGGTGCTATGAAGGATAAACCAAAGCCCTAAAAGCAAAGATTAACTTCTACTTTTATTTAGCTATAATATGATGTAACAATACCCAAGTGAAAAACCGAGATTTTATTCCCTTTTAGGTACTGGAGGAGTTTAATTTCTAGAACCAACTTCATTCTGCAACTTTAATTAAAGCCCTGTTGCTTATTGATCCAGAAGGTGTAATGATTTCTCTTGGTGCACACACAAAAAATTTTATTCATTCTGAACAATAAGAATCTTTACTAGTTATAAAGAATTGGAGAAACAAGATATGCTTGCTCAAATAGACTATTAGACATGTAACTTTGCAAAATGAATAGCAGTACCTGTATGTACTAAATAAAAAGCACTCCTGGTACTTGTATGTAATAAATAAAAAGCACTTGCTACTCTCAGAAATCACTTTCCATTTCTGAAAAATACAAGGCATAAAACGTAAAAATGATTTATTTATTTTTATTGCAAACTCTGAGGAAGATTTTTGTAGATGCGGATATGGGTGCAGTTCCAACCCCTAGCCCTAGACACCCCATACATACATAGCTGTCCTCAATGAACATTTGAGTTCCAAACTTTCCTGAAACTATCAAAGTCCAGTGGATCAAGATCTAACCTCTATTATACACATATGAACAGAAACCCACTGACATTGAGAGGCATATACAAGTATATAATGGAGGATAGAATTTGACCCAGAGTCCACATGGATAATTTCACAAATGGGTGAGATTTTGAAATCATACCATAGCCAATGCAAAGGAAAACACCTTTTGTTCTTTGCCTCTTACAAGGATCAAATGCCTGTTTACAAGAATCCAAGAGAACACACTAGGCATAATTTTACAACATTGCTTTGTTACTTGTTCCTGCAATGGGTGTTTTGCCTTTGATTTCAGTGTCATAAGCAGAATGCTTACAAGATGGCAACACACAGGACATTCATCTGATTTTAAAAACAACAAAAATAAAACAGTAGTGCCTGTTGGCTCCTAAACACCCCCCCCCCCCCCCCCCCCACACACACACACACACACAGAGGAGAACAACAATTTCACATGGGGGAATCTCAGAAGTTTCAGAAAAGCAGCTCAAATTTGGCTATTTATTACAAGCTTAGATAAATATATTAAATGATTTGGATCTGCAAAACTGGCCTAATCTGGTGAGATTTCCAGTACCAGTTGCTGGAAAGATCTGACAAAACTCAGAAATATACAAAACCCACTCAATGAAAATAAGGGGGGAAACTTAGATGAACATTTTACACTCACAAAAAATACATCTAATTAAATAAAATAAATATAGTTTTGCGTGAAGGTTTGAGGCGTGAAGGTAGATAAGTCTTAGTTTGTCTAGTCTAAGCCACCCATTCATAACAGCAACCTTGATAATCACAAGAAATGCTGCTGTTGCAAGTCCTCCTGTTATGTGTATCATCAACAATCCAAACTCAAGAAAGAATCAGGACTCGGCTAGTCACGTATTTGGATCTGACTCTATCCTTTCTTCTTCCATAGAGTTCCACATTGTGATGCTAGGCATGTCACTTAAACCAAATCACAAGTGCCACTAATTATGAGTTTCTCATTTTCTGAGTGCCAAATGTGAAAGACCTGAAGTCAGATTTGCAGAATTCCTGGGCACTCACAGCCACAGCTTAAGCTGACTGGAGTTGTGATGAACACAAAGTGCTATAAAAAAATGGAAAAGTAAGACTAAATCTGTGCTGTCCAACCTGTTCTGAAGCAGTAGCCACTGTGAAGTGAACTATTCAAGCCAACTAGCCACACACAACCAGCCAAGTAGCTGGCTAGCATGTTGGACACCACAGTTCTAAATGTTTCAAGGCAAATATCAAAAGTTAGTGTCATTTAACAATTTTGGCCTCAATCTCTCTGTCTCTCAATTCTACAGTTGCTTAAATGGGAACAATATTACATAATTTCCCAGGGGTATTGTGAAGATAAATTCATTAATATTTGTGAAGCTCTCAGATACTATGGGGGAACACCATAGAAATGCCACTAGGAAATTAATAATTTAGCATTCAGTACAGGGTTTGGATGGTATGTACTAAATAAGTGCTGGACTATACATTTAATGTGATGGATAAAAAGTAGGAATGAATAAGTGCTCATTCACTGAATGAGGAAGGGTTTCTATGGAAGAAATAGTTTGTAAAAGTAATTAATGTCTTTATCATAAAGCATATGCATAAGTGGGCTGAATTACGATTGTACACACAGTTTTTGGAGGCTTCTAATCTTGCCAAGATTGGATACATTTTCACAGGGAACAACAAAAAGCAAATTCCTAATACAGTAGACTTCCGATAATCTGGAACCTATGGGATTTAGGTGGTGCCGGATTATCAAATATGCCAGACTATCAGGAGGTACTATAAACAGGTTATATAAATACTGTATACATTATATACTGTATATAAAGTGTTCTTAACCCTTTTTATTGTACATACTGTATACAGTATACTGTAATGTTTTAGTTTTTTTAAGCCTTTTTTACCCTTTTTGCTCAGTTCAGCTGCTGCCGCTGTTACCTTGTGACTCATTTTTTGTTGTAGCTCACTCACTAGGCTCTTGCCATTTTGATGCCGGACTATCAGGAGTGCCGGACTATTGGATGCCGCACTATTGGAGTTTTACTGTATCAGGGTAACCACCTTTAGCCTCCATCACCGAAAAATTTCAAGGACCTGTTCCAAAGTATAGAGACAGCAGATATTCTCAACAAAACAGCAGTATGAATTGTATTTTTCATATCAGCAAAACTACATATTTCCCTCCTCACTTGTTTTCGGATGCAGCTGGAGCTTTTCAGAAGAATTCAGCTTGAGATTGAGACCTAACTGGCATGAAAAATTTCAGCCCAATTTTTTTGCCAAACTTATAAGTAATGGGCAAAAAGTTATATAATGAAAAACGTTGTGCAACATTAACTATAACTAAAACTAAATGCATCACTGCTAGCTCCACCGATAGACTATAAAGGCTGGGAGAAAATTTCATCCAGGTCCAGAGGAGCACATAAAGTACTAGGCTATCTCTTCATTCCATGTAAAAACTTACCACAAAGTTCCGTAATGTTGCTGTCACACTAGTTTTACTGTTGTGTAACTCCACTGATTTAATGAATTTGCTTCTGATTTGTACCAGTCTCAGTGAGAGAAGTACCAACCTGTGGACGTCTGAGCGGTTTTATGATTCATCTATCTCAGAATATGCATAAAAATGTCAAGAACAATCATTCTGTCAGCTTTATTTTTCATAAGACAAAATGGTGTATTGAACCACAAAGAGCTTACTGCTTAGTGAAGCTCTCTTCTGCCATTTAGGGTTTGATTCCTTCCTAGTCTCCTCAGTAGAATGGAGTGCCTTATTCATCCGGCTGTTGTTTATACCAATAAGACATGTAATAAAATTTGAGTCCCATGGTGCCAAGTACTGGAAACAGAGAGGGGAAAAATATGCTGTGGAGGTTTTTGTCTGTTGTTGTTGGTTTTCCCCTTCCACCGTTCTCTCCTGTTCATTCCACAGGAAATTATTGCTCAGAGGCCCTTTGCACCATGAACTCACTAACAGAAGCCCCAAATGTTCTAACACAGATAAGTCATCTAGATGCAAAAGATATACTTATCACAAAATAACAATATTACAATTAGCTAATAGAACAATCTCCTTTACCCCCTCCAGGATTTCAACACAAGCTGTTTCATATCACCAGTAAATTATTTCTGTGTGTGCATGTCTGCGCGAGAGAGTCAGAGAAGATTACACACCCACCACTGTATTTATTACAACATTTATTTTGGAGCTGGCAAACGTAATTTCAATTCTGGCCAAAGTGTCTAAAGAGAAAAGTTAACAAGGAAAAATCTGAGTAGTGTCTAAAACAGAGGAAGAACCTGGCTTTGAATATATGCCAGAGAAGCTTGTATATTGATGGGAAAGGGGTTTGTTTTGTTTTTTAATTTTCAGACATACTGACATTTTATGAAATCTCTTACAAAAGAGTTGTTAAAATAAAATAAAAATAAAAATATTGTTGCATTATCTTCCCAATAATATATTAGATTTATTCTGCAACAATATATAAATATCTGTTTCCCAAACACAAGACGCCCTATCGTTATTTTATATCAAAAGGTAAAAAAATAATACTTAGCGAGATTCTCTAATGATGCTTTATATCCATGAGTTCAGGTTTTAATTTCCTCCCTCTCCCCATTAGAACTTAGTGTAAACTACAAGTGGATATAGGTAAACACATGAAAGAGCTCCTTAGCTGTAAATCACCATAGCTCTGCTGACTTCAATGGAGCTACATCATCTTATACTGGTTGAGGATCTGGTCCAAACTTATTAACCCCTTCAGTATTTTAAACCAATTGGATAAACCCATTCTTTACTAGCCATAGACTTCTTCTTAAATCGCATGACATGAAAAGTTGAATCCCCATTTACCCATAGAATCATTAGTAAGTGGAAGTAATGGAGCCCAAACAAGGCCTTTTGACCTTTGCTTATGCTCAGAATTATAACAGATTGTGCTTGTGCCTCCCTAAGGCTATGTCTACACAGCAGCATTATTTCGGAATAACGTAAGTGCGCATCTACACAGCAAGCCTGTTGTTTCGAAATCAATTTGAAATAAATTCGAAATAACAGGCTTCTTACTCCCACTTCTGTAAACCACATTTCATGAGGAGTAAAGGAAGTCAGGGGAAGAGTGCTTTATTTAGAAATAACTGCTGTATAGACGCAATTAGTGTAGCTCAAGTTGCATAGCTTATTTCAAATTTAGCCTTGCTGTGTAGACATACCCTAAGTATGGAAATAGTCATCACTGTCACTGACATTTAGCCCGTGCACATTCAAGGTGCATCTGCACTGCACCTTTAGCTTGAAATATGCTATGCAATTTGAGCTATGCAATTTGCATAGCTTATATTGAGTTAATTTCAAAATAACGTATTTTGTAATGTGGCGCTGTCTACATAGCGCCAAATTTTGAAATACGGAGCTATTCCGAAACATCTCTTAATCCTCATAGAATGAGAGCATCGGAATAGTGCGCCTGTTATTTTGAAAGCTATTTCGAAATAAAGGGCATGCTGTAAAGACACGGAAAATGCTATTTCAGGGTACCAGAAGTATCCCAAAATAGTGCCACTCTCTAGATGCATCCTCAAAGACTTTGCACAACATGGTGGCAAGACCCTCATATATTAGTGTCCAGAAAGATAGCCTGACATCTTCTAAGATAGAAGACTGTTCCAAAGTTCTTGGGGTTTTTTTACTTTAGCAATCTGTATTATGCCTTAAATAAGTATACTCATAACAATCTAACACCCCTATATAGGCATCTTCACTGCACTTCACTCAAAAGGAATCTGAGCACTGATGTTGTTAGGTTTTAAATGCAGAGTCTTTTGCATGTGAATATTTATCTGCATAAAGCATTCAGTGCATAAAAAAGGGTCTCGGTAGCCCATTCTTAAGGGAAAGGTAAATTCCAGATCAAAACTTCACAGTTAGCCCCTTTCTCAATACAGGACTGAACTAAATTGCTGGACTCTAATTATCCATGAACGTGGGAAACTTTGGATTAGGTCTAAACTTTATAGCTCAGGCCTGTCTCAAACTAGTAGTATGTTATCTTGAACTCTGAGGCAAACCATCAAAATAAGGAATCTTGGTTATTTAGGCAGCTGGAACATATCCTCCAATCTGAGGCTCTAAAACTTGCCTGGACTCTTCTAGGGATACATATTGTATGATGGCAGCAAGATCATTTCCCCAACAGTAATATTAGACCACATTTGAGAGACAATTTTACTGCATCCAAGACAAAACATTTTTCACGATTGTCCCAGTGCTATTTTGCTCCTGCGCTAAAAATCAGAGAAACAAATGAACCTCAAGTAGAAATAAGACAGGCTTCAACTGAATGAGAAAATTGTAAGTGTGTTTGAAATCATTTGAGACCCTGGTGGAACTGAGCACAAAGGATTACTTCTCCAACCTGTGTTTGTAATTGGGTAATAGGAATTACAACCGCTGAGTTTCAGCTCTCCATCCTCATCTAAATTTAATCTCACTCTCCGGGGTGCTCAGGAGAGCACTGAAAATCCATGCTAATGGGAGATTTTACAGACAACACACAATATATCGAATGCTAGATCTGAAAGCAGAAGCCCATAGTAAACTCGGAAAGAGGGAGAGAACAAGATAGAAGTTATGTGATGATGGCCAATTGGCTCACTGAGTTCTGCTAGCACTTGGGTCAGCCCAGGGAGTTATTGCAGTTGCAAAGGGTGTTCTCACGTACTGCAAACTTGTTTCTTGAAGTACCTCAGGTGGGCACCTTCACCGGAGCATTCAGGAGTTAAACAAACTCTCTAGAGTAGAGACAGGTGAATACTGAAAAGAGATACCTGTGAAAAATTTCCTCTGATTTTATCATGAGCCAGACTCACACTTCTTTAGTTTTTGCACATTCATCCAATTAGGGAACAGAGATAATAGAGGCCAGATTCCCTGCTGGATTAAATTGGCACAGCTCCCTGGTCTTCCATTTACACCAGCAGATAATTTGACCACATGGTACTTGTCTGCCAACATGGCACTTTTCTGAAATATACAACAAGCCCACACAGTAGGAATTCTGTACACTTGCAGAGAACTGTTTGCAAAAAATTCAGAGTTAAAAAGAACTGCAAACAATTTTGTCAATAATTTCTAATTACGAATAATATCTTTGAGGATATCCACAAACAAAAATAATAAGGCAGAATTTACTGGATACATTGGTTTGTTTTCTTTTGTGCTAATTATTCACTTAAGTCTGCACCGGAACATGATCCATGTTTACAGCATTATGAGCTCATAGACTTTAAAGACAGAAGGGACCATCATGATCATTTAGTCTAACCTCCTCCACATTGCAGACCACAGAACCTCACCACTCTTATAACAGACCCCTAACCTCTGGCTGAGTTACTCAAGTCTTCAAATCATGATTTCAAGTCTCCACCATTTCCACTAGAGTAAGGAGAAAAAACCTCAGGTGTCTGCCATTCTGACCGAGCAAAAATTTCTTCCCAGTCCCAAAACCCACCAGCCAGACATCTGGGAAAGAATTCTCTGTAGTAACCCATGTATTGTCTCATCATTGTCCATTGGCGATATTTGCTCTGAGTTTCCTATGCATCTATTCCACTGAAAATGATAGCTCATACATTCAACACTGAAGGCTCGGGCTACAAACATCAATTTTTTTATTCAGTGAGGGACAGATTCTGGCAACTTTTCCCATTCTGTGTAGGCCAGCAAGTAGCCCTATCAAAGAATCCTTGCCCTACTTGTATGGCCAAATCTATAGCTCATATGAATTGGCTTAACTCTATTGAAGTCAATTGAGCTATGCAATGCTCAAGAAGCTGAGAAGCTGACCCATGGAATAAAACTATTCAGTATAAGTAAAGTAATCAGCTGACCTTGAATCAACAATAGGTTTGTGGGAGATTAAAAAGTGGGAGAAGAATGAGGAAGCTACACACTTAAATCAAGATATTTCAGGGTTATTTAAGAATAATTTCCCATGCACTGCATACCACAAACTGATTCAAAGAAATTCGTATGAAGTTGAGAAGAAAGATGAACTTGTGATTAAAATACTGGCCTGGATGATCAGACAGGAATGTTCAATTGCCAGCCCTGACAAAGGCTTCCAGTATGAATTTAGGCTTAATCTCTTCACAGAGCAGGGATAATGGTATTTCCTTTCTCCCACACTTTTTCTGTTTTGTCTGTTTAGAGTACAAGATTAGCTCTGAACTGCCCATTGCTAGGTGTGTGTACTGTGTCTTGAACATATAGTCTAGGCCCTTGGGGCACAGCTATAATTTAAATGTAGTTTGATCTAGCAATATGAATGAATACATCAATCCCAGCAACTATGACAATATTAACCCTCACTGCTTCAGGTAATGGTTTTCTCTGTTTAGTCCCACAGTCATTGCATAGAAGCTTTAAATTTTAAATCAAGAGCCCTGTAGGAATGTAACACAAAACTGTAAAAATATAAAAATATTTTGGCAAATTCTGGCAAGAGTTCACCTCAGAATATGTGAGGCCCTTTGCCATCCTCTTCACCATCCAACAAAGAAATTCAGGACACTGCAAGTCAAACTGAGAATTAAAATGCTCTTCTTTTGCCTCTGATGTTGGGAAAATGAGAAAAGGGTGGATATCAATTTTGCTGTTGGAACAAATCTTCCAGCTACCTGTTGGCTGTTCTCATCCTACACAACAGCTGTCCTCTTTGTCATCTGTGCTAGTAGTACACAGGAGAGATTATACAGACTCATCCTGAATCTTTTTCCTCAGAAGTTAGGACCTCTTTCTTTGTGACAGAACACATTGTCTCTCCTTCCCACCCACTCTGCCTCTGTGCTCTCTCTCAGACCTCTGCTGACAGCTTTCTGCCTCATTTACTGGAGAAACTGACTGCAAGGGAGAACAGTGACTAAAAAATAATAATGGTATACATATGTACTCTACATTGTTTCCAATTTACATAAGCACAGTTTCCCTAATAGTGAAAGATAGACAGGACTGACAAGAGTAGCAGCCTGAGAGAAAGGGAATTCACTGGGAAAAAAGGCAGTGAGTCACTGAAAATTACTGAGAGACACATGTCTAGTTCTCCAACAGTGGTTAACATGCTAAAAACAAGTTTGGTGGTGGTGGGAGAATAATTCTGAACTGATCCTTTTTGCCAAGGTGCCTCCCATAACTATTTTCACAGCAGGAAGCCCTCAAGAGCCTAGAAGTTTAAACCGGGATCTAATTAAAGAACTTATATTGCCCCATGCAAAGGCTTAAGATCAATATTAATAGAGTAATAATGATAGTTGGCATCAGTAGCTGCTGCTCCTCACTTATAAACATCTCATTCTTTGCTTCACTAAAATCAAATTATAGTACTCTCTTGCTCCAGGCTCTTAAGCAGTCAGAGTTTAATAAAAATTTAGCAGAAAACAGTATTGGCATCACTGGGGTGGAAGCCAGACAGGGTGGACTGAGTAGGACTGGGTAGACAGGTGCATGTGTCTGAGGGTATGTCTACACATCGCTGTTATTTCAAAATAACTTTCCTAGCGTCTACACAAGCCAACCGCCATTTCAAAATTAAATCGAAATAGTGGAGAGCTTATTTCATATTCCTCATTCCACAAGGAATAATGCCAATTTAGAAATTGCTATTTAGAAATAAGCGCTGTGTAGATGCTTATTTCGAAATAGAGGGCCTCCAGCCCTTCCCAGGGTGCCCTGGTGGCCACTTTGGCCTCAACCAAGAACACTCCTCTCCTTCCCGGCCTCCCCAGAGTCCTTAAAGGGGTAGACTCTGGCCACAGTGCCTGTGCCAGCTCCAAGCCTGCCAGCCCAGAGCCAGCAATCACTGCCCCTGACCCAGTGGCCCCAAAACATGAGCCAGCAAGCCAGCCCTCCACTGCTCCCCAGGAGTAGTCTGCCAGCTCCCAGGAGCCTATCAGGGCCCAGAGAAGGCGGGTGCCTTCCTGGTCCAGGGTGGAGATCATGGACTTTATTCAGGTTTGGGGGGATGCCCCCAATGTCCATGATCTCCACACTAGATGGGGGAACACGGCCGTCTATGGCAAGATAGCTGCCAGCCTGGGCCACCAAAGGCCACATGAGAACCCAGGAGCAGGTTTTCATGAAAATCAAGTTGGTCCGCCGAGACCCCTAACCCTGAACTTCCCTTCCCCTTTCTTCTCCTTGCTTCCCCCTTCCAGCTCCCTCCTCCCAGGTTTTCCCCTCACCTCTCCCACCCTCTCTCCTTCCCTCTCCCACCTCCTTTCCCCAGTCTCACCAGAGTTTCATTCCCCCCTACACTTTTGTTAAATAAAGAGAGTTTGTGTTCATGAAAATACAAGTATTTTATTTGACATCAGGAAGGAGGGTTAGAGAGGGGTAAGTGGAAAGACGTGAGGGAGGAATGAGGCACAAGCCGGCTCTTATTGCTCCTCAGGGTGGAAGCTGTCCCGCAGGGCCTCCTGAATACTGACAGCCCCCCAATGGACCTCCCAGATGGCAGCCTGCAGAAAGTGCAGCTGGGCTCACAGCAACGTGTCCACAAGAAGCACCAGAGTGCCCAGGGGCAGCTCTGGCTCCATGTTGCAGAGTGCTGTGGTGTCCCGAGTGAGGGCAATCAGAGCACGCAGAGACAAAATGTTTTACCTCATTGAGGTAGGCAAGCAACCAGGGAAACCTGAGAACCGGCTGTCTGGGGGTGGGGGGTCCCTTTAAGCACAGGCCTCAGATAGCCTCAGGCAGCAGCCACACAAAGTAACTCCTGACTTGATGCCCTGCCGGACCTGGTTCCGGCTGGCCTTAAATGCAATTCAGCGTCCACTCACGCTGTAGTGTAGACATGCCCTGAGAATTGTTTTTAAAAATGTGATGCCTAAACTGTGTTCACAAAATATGCACACTCAAACACAAATAGGTGATTGGGTAGACTAAGATGCATACACAGATACATATACTTGTTCTTCCAAGTGCATGCTTGCAAAATTATTGGTTTGCTCATTTTGTTGACACAATTCATGCACATTAAGGCCTCATTTTTTAAAATTATGGTTCTACAAGCTACAATTCAGTTCAGGTATAAGCAGATATTTGTTTTGCATTCAAAACTTTACTTTCACAGTGTAGGCCACTTAGGGTCATCTAACTGCAGAGTTTTCCAGAAAAAACGGTTGTTTTTCCGGGAACACTACACTTATGTCCATACTGCAATTGCGTTCTTTTGGCAGAAAGTCGAAAGAACTCAGGGTTTTTCCGACAGCGGTAAACCTCTTTCTATGAGGAAGACGCCTTTTGCCGAAAGAGGCCTTTTGGGAAAAAAGGTGTGTGTGGATGGGAAAGAGAGGGATTTTGTTGGGTTTTTTTGAAAGAAGAGGCTTCCAGGAAAAAACACTGTTGCCCTGGTGGCCACATAGTAGTCACAACTTAAATGTGAGATAGCATCCAATCAATGTGGACACTATCTTTCGAAAAAGCAGATTGCCTTTTTGGTGTGCTTTTGCTGTGTGGACGCGCTCTTTCGAAAGAAGTATTTCTGGAAGATCTCTTCCGGAAAAGCTCCTTCCGAAAGAAGCCTCAGTCTATACATAGCCTTAGATATCCCAAGACCTGGATGGACTTGAATATCAGAGGTCAACTTACAGCCCTGTAGAAGCCAACCAAAATTTTTGCACTGTCTTCAATAGGGTCAGAATTTCACAGATGTAGAATTATTACACTCGCAATCTGTAGGTCCAAAAATGGAGGGCAGCGTCTAAAAATTAAATAGAAGTCCTACAAAAAGTGGAAAACAGGTCAAATCACAAAGGATGAATATAAACAAATAACACAAGTATGTAGAGGCAAAATGTGAAAGGTGTTGGGGTCACCCTGATATAAAACTTAGGCTCATAAGAGCCAAGGTGTTGCTGGCTGACTGCAGCACAGACACAGGCATAGCTAGAATGAGTTGCATAGTGGAGGTAGCTTGTGAACAGTCCAGGGTGGAGTCTATAGCAGTGAGACATTGTAAAGGACATCTCAAGTTAGAGGGCAGGGGTGACACAGCTTCTCAGTCTGCATTTCACCCTGGTATTTCACACTAATTGATTCTTTTTTGCCTTCATAACATCTCCTGGGAATGAGTTCCACAGGCTGACTGTGTGTTGTTTGAAGAAATAAGGTCTTTTGTTTGTTTTAAACCTTTTGCCTGTTCGTTTCACAAGAGACTCTTGGTTCCTATAACACTTCTGTATTCACTTTCTCCAGACCATTCATGATTGTATAGACCTCTAGTATATCCCCCTTTACTAATCTCTTTTCTAAATTTGATCAGTCTTTTTCATCTCTCCTCCTATGAAAGCTGTTTGATACCACTAATAATTTTTGCCCTTCCCTGTAACTTTTCAGTTTCTATTTTGTTAAGATGGGGAAACAAATACCACGAGCAAGTTTTGAGCATACCCTAGATTTTTTTATATAGTGACATTATGATATTTTCTCTCTTATCTATCCCTGCTACTGCATATTGAGTACTATTCATGATGACTACAAGATCTCTTTCTTGGGTGGAAATAGCTATGGTAAACACCATCATTCTGTTGTGTTTAGCTAGAATTACATTTTCTCCAATCTGTATTACTTTGCCTTTATCTACACTGAATTGCATCTTCAATTTTGTTGCCTAGTCACCTAGTTTTGTGAGATCCCTTTCTAACTCTTCACAGTCATCTTTGGACTTAAATACCTCAAATAATTTAGTATCATCAACAAACTTTGCAACTTCATTATCTACCCCCTATTGCAGATAATGTATACAAGGATGAAGAACCTTTTTCAGATCGGGGCCACTGACCCACAGAAAAATCAGTCAGTAGTCAGACACAAGTGAGAAGCAAAAAACAAAAAACCTTACTGACCTGACATCAGCTTGCCCAGACCCTCTAAGGCCAAATCAAGGCAAGCCAATCCATAAATTCTAGGTTCCTCATCCCTGATAAGTACATTGAATAACACATTCCAAGTACAGATCCTTGGGGAACCCCACTTGCGAAAACTATTTATTCCTATCCTTGTTTCCTATATTTTTACTAGCTACTGATTCATCAGAGACTTCTAAGAACATGACATCCATATTTTTTTCCTCAAAAAACAACAACAAACATATGAAAAACAAAAATCTGTGATTCAGACTTTATTTTCTGTACTTGGCTCTTCAGCTGGACTATATTTTCTATGACTCACAGGAGCAGCTTAGCCAGAGAAGAAAGCATGCGACAGCAAGAAATATGCAGTCCACAGAGCTTGGACAATAGCACAGAATGGGATCACAAGATACCTGCACTACAATTCCCATGAGTCACAGTGGTGGCCATTCTACATTTAAAACAAATGTTTTCCATTTTCTGATTTTTTTTTTACATTTTTCACCAAAATTTGTCAAATTTTTCACCAAAAATTTGACATTTTCCATGAAAAAGAAAGTATTTTCTGATCAGCTCTAATATTGACATCCGAAATTTCCCCTAGATAAATACTAAATTTAAAACTTTTTTTTTATCTTTTTGCAGATTTTTAAACTAAATATTAACTACCTTCTATAGAATGCCATTTTTGTTTTAATACCGTGGGAAAGTATGGCACCTTGAGATGCCTCAACATAATAGTGCACTGTACAGGATACGCTGTTGTTACTTTTGTAATTGTGGTGTTAGTAAAGGGCAGCTTCACCCTGAGGGTACGTCTACACAGCAGGGCTTAACTCCAAATAAGCTACGCAAATTGAGCTACATCAACTGCATAGCTTATTTTGAAATTGGGAGTGTCTACACAGCACTTATTTTGAAATGGAGCACTCTTCCTCCGACTTCCCTTACTCCTCGTACGAGTGTTATACAAGTCAGAGTAAAAAGTCCTCCAGCTTGACAATATTTTGAAATAACTGCCTGCTGTGTAGACACGGATTAAGTTATTTCAAAATAACTCTAGTTATTTTGAAATAATGTTGCTGTGTAGACGTACCCAAGACCAAATGGACTGAAACATGACAAAGGATGTAGTTAGTGAAGGGTATGTCTTTCATGCAGAGGAACAAAGTCATATTTTATAGGCCCTTCACTTTCTTTCAGTGGTTTATATTATTGCTAGAGGAATCACACCAGAACTGAATTGTGGCTACAAGCAATGGAAACACTCCAGAAGTCTGAATCTCGGTCATCTCAAATGGACAGAGTTAAGGCTGACACACTAAGTTTTCTTTTCTGTAATAGATACTTGGATCAGAAAGTCATAGTGTAAGTTGCCATAACCTCTTAACTAGCCATAGCAGTGTTAGTAGCACTCATTCGGTCTGAGATACATTCAACTATTTTAGGGCCAGATTCTGATGTCCTTATTTATACTGAAAGTATCTTATGCCTCATGTGATCCTGCTGAAGCACTAAGTAATTTTCAGTAGATTAATATTATCCTCCTTTGTTGCATTCTTTCACTCTACAATAAGATTTCTTGCAGGGAATTGTGTTAACAGACTTGGTTGTGGTACTACTCTGCCACTGTTGCTGTTCATTGCATTTTTAAACATGTCCTCTTCATATAAATTGGAAAACGGATTTATGCTTGATTTGCCTTTTTGCTGCCACTGTAAGATATATTTAAATAGTGCTTGCTCACTGCCACAGACATTCAAGTAATTTTACAGATTTCATCTGAGCTTTCTGACTTTGCTGTTTACACATACACAGCCTATCCCCCACAAGTACATATCCAGGGAATAGTAAGTTGTTTAGTAACCCATCCTTGAGAAGCTAGGAACTACAAATGTCAGAAATAATTGCAAATTCAGTTTAAAACTGTTGGACACTCTGGATCCGAGTCACACATCCAACAGGTACACAACTGAGAGCAAAAACAGTTCCCTTCTGTCAGGCTGTCTACACACCAGCGTTACTTCAGAATAACTAACATTATTCCGAAATAACAGTCGTATCTACACAGTAAGCAGTTATTTCAACATAATGTCAAAATAATGTTGAGCTGAAGGATTTTTTACTCCTGTAACCTTCATTTCACAAGGAGTAAGGGAAGTCAGAGGAAGAAGGCTCTAACTTGGATTTCCTGCTGTGTAGACACAGCCAAAAGCCGAAATAAGCTATTTTGACTTAAGCTACACAATTGACGTAGCTCCAGTTGCACTGCTTATTTCAGCTTTAGTTCTGCTGAGTAGAAGTGCCCTCACTCCTTTAAAATGATTATTTTTAAAATACTCAGCACAGAATACTTGAGACACTGAATTGAAACTTATTAGCAAAATAGCTAAAGTCAGATTCAGAATTGTATATCCCTTCCTAAATAAAGAGGGTACTTTAAAAGTTAGAAACACTTTTGTCATGGCTTACTCTTGTCGAAGCATTACATTTGGCACTAGGGATAAAAGTAGAGCATTTAAGGGATTTGGTTGCAGCAGCAGAAAGAATATTACAACCATTCTGTCAGGAAGTGAGGGTGGGGGGTAGAAGGAGGAGTACACTGGGGACTTGTAGGCATTGTGGGAAAATCCAGGGAATGCTCCAGGTATGGAGATCAGCCCTGTAACTCATTCCAAGGGAGAGTAAATCTCACCCACCCTGAATGAATCCCATGGGTTCATTAATCACTGACAACCCCATGGGTTAAAAAAAAAATGTGAGTCAGACATAAGAATCATGAGATTGGCTTGGAAATCATTAGGTTTAAAAAAAAGTTAAGTTCTTTTCCTTTACTTCTGGATTCTGAGCATTTAGAAGTCATATTTTGAGGCTTTTCTCCAAAAACACGAGGTACAGAAACTTGCTTTTAAAAAAATCTGAGATTATCCCATAATTTTAAGAATCCAGGAAATGGATCTTGCTGGAATACATTAAATGTCATGAGGTTCATGACAAAAGTCACAAGAGTCGGCAAAACTGGGATTCTAGCATAATTTTTCTTTTCCTTTACCCCTTCTTATATTACCTCAGGCCTTATATTATTTGAGTTCACTGTATATGTTTCTTCTCTATTTAGGAATGAGTGTCACCATTTTTCTCTCATGAAAACTGTGTGATATAATACATGGAGTTATAGAAATAGCCCCTTTTAGCAGACTAACTTATTTATAGTCTGATCCTCCCACTCTTACTCATGAAAGTTTGTCTAACTGAAAATCATTAGGACTTCTAGTCTAGACTAGAATATATTTAATCTATCTGAGGTATTTATAGGGTACCCAGCAGTGTTCCCTCTAAGATTTTCCATCCATGAGCAGAGTGAGATAGGTCTTGAGCACCAACAATGAGGTCATGTGCGCTTGTTCAGATGTGTGCCACTGTGGTACCCACCAGAGACGCTGTTCGCCA
>CM057846.1:160402351-160419471 GCA_030068395.1 Apalone spinifera
AAGCGGCTGATTTTCCGGAATAAGTGGGCCTGTGTAGACACAGCCTTGGAGTTTGGAGGAACCAATTGCAAGGTTCAGATGATGAGATACGAAGTGGATCAGAGTACATAGCAACAAATATCTGACCGAGCAGCATGATCTTCAGAGTGAGCTGGAATCAGGAACTCCTATATTCTAATCCTAGTGCTTCCAGAAGGGTGTTGTGTGGTTTTGAGCAACTCATTTAACCAATTTATAAAACAAGGACACTCATTTTATTGATCTGTCCGGGTAGTTAGTTTGTGAATCATGCTTTGAAGAGGTAATCATATTTTCAACATAGTATTGTTCTGAGGTCAGCCTTGCCAAGATATTTTAACTTGCATATGTTTTTTGAGGCTGCCTTATCCTCTGCATCACATGTGTGTTTCACTTCAATGAAAAGGTCTCTTACAATCCATATTACTGGTAGCTACACTGCAGCACCGGGTCCATTGTGCTAGGTGCTGTCCAGGCATGCAGTGAACACTTGCCCTCAAGAACTCACCCTCTGGATTACACAGAGCTGAAAAGGGGGGGAAGTAAGTTACTGTACATTAAGCAGAGATCTCAGCTCCCCACCAGCCTAGACTCTGTCAGCTGGTCATACCTTGTAAGCATTGTGACAGTACTTTTTTAAGAGAAACCACTACTATAGCATCCATACAGGCACAAAGTCAGGGGCAGGCAGGGGGATAAATAGTGTGGCCTGCTGGTGGGCTCTGCTCATTTATGGAATGGAAATAGAAAAAAAATGAGGCCCCCACATTCAGATCGAGAGGTGCCAACTCACAGAGCATCCCTTGGCAGCACAAGCCAGGAATGCTCAGCGAAAATGGCCAGTTTATTGATTGCTGCTCTTTTCATTACCTGGTCTACACAGCTGATTAGATCTCAACTGAATCAAATTGCAGGCTCAAGTTCAGCAAGCAGGTCGGCAGCCTGCACAAAGAGAACTCGGTGACAGGCTGCTGATGCTGGGCTAACGGGAACCAAACAAATAGCCGGAGTGCTAAGGATCAGATTTAGGAGAGTATTACATTTAGAACCTTGTGCAAAGTTAAGGTACCTCTTGTACCTGAACTTAATTAAGGCAGAATTGGGCACAAGATTTTTAAAAATGGCTGCATAAAGTTGGGCTCCCCTGTCCACATTTAAGTGGCTTTTTTTTCCATAAGGGCTGAGTGCTCAGCACATCCCCCTGATTTCAACCACACAGAGCTGTGGAAGCACCACCACTCGGAAAATGATGCCACTTACTAATCTACTATATATTTGAGAGAGTCTCTCTGTTTGCTCAAGAACTCTCCTAAATGGTATGAGCTAGGACCACCAAATATGGTAGGCAGCTTCTTCTTATCATAGCTAACAGCAAGGGAAGGGTTTGGTTGTGCCAGGAAAATGGGATGTGCCTGAAATGGGATTGCTTCTCATAAAAGCATACAGGAAAGAGAAAGAATCAGTAGGCAGGTGAAAGGGGCTGGCTGGAAGGGCACTCCCCACCCTCCTCCAGGACTGCCCTAGTCCTTTAAGAAGGGCTGAAGCTCCTCCCAATTCATACGGGGATATTGCTGGCTGTTCCTCTTTGTCAGAGAGTGAGCGGAGAAAATGCATAGTTCGCTGCATTCCTCACTTGGCTGGGAAGTGTAGGGGGCAGATGAACCTGTACCTGCCCCATCGAGGGGATATGCACCCCTCTCCTAGCTGTGCCTGCTGGAGCTGCAGCAGCCTTGGAGAGGCACTTCTCACCTGGCCCCAAGCTTCTGCAGTGAGAGGGGGCTGTGGTAGTTCTGTCCCCCCAGGGCAGCCTCATCCCCAACCACACCTCAGAGCAATGATTTCAATGAAGCATGTACATTTTCATTTTATTTTCCAAAAAATAAAAATTAAATGATAAAAATAAAAAATAAAAATAAAAAAGGACCCAAGAATGTGTGGTAAATCTTCTAGTATGAATATAAGAATATAAAATTTAGAGACCCAAGCTGCAAACAACAGTATGTTAAGTAGATATAATCTTTAGAGCCAGCATAACAAAAGCATTGGAAGTGAAGTGTAAGAGCCATATTTCCTCTGACCAACCAGTTCCAGTGCATAGGAAATACACTGCTAGAGTCCTTCACTGTATAATAATGATATACGTTGTACCTACTCTGCCTTCCTCTATCAGGTAACAAGGATCTTACAGCTCAGGATTGTGCATGTAAGACAGTGGAATGTTAAGGCCTATTTTGGGAGAGTGAAGAGTTTCTCACTCCATTGCAGGATGGTGGATGAGGCACAGTATGTGAAGCATGTAAGGTGCTCCCTCATCCAGACCAGGCATAGGTGTGGGAAGTAAGGTTGTGGGGGCTGCTGCAATACCCCCAGGTTTCATGCAGGACTCTACTCCTAGACCTGCACCCTCCACTTCTGGGACCCCACAGGGGATCTTGGCTGTTGGCCTCATGCCTTACCAAGCTGTAGCCCCAGCCTCAACTCCTTTACCCCTGTCTGGGTCTCCCCACCAGAGTCATAGCCCTGCTCCCTGCCCCAGCTTTGGGGAGGTGGGCTGTGGATAGGAGTACAGGAGCTTTCTTTGAGTACCTGCACTATTAAAAGTGTTCCAGTGCCACTGATATGAGGTGGAAAGAAGAGGTAGTACCTCTGGTCCACAGAAGCAGAGATTATAGATAGATCATTTAATTAAGGATAGTGGTGGTTTGTGGCAAATATCTGAATATTAGATGGGGAAATGGGGCCAAGGATAGTGAGGTTAGATGAATATTTGGAGAAGGCACCTAAATTATGGATTGCCTCTCTTTTAAATATTTGGTGAATTTTTTGTTTGCTTTATTATAATTTTGAGTTTCTAAAACTGTTACTCTAATTTGATAAATACACAATTGCCATCTTAATCAACTCAACTATTCTAGTCTGAGAATATCCTCAGATTTTATATTTTCTGAAATATGGATTTTAAAAAAATACTTATATCCCAGTTATAACCAATCTAATGCTAAAAATCTTCAAAGTTGCTGCACTTGGGGATGAGAAAATCCTAAATTCCTGATCTCAGGGTACATCTATACCTTTCCAGTAGAGTAATTTCCAGATCACACTTTGATTGAGCAAGTACACTAAAAAACACCAGCATGGCCATGGCTACACAGGTGGTGGCACAATCTAGCTGCCCCATGTATAATTCCATCCAACTCCCCCATGTATATACTCTGGCAGCTAGCCCTTGTGGCCACAGCATGCTAGCTCAATCAAAGCTACTGCTAAGAACATTTGCTCAAGGGGGAAAGTTATTCCTCCTGTCAAAAGGTAGACCTTAGAAACAATGGCAGCGTCAACTGAGAATGTGATTGCTTCAAGCAGTCACACTGGACCTCTCCATCTTCACAATGTTAAATCCATAGCATGAGGTACAGACTCTCTCTCTAAACTATGTAGCACACAGTGGATTTTATAGCACTTGCACATCCCAGACTATGCTTGCAGGCCTTGTAATCCTCATCACTGTAAGCTTACAAATATCCAGGGTGAAATTCTAGCCCCATGGAAGTCAATGGAAATTTTGCCATTGACTTCTGTGGGATCAAGATTTCACATTATGTTTCCTAACTGCTAGATTTATGACTAATCTACTAGGCTACAGTGCTTCTGATGACCACATCAACTCTTTGAGCCTCAGTTTCTCTTTACCATTCCCTTTACCATTTACCACAAGTTACTTAGGTATTCAGGAAAGTACTTAAGCACATGCATGACTAAGTATATCAATTGCATCATTGACTTCAGTGGAACTACTTAGTTATATCTAAGGTTAGTACATAAATATCTTCCTCAATCAGGGCCAATCCATCAACCTGCATAACTCAGACTTGTACACATAAAGAACAGGATACACAATTTGTACAGTTCCAAAGTATTTCATAGACACAATGCACATAATTCTAGTGACCTCACATATTTAAGATTTGTCAGACCTTTGTTACATTTGGGGGAGAGGGGGAGGCTGACATAATTGCCAGGCCCCTGCGCAAGGTGGGGATGTGGCTGTGCTCCCAGAAGGGGTGGGGCCTTGAGTGGAAGGGGAGGGGTCTCAGTTGAAGGGTGGGACTGGGGGCTAGCCTCCCCCCTCTAGCCCATAGCACCAATAGAATGTACCATCCAGGGTTCTGGTTGCGGCCATTGCCACAGTAGCATCGGTGGCCAAAAGCCATGGGCCCTTTTGAATTGCCAGGCTCTGGGGTGGTTGCTCCCTTTGGAACCCCCCTACCTTGCCCCTTCAGCAGGCCTAGTTACATGTTAATATAGTCAGTAGGGCAAACTCAGAGACAATTTGTCTGTTTCTAATCTAAAAGTAAATGTTTTCCTATAAGGAAAAATATTTTGATGGCTGAGTGTCAAAAGTTTTTTGCTGCCAAAAAAGCCACAGATAGACCTCTGCATTCCATACTTACCAACCCAGTGTCACCAAATCAATAGGTGTGGGCCCATGAATGAATGTATTAGGATTAGACTGAAAAGGATTGTACCTAGTTCTGTTCCCCTTACCGAAAAGGAGTTGACATGTTGCGTAAATTTCAAATTAAAATATGAAACTTTTATCAGCTGCTTGAGCTACAGACAGCCCTGCTTAAAGTCTGAACAACTAAAACAAAACACACAAATATTTTCTAAACATTTTAATGGGCTTATTAAGAGGCGTCATTAAAAAAAACAATCAAAAAGAAAATCTTCTCTTGAACAACTTCTGAACAGATCTCATACATATGAACAGGCATTGCCTCAGAACACTCCACAATGATCACACATTCCAATCTCAGTACTGGGAATACTCCAACTGCATAGCCCAAGTGGATATTTAGATTTTACCTGCTGTAATTCAGCTTGATTCTGGACAATATGACACAATGGAAGGATAGGAGACTCATTCCTCATTGTGGGCTCCATCTGGAATGTGCTTGAGCACTCTGGCACCAATCCTGCAAAGCACACAGACACAAGTGCTTTGCTGATTGGGATCAGAGCATTAGTACTCTAGAGGATCAACCCCTTATTCCCAGTCAGCTTCTCTAGCAGTTGCCTCTTACCTGCTCTGCATTTCCCCTCAAACTGATGCCAGTTCTACTTCCTGAACAGGCAACAGAAGTGAAAAGTTGGGATATATTAGTAGTGAAGACACTGGCTTCCTCCAAGGACTAAAAACCTCACATCAGTGAGGCCCTTAATATTCGTCTCCAAGCAAAGGACCTGATCCTGCAAGCTATATCACAAAAGCATCCCATTGCCTTCAGATGAGTTTCTCCCTATTTTACTGTTGCAAGCCCCCTCACAACTGCCTGCACAAACACTGGAGGAGGCTTTATACCTACACATTGAAATTTCCAATGGGAAAAGTATATGAAATCACCAGGTCCGTGCCTATGTTAACGCAGGCACGTTATATTCCAACAATATATTCTGTCTTTAAATACTGTGGTTGGCTTTTCAATGCTTCCTTTTTGAACTATTATGCAATATAACAAACCTTCTTGTTAATCAGTCACTTGGTATTCAGGTTACATTTTCAATTGCATCATAAATCTGTTATGTAAGGCCAGAATGTACACTTCCTGCAGATCCAGCACTTTAGCCCTCAATGTTTTGACCCCAACATGCAATTTTTCATTATGCTTCCTACATATTATCTTGCTTGGACCCCAAGAGCATCCCTCAAGACCTCAGCCTCATAGCTCTGTAAAACTATTTGTTTTCACCTTCCTTGTTGTTAATTATTGAACATTGTGTGTACAAAGTGAGGTTCTTGAGAGTTCACAAGTTTAAATGTCACCATTATCCTCGACACATTCCTTTTCTCTTCAACCAATATGATAAATATCCAAATATGAAACACACACACATCTCACAAATAAAAGTTGGCCACTGTGACTGCGAAATGTCACCATCTTTCAGCAAAAATCAGGTTTACATTTGCAGAAAAACCCGTAAAACAAAAAACACCTTTCTCTATTGAAATCAGAATAAATAAGTAAATAAAGGCCAATACCACCATAAAAATAAGATTCTCTTTTTGCAAATTCTTACTTCACAGCTCTGTTATGATATCTTCTCCTTTTGAGGAGAAAATACCTCTGACCTGGTTTTTGCCTCTTTTATCTCAATAGTGCACCAAGTTATAGAAACATCACAGGATATTATCAAGTCTAAAGAGAAGACTTTACCCTTCCTATCACAAAAAAAGTTCTCTTCAGTGTCCATTCTTGACCTTATGTAACAAATAATTCTCAACATCAATCTTCCATGTATATCAAAAAATCATTTGTAGAATTCAGTATACAGAACTAGTGTGGAGGATTCTGAGTCAATCTAACTATCCATCTGCTGAATCCATCTCAAGAGGCAATGGGTATGTAGTTAGTTATCAGTAATTGTTCTAATATTTTAAAAGAGCAGCCATGACTATGAAAGCCACAAGTAGGAAAAAAAGTTAGCAGTGATAGATGAAGTACAAAAAAGCTAAAGCACTGTGTTTCTCTGAAGTAAAAAAGTGATGAACATTATACGATTCCTATAAATTATTTTAGGACCATTCAAAGATTGAGGGGGCTCCCTTCCTCATTATTTTAAAAGCAGAAGATAGAAATGTTCTATGTCAGTCTGTTACATTTCTCAAACCACAGCAAAGCCTGAACAAATATGTGTTAGTATCTGAAACAGTGAAAGGCATCATTGCCAACAGAAAATTAATTCAAACTGCAAAATAATAATACTGATCATTCAAACTTTGGCTTTTCAATGG
This sequence comes from Apalone spinifera, assembly GCA_030068395.1. NCBI lineage: Eukaryota > Metazoa > Chordata > Testudines > Trionychidae > Apalone > Apalone spinifera. Next base: position 160,409,163 of record CM057846.1, read on the forward strand.
ATTTTTTCATTGGGAATTCAAATTCTAACAGCAGAGAAAACCCACCAAAACAACCATCCAAAATGTTAATTAGTATTTTGGGGAATATGAATCATGCAGTGAGAATTTTTTCAATTTTTTAAAAAGTTTCTTCATAATTTTAAAACAAGCAAGTATAAGATTTCAAGAAATATTGGAATGATTTTTTAAATATTTTTAAACCAGATCTACTTTCAATAAGAACAAGAACATTGGTTTGGCCCATTAGGAAAATAGTGGTGGTTTGCAAAATGTAAATCCAAAGTCTGGGTTTGGATTTTGCTGTTATACTGGTGCCTGCTCACCTGGATGCTGTGACTGTGCTTGTGGAGACAACAGTTGTCACTGAGGGTACTGAGCTTTCATTCAGCACCCACTGTTCAAAAATGGATCTGTTTGCAGAACCTATTTTGTAACTGATGAGCCTTGTGAACTGGTTCAGTCTATACATTGCTACCTAAAGTAACATGGGTGTGCTGAAACTTAGCACAGATAGCTGTGGTTTATTCCTGTGCCACCTGAATGAAGGGGTCGAACACAAATCAATGCAAAGAAAAGAGCTAGGACCAAGGTGAAACAGACTTGAGCCTACTGGGGAAGATGTTAATCCCCCTAGTCTCATTTTTCAGACACAGTCTCTGCTTACATTTCCGATTCTTTAGTATCCAGCTCACTATGACTCTCTGCAGACACAACTCACTTCCACTGGGGGTCAAATTGTCAAAGCAGATTCCTCAGAGCCCCTTCAAAAAAGCTTGATAAAAATGACACTATGAAAGCTGGTGTGTGTGTGTAGGGAGGGGGAGGTTAAGAGGAACTGTGCAAAGGTGAACTGCTGTGCAAAGATGAACTGCATTTTATAATTAGTTTAGGAGATTTTCACCCCTCCCTTGTCCCTTCTCCTCAGCAGCAGTTAGTTGCTATTTTCACCACCTGCTAATTACTGAGCACTGGTTTGTGGGAGGATTCTGCTTCACACAGCATCCCACACAGGTTGTCATTTTGTCAAGAATTCCTTCATTAACGAGCTGTCAATACACTGCCAACAGCCACCATTTGGTGTGTTCAGGGAACGGGGGCACTCTGAGGTGGAGAGTTGGCTCTCTGCAGTTTTTAAATAAATAAATAAATAAATAAATGAGGCAAGCGGCAGATGTCTGACAGTCTGTTCCTCTGTGACAAGTTGCAGCCATTTTTTTTCAAAGCCAGGCAGAAGAGGTGGCGGGGAGGGAATCTCACAGACTATGTAGGTTGTACATAGAGCCATTCCTACCCTCCCTTGCACCACTTCCTAAAGAATGTTTGGGTGCTATGAGTGTTTCTCACCCATCCTCTAACTTTAAAATGATATTACCGGGGAAAAGCTTCTAGAGCACAAAGGCAATTTGCCTGCAACCTTTGAGAAGAGTCATCCAAAATGAAATATGAAAAAAATCCCTGCCAGTAGGATAGGTGCATTCAGATCAGAGGAGTTTGTCCTTTCCCACTAATTAAATGGATTAACAAAGAGGCTGACAGGCTTTGCCTTGGCTTCCAATCACTATTCTGTGGAGATACTAATGATTTAGAAAGGATTTCAGGAAGGGAGAGGCACAAAGCCATGCTGTATTTGCACAGTCATCTTTTCTCATCTATGGGCCCCTGAGACCAAATCCCAGCTTGGTTTTACTGATTAGTTTTTGATTGTACTGTGCCTACTAGGTAGGTTTTTAAGGTTAGCACAGCTGCTGAGAATATTAGTACACTTGTCCATTCTACTCAGTATTGGAGACCCTGTGATGCTACTATTAAGATCAAGGTTTGGTTCCAAATGTCAAGCTGGATCTTAGTTGGGTTGACATTGATAACTGGAAATGAAAAGGGAAGGGGGAGATGGAAGAGAAATTGGAGTTTCCAGTAAGCAAGGAAATAAAGCATCACATTTGGACTTCCGAATGTGACAAACATTGTTCCTTTTCCCAACAGGCATCTCTGTAAATGTTAGGCAAGTTCTTGAACTGTGACTGGCTGCCTCAGGAAGGCTCCCATTATATCCAGGGTATATTTTGTTCCTCCATAATTATTTTCATCTAGGCCCCCAGAAAAACAGGTCCTTGTTGTCATTTGGAAAAATATGCCCACATATGAGTAAATGCCCGCACAATACTCCTACTTTCATGCATATGCCATTGTACAGGATTCACTCTCCCGTGAGCACTCCTCCGTGGCAGAGAGCATGACTGCAATTTTCGGCCCAGCTTTTCTCTGGGGGTGAAGATGCTCCAAAAAAGATTTCCAGTCTGTTGCATGGGATCAGACATCATCTTGCCCCCGAGCTGTGGCTGCTGGAGGGGGGGGCGGGGCCTTTTGGGTCCCAGCCCATGGACTCTGTGAGTAGCAGTTGCCTGCTCAGAGTCTCTAGTGCCTGATGCTACCTTGCTCCCTGGGCCACTTCCCCAAGAGGCTGCTTTGTCCCCACTCGCTCTCTCTCTCAGGGCTTTGAGGCTGGGTTCTCAACGCCCTCTTCCAGGTTCTACAGAGTTTTATAGCCTGTTGTGGCTAGTCTTCAGTCCCTGGATCTGGGTCTTAATCAGGTCTAAAGTTCAGCTCACACTCAGAGCTGGCTGAGGTGCTGCTGTCCTCCCAGTCAGAGCCTAGATCTGGCTGAGGTGAGCCCAGTGAGGAACTGGCAGACCGTGGCCCAGCAGCTTCTTTTATATGGGCCTGCTGGGCCCTGACTGGCTACCTCTGCTGTGTCCACTCTATCCTGCTTGGAGGACCTCTCTTCTGCTCTTTTCCCTGGGGCACAGCAAGTCCTCCAGCTGGGGCATCAGGGCCTAGTTCACCCCATCACACTCGTCCCCCCTTGGAGAAAAGTTTGATAGGGGCGTGTCCCCAAAATCAGTAATTGCACCTGCCTGGGAGAAGAAATCTGCATTCCCTTGTTGGGACCCCAGGCGATGTCCAACTGTAAAGGCTGCAATGCCAGATACCATCGTGTAATCCCAGGGTTTGTGTCCTTCATGTCGTGTAGCTACCTCAAAGGTGCATGGTCTGTGATGAGCTGGAACGGGGCTCCCAGTAGATAGTAGCACAGAGCTACCACAGAGCAGGAATGTTTAGCCATTCGCTGGCCAGTGCTGGAGTATCTGGTCTCCACTGGGTGCAGCTTTTTGCTCAAATACAGGATGGGGGACTCTGCTCTCTGGAAGTTCTGGCGCAGTACAGCCCCCCAAATCTACTGTAAATGCATCTGTGTGCAAAATAAATGGCAAAGAAAAATCATGACATTGAAGCACTGGTTAGTGCCCTACAATGTCTTTTTGAAACACCTTTTGGCATTCTGGTGTCCAATTTACAACATTTGGTGATGAAGCTTTGGTTAGATCTGACAATGGAGCTGCCAGAGTTGTAAAATGCAGAATAAACTGGTAGCAATAACTAACCATCCCCAAGAAGGCCTGTATCTGCTTTTTTGTTGTTGGAACAGGGGTTTTGTCTTGTAGGGACTGTATCTTCCCATTCCACACTAGATATCCCAAATACCTGGTCTCTTGCATGCCAAATTTACATTCCTTGGGGTTTGCTGTGAGGCCAGTTTCTTTCAGTGCCTGCAGAACAGTTGCTACATGAGTTAAGTGTGACTTCCAGTCTTCACTAAAGATGATCACGTCATCTAAATAGCCTGCTGAGAATTGCCCACAGCACCTGATCCATTAGGTGCTAAAAAATGGCTGGTGCCCCATGGAGTCCGAAGGACGTAGTTACAAACTGGAAGAGTCCTAATAGGGTAGCAAAGGCGTTTTTTTCTCATGAGTCTTTGGTAAGTGGTATTTGCCAACAACCCTTAGTTAAGTCCAAAGTGGTGATGTACCATGCTTTCCTAAGTTGGACCAAGAGCTCATCTACATGGGGCATAGGGATAAGCATGAAACTCTGAGACTGTGTTCAGTGTCCTGAAAGCCACACAAAATCGGATGGCACCATCCGGTTTAAGTCCCAGGACCACTGGACTACAACAAGAACTTTGGGACTCTTCAATAACACCCAGCTCTTACAGTGCCCAAACCTCTTGCTCTAGGGGCCCCTGAAGCCTTTCAGGAACTTGATAGGTCTTGTGTTTGGGTTCGGCTGTTAGATCGTTGAAATGCTCCAACAGGCTCCTGTCCTGCCATTGCAATTGTGGAGGTAGGCAGCCTGCCATAGGTACATCAGCAGGACTAGCCGGGGGTTCTACTTGGAGGCCTAAGTTCTCTGGTATTTCCTAGGGGTCTATGAACAGGGCCTCCTATGCCCGCCAGGGTTTTAGTAAGTTCACGTGAAAGATTTGTGTCTTCTTCTTATGGGAATAGCGGATCTCATAGTCCACCTCACCCACTTGTCGTATAACTTCATAAGGGCCCTGCCACTTGGCCAAAAGTTTACTTTCAGAACTGGGTAACAGCAACAAGACCCAGGATCCAGGTTGACAGAGCCTTTCCTGAGCACCATTATTATAATGGCGAGCCTGGGTTTACTGAGCTCTTCCTAAATTTTCCCTGGTCAGTCTGGCCACTCCTCCCAGTCGTTCCCGCATCTGTACTGCGCACTGGATTACATTTTGGGTCTGAGAGGCTTGCTCTTCCCATGTTTCTTTGAGAAGGTCCAGTATCCCTTGAGGCCATCAGCCATATAACAACTCAAAGCGCGGGAACCCCACTGAGGCCTGGAGTACCTCCCGTACTGCAAACATCAAGTAGGGCAGTAGTTGGCCCCAGTTACAAGGGTCAGTATTTACAGATTTCTTTAGCATATTCTTTAGAGTCTGATTAAACCTCTCCACCAGGCTGTCAGTTTGAGAATGGTTAAACTGAGGTTTAAAGGGGCTTTATTCTGAGAAGTGCCCAGATCTCTTTTAACAGTTGCGACATGAAATTTGTCCCTTAGTCTGTCAGGATTTCTGTAGGACGGATCACCTGAGAGAAAAGGTGTACCAGTTCGGTGGCCATGGTTTGTGCGGTTCATTGTTCTGGGGCTCAACCCTACCACAAATGAATTGCCCTACTGCAAATCAAAAACAGCTGTTCCTGGAATGCTTAAACTCATCCAAACTCAACCCTCGCATGTGTCCAAGAGATTTCTCTTTTAGAAGCCTCCAAGGCAACAGCCTCCACAGGACCTTGGGAAAGGTCAGGGAGGGCTGGCTTCATATTCTTGGAGGGGCGGGGCCAATGGTGGAAGGGGTGGGGCCAAGAGCAACCAGTTGCCTGGAGTGTTGCATGCCTCTCTCCCAGCCCTTAGTGCTACTGGCGTGTGGCGCAGCACTCTGGCAGCAATTTAAAAGGGCCTGGGACAACTGTCACCTTTACCCTCCTCTGTCACGGGCCTGTTCAGAAGTATTCAGAACTAAATATAGGGACACCGGAGCTTTTTTAAGAATAGCCACAGAGAGATCCAGATTTTTTTTCAGTGTAGATAAATTAGGGAAAGGAATTTATGCCCAGGCCTCCAGACACAAGTGATCCTCTTTTCTCACATTCATGCTTTTAAAAATGCAGAATAATTCTGAATGAAAAAACCCCCATAAAATAAGATATCTGTAATCCCATTATAAAGAAGTTTGCATTTCAGAAAAATTCAGAGCATACTAATGAAAGAGTCCCCACAGTTTGCAAACATTTATCTGACTACTCCCTTTGGGGGGAAAGGAGAGGAAATATTATAGGCTCATGAAGAAAGCTGAAGCTTCAAATTAATAATGTTTATACTGATGTTGTGCTACATCTTTATAAGCTACAAGATGACACACTGTTAGAAGAACTTTGTCAGAAGACCCCTCTCCATAGTAGTTTGAAATTTAAAATAGTGGAATCAGAATTTGAACCAGAATTTGGCACTATAGCAGCCACACCAACTGTCCTATGGACAGGATGGTCCCCCATTCTCAGGTTAGACCGTGGGGCCCTGGGCAAGCGGAGGCCTGCCACAAGGGTCAGACACCTCTGAATTCACCCCGGCAGCAAGTGTCATGGGGAAATGGAGCTACACAGCAATCTGCTCTGCTCCACCATCATCTCCCAAGACAGCCTATGCTGGGGCTGAGTTACTCAGCTTCCTGTCACTGCGGTGAAATGGAGCAACCAAGCTGGCTCAGGAGATGGCCCATTGCTCCGCTTGTCTGCAGCACCTGCCGCCGCAGTGAGAATGGGGGACCTTACCCCTGCTGCCTCCCCACACCAGGCTCCCCCCCAGTAATCCCTAAAGCTACATCCCTTGGGGGAGGGGGCTTGAGGGAAGCAGTGTTATGGGAGGAGGAGGGCAGAGCAGAGGCTGGACTTGGGGGAAGAGTATGGACATCTCCCCAGGACTGCAGGGACTCATGGGCCAGCACCCATGTGCTGGCTGGATTGCGGAACTGCTTGGGCCACATATGGTTCCCTGTCTGTGAGTCTGAGACCCCTGAGTTAAATGAAGGAACCACTTGAGAAGAGGTTTAATGGAGAAGTACTAAACACTGTTTTCAGCATCCATTGCCCAAACAATCACCTACACTTCTAAAGTGATGCTCAGGGAGAGAGCGGTGTAGTTCCTATCTACTTTAATTGGAGTCCTAGAGCTAAATCCCTTAGGTCCGGGGTTCTCAACTGGGGGGGGGTCTTCTGTGGGGCCAACAAGTAGAGGATATTAGACCTGCTGGGGCCCAGGAAAGAAAGCGAAAGCCCAGGGCTGCGTGCCCCGCCACCAACAGATGACAAAGTCTGAGCAACTGAGATTCATGGTGCCCCTTTGTGGCATGGGACTCAGGCAATCAGGACCATCCTTAATTATATGCATCTGCATAGGGCATCACTAAATCTGTGGCACTTGGGGCCCTATGCTGCATATGTCTAGAGATGGGATGTTAAGCATCTGTGGGCAGTGGCATGCCCCAGAGGCCCTCCCAACACACCCTTGGGCTCATTCAGCCCTATCCTCATCCCCATCATCCCCTCCCTGATGGCTCTGCGCCCAGCCTCCCACTCAGCAGGTAATGACAAGTGATGCAAGCGTGGGCCGGAGGACTCTGGTGGAGCAGGGGAAGCCACGCAGCCAGCAGCTGGAGATAAGCAGATGTTTCCCCTTCAAAGTTCCACTTCTCTGTGCTGGCAGCATGGCCACTCTCTGGTCCACTGGCCCATGCTCATGCTTTTTGCTGCCTTTGCTACTCACCTGCAGCCCTGAGGCATCAGGTGAATCACCCTCCCTGCCCTGCTCCAGGGATGCCAATGCTCCTGGACCAGACAGATTGGATGCCATTGCAGCAAATGGTTTCCGGTCTGGGCGAGTTGACAAACCTCATGCCCCCCACAGCTTCTGCCCAAGCAGTCCCCCACCATAAGGCAGCTACTCCCCCTGTAGGGTCAGGGATGCCAGTGCTGGACAGCATAGGGCATGAGCACTGGTAGGGACAGCCCTGCAGGCAATTGCCATACTTGCTACCCCCTAATATTGTCCCTGGCTGTCACATGAAGTAAAACAATTGTACACATGAGCCATGGAATTTGTATAGCATGTGGAGGGCAGGGGAGGCTCAGAAAGGAAAAGATTCACACACACACACACACACACACACACACCCCTTAGATAACATTTTGAAAATGTAGGAAAATATGTCAAGCTAACCAGACCACTTTTTCTGGCTGTAGAGGAGAGATTATTAACATAGGTCATTGCACCAAAGGAAATATCTACTGGGCTTTAAATTTGACTGTTATACAAACATTTCTTCATCAGACTAAACAGAAGAGAGGGTATGTCTACACTGCAGAGGTTTTTTTTGGAAAAACAGCCGTTTTTCCACAAAACTTCACTTGCATCCACACTGCAATCGTGTTCATTCAGAAAAAAAATGGAAAGAACAGAGGGGTTTTTCCGACATTGGTAAACCTCTTTCTACAAGGAAGAAGCCTTTTTCCGAAAGAGCTCTTGGACGGGGAAAAGGGAGTTCTTTCACAAGAAGAGAAAAAGAGGAAAAAGTACAGGTGCCCTAGTGGCCACTCCATCCATAATGATCACAGTTTACATGCGAGATGGCGTCCATTCAATGTGGATGCTATCTTTCGAAAAAGCAAATCACTTTTTCGATGCACTTTGGCTGTGTAGACGCTCTCTTTCGGAAGAAGTTTTTTTGGAAGATCTCTTCTGGAAAATCTTCTTCCAAAAGAAGCTTGCAGTCTAGACCTAGCCAGAGAGAAGAGAAAGAAATCACCAGCAGAGACAGTATCCTGACAGGACACAGCAATTATCGATGGTAGAAATCATTCTTATTTAAATACTGGCGATGTTCTCAGTACTGCTCAAGATAGAATAAAGGAGGAGGGAGGTTGTGGAATCTCCATCACTAGAAATATTTAAGAGTAGGTTAGATAAACATCTATCAGGGATGATCTAGATGGTGCTTGGTCAGGGGACTGGACTCAATGACCTCTCAAGGCCCCTTCCAATTCTAGTGTTCTATGAAAGACTGTCATTACCCAAAAGAGCTTGAAGTAGGATACTGAGATGATTCCTCTGTCAGAGGGAAGGGATCAGGAATATTTTATATCACATTCATCAGGCAGAACGTAATGTCATTGGACTATTGCTGTTATTTTTTTGCTATTCAGGAAGGGTGCAGAATGGAGCCTAATTCCAGCATTCACTTTCTGGTGTAGACTTCAGGTGAATGCTGCTGTTGCTCTCACACAATCAGGATCCACTAGAGCTGAAATATTCTCAGATTGCAATGGTGCCTGTGCAGAGTGACATTACTTCAAAAGGTAACTGGTGTAAAAAAGTCCAGTCCCATTGACTTTAAAATAGCTTTGCCAGTTTAGGGTATGGCCGTAAGTTTTTGTTTATTAGTATGGGGTCTGTTTAAACAATATGGGAACAAAACTATCACAGGTAGCTTAGCCCTTGACACAGCAGGCATGTTTTTCTTTAAGTTTAAGCGTGGACATTTAGAGTACTTAAAATGCTTTTTAAACAAATGATAAGAGAGATAGCCTTGTTTCTTGAAAGTGCAATTAACCAGTGAGTCTGATGAGATCTGAAACCTACATAATTAACTTCTGCACGCAAGTCTGGAGTTAATTTTCTGTGCATCATCTGTTTTTGTAGAGTGGCTCTGTTTTGATGTTTATCTGTGGTGTTTTATTTGTAGTGTTTTATTGTTCATGAAATAATAAAATATATTACATACATAAAAGGCAGTCAACAGAAGGCCATATTATGCTATTGAATCTTAAGCAGTTCAAACCATTTTTGTCAATGGAGGAGTTTGGCTCAGAAATTTTTGGTTCAATATGAATTATTGGAGACATCAAGGTTTGACTGTCCCCTCATGCTGTTTTTAAATTGGTAGACGCCACTAAATTCAGTGGCAATTATTCTGACTTGCATTGATATGAAAAGAGACTCGGGTACTCATTTTGCAGCTCTCACAAAGGCAAACTTCTGTTGAAATCAATGTGGGAATTACCTATCTAAGAAGATCCTGATATATATAATTGCATGTGCTATATGACTATAATAAAGAATCACAGTAAGTCAATTTCTTCTTACACTAAATAAGAAGTCTTTATTATAATGATGAAAATGGTGTTATCCCTATCAATACTTGTCTCTTCTGCCACTCTTTGCCAAGACACTTCCTTCCTGGCTTTGTACTATAGATTTAAAGAAACAGTGCATGTATTTCCTCATCATTTAGGCCCATCATTTAGTAAATCAGCTCCCAGCACTGTAATTCCTGAGGTGTCCACACTGGGAAGGCACTTAGGGCATGTCTTCGCTGGCCATGCCAGCGATTGCTTTTCTGGCATTCAATTTAGCAGGTCTAGATAAGTCCCATAAATCAAACGCTGAGGGCAGCTCAGGCCGGCAGTTGTACTCCTCAGAGTTACAAGGAGTAAGGGAAGCCAATGGAAGCAATTTGCTCCTGTCAGCCTCCCTCCACGAAGACCGCACCCACCTCAAGTTAAAGCAAGCAGACTCCAGCTATGAATTTTACACAGCTGGAGTTGCATACCTTACACTGACCTTCAAAGCCTAGCGTAGACCTGGCCACAGTGCACACTAGCTCCAGAGTGGCAGCGATCTAAGTAAACCAGCTTGATGAGAAGTGTAGAGATTCTGGATACAGAGCAGGGGTGTCAGTGGGGGAGCTGTGGTATACTATAGTGCTGTGACTGGCCTCTGGTTCCTCTTTCACAAAGCAGTCTCACCTCTATGGTTATCCATTTGAACTCTATTTCGCTGCCTTTAGTTGAGCAACCCTCAGGCCCACCCTTTGCATTCCTTTGGAATTTTG
>CM057846.1:160437595-160461491 GCA_030068395.1 Apalone spinifera
TGACATTAAACAGTTGTCTATTCTGGGACAATATATTTGTAGAAATGCTGTGCACAAAGAAATGATTGCAATATTACCAATGGAAAAAAAATCAAACAAGGGTCAAAGACATCCTTAAAACTGTGTTGAACTTTGTAAACAAGAAAGAAATAGAATTGGATAATCTTGCATTTGTGTGTACGGACAGTGCGCCTAGCACTGTTGGCAAATTCGGGCGATTCCTTACTCTTGTCAGAACAGCTGAACCACCCACTTTTCAACTTTCATTGCACTGTGCATCAGGAGGCACTTTGTGTGCAATCTTGTGGAACCAAACTCAGAAATGTAAGGGGATGGCTGTTTGCATTGTCAATTTGATTCTTTCACGAGCCCTTAATCACTGTCACTTTCAGTCACTGCTCGAGGAAGTAAAATCCAAATACCCATATCTACAACTGCACAGCAATGCTCACTGGTTATCTCGTGGCAATGTTTTGTCACATTCTGCCATCTGCATTAACAAGATTAACTCATTTTTGGATATGAAGGGTGTCAAACATGGTGAGCTTTCAGACTACTTGTTGCTCAAGTTTTACTATCTCATCGACATTACTGGTCATTTGAATGAGTTGAACCTTAAGCTACAAGAGCAAGGAAATATAGTCCTGATTCTGCAGCTGGCAGTGTTTAGATTTGAGTCAAAATTGACTGTCTTCATCAAAGATATCAAGATGGGCAGACTCTCACATTTCAAAAGATTATGAATGTTTCGTGATTCGTATCAGAGAGAGAATCCAAATAACAGCCTTAATTTACAGCAGCTTGCTGGGTCTGTTTCTAAGCTCCTGATGGCATTCAAGTCTCATTTTGTTGACTTTTGCAAACACAGTGTTCTGTTTAAGCTTATGATTCATCCACATAAAGCGTCCGTTGAAGAACTGGATTTGACAGTCATTCCAGGCATCTCAGTCAGCAATTTGGAAATTGAAATAGCAGATTTTGAGGAGCCGATATTTGGGTGTAAAAATTTGTTAAACTGAATTCTGATTTAGAACACCTTGCTTGATAACGTGTAGAATTGGCAAAACTGCACAAATGAACTGACATGAAGAAATTGGAGCACGATGATAATCTGAATCTGCAAACTTGGAAAGAACTTCCCACCATATACAACACCTTGCGAATGTCAGCTTAGCCTTGCTTTCACTATTTAGCTCCACCTATAGGTGTGAACAGGCTTTCTTTCATTTGAATCATATCTAGAGTAATTTGCACTCAAGACAGACAGAAGACAGCCTGAATGCATGCATGAAGCTAAATTTGACCAGTGATGATATAAATTTCAAAGAAATGTGCAAAAAGATGCAGCAGCAGTAATCCCATTAAATAAAGTCTGTGAATACATTTCATATAAGCTAGTATTAATCATCATGTCAATTATCAATATTATTTTCAGTCATGTAAATGGGCATTTTGAATTTTGATGTAGTTTGGCTCTTTAGTTTGAAAAGGTTGCTGACCCCTGATCTGGTGTTTCTTATATATTTCTAGAAAGAGTTTTTTAAAAAGCAGTAAAATGACGTTATTGCTGGGAGCTTTGTTTGTCCTTCTGAGTGTCTTAAAAAGTAAGAGTATCCACAGAAAGAAAATTTGCAGTTGGATTTGAGTGGGCATAATCCCCCTCCTCCCACATACACACACCACATTTCTTCTGGAATCTTCAAATCTTTTTATTATCCCTTCTGTGGCAAGACACACAAGCAGGTTTCATAGTTTTCTGTTGCAGTGCCATGTGTTGCTGTATTCTGAGCAGAACTGGGAGAAGCCATGTGGTGACATGGGCAGGAGAAGCCCAGACACTCAGAAGTGCTTGGAATTAGTTATTCCCAGGGTAACAGATGAAATTAATTTATTAGCACCAGCTACATATGCAGCAGCTGGTTTATATTTGCATCTGAAATTTCACAAGCACTGCTGAAGCATTGTCATCTTATTGCACACACACACACACACACACACACACACACACACGAAATAGATAGCAAGCAATTTCATCTGCATTTGATTGAGATTTGCACACAAATACACAGAGTGGGGGAGACTGTAACGCCTCCTGCTAAAATGCCACTAAGAACAGGTCAGTGGGTGTATGGTGAAGAGAGTCATCTGCTTGCTACATATGGTTTCTTTCGCAAAAGCTAGATATGCTCCCTCCAAACTTATTTAGCACATGGAGTCAAATGTATCACCTACATGAAAAGAATTCCTATTTCAGAGGGCAACCGATAGGATTGTAGTTATTGAAACCTATTAACACACACACAGTGAAGCTATTCTGGCAAGCAATAGTCTCATCATCTCATCATTTACATAAATGTTCCTTAAAGCAATCCTGTTTCATTGCAAAAACGTATATGTATTTAATCAGCGTCAACCACCTCCCACTGAAGTGAATAATTCCCTCTGAGCATTTCCACTGACTTCGTTGGTTTTGGATTAAGCCCTGAAGAAGTAAGGACTATTTAGACCTCAGTATCATTAAGAGTAATGAAGAGCTGCCCTTGGCCACAGTCTTGCAAATGACTCTGTGAACAGACTCCAGGGCCTTCACCTATCTCTGCTGAAATCAGCACAGTAGGATTGCTGACTTGAGGCTTTATTTGGGACACAAACTGGTGAATGACGTTAGGAAGTCAATTACGTCAGGAATGTGCCAGTTAAAGAGCTGGACCCTGATCTAGCAGACTCCTGTGTGAAATTATTAGGTGTGTGAAGGAAAGGCTGTTCAGATCATCTTCATTAAAAAAATCTATTTATCAGTTCTTCCAGTTATGCAGCAGCCAGATCTAGGAGTGTATCCAAATCCTATGAAACAGTATGGACTCTCCTTGCTTAGGCTTATGGCTTCAAGCAACATCCTTGCATGAAAATAATAAAAGTTATTGGGATGATTTTCCCCCTATGCATCACAAAGAATTGCCTGGAACAAAAGAATAGTTTTTTGTTCATAAGCCTTTTCAGAGAAGCTTATGCTCACACATTGATAGTAAAGTTGCTTTGAGACTACTGATCTCTTCTGTTCTTTTATGGGTCATCTAGGAGATCTGTGTGTAAAATCTAGGGCAGGGCTGTGCATTAAACAGCACCATTTTCAACCTTCTCCTTCTGTCTCTCAGCAGCCACTCTTTTCCTCTTGTTTTCCACTAAATGGAGTCAACAAGCAATTCAGAAACTGCTCAGCAACTTCTCTAAACACTTATATTTTTAAATCTCTATTGCTGTACCCCTGCATGGAGTCTTTCTGCCAGGTGGTGTTGGCAGATTTGAATCTAGGACCTCAGGAGCTTAGTGTAGGAGCCTCTACAGCTTGAACTATAAAGCCAGCTGGTGCTCAGCTTAGACTGTTGAGCTCACTCATTTTTATCTCTTGTTGTAAGTGATCTAAGTGCCACTACACAGGACAGTGAACCACACTAGGTGTGTGGGTTACATTGTCTGAACCTAAGTCACATTATCAAAAAGTTCCTTCTAAAAGCTTAATAATGCCATCTTGAGTACCTACCAAGAAACCTGGAAAAAACAAATATCCTCCAAAAAGCAATACTTCCCCTGCAAAACCACTGGTGGTGTACAAAGAAAAGTTTTCTTGGAGGAAAGATGGATACAGAATAAACTTGGGAATGCTGGACGCATTCCTGGAGGTTTCATCAACATGATGTGATCTTCAATTCAAGATTAATCTGGTGGATTGACAGACCTACCCTCTGCATCTTCAGCTAAGCCTCTTTGAACACTATTGCCTGCCTCAAAGCCATCTTGATCACAAAAACTCTCTCATTACAAAGTCTTCAGAGGGGGAAAAAAGTTGACCAGATCTTGGCACTAGAGATGAACTTCCACCAGGATATAAGCAGCATTCCCTTTCCACTCCTGCTGTCTCTCTCTCTCATGCCCAGGTCTGCTGAGTCAAATCAATTCCCCTTGCTCATCAGTAGCTGCCAGCAAAAACAAAATCTTTCTCCCTGGCCTTGGAGACACTGTCCTGCTGAACTTCTCATCAGGCTGAGGCTGTATCATCTCCTTCTTGTTTACCAGCAGGTGTCAATAGTGAGCTCTCTAGTTTCTAGTGCTTCCAGTCCACGGGTTTCTATTAAACATACTTTGCATGTCACTCACTCACTTTATTTTTTTTCTCTCTCTCTCCCCTTGGTCATGTTAGCCACATTTAACATTTCTGGATTCCCGATTTGAGCAACTGAAGCCTCAGGCAGCAGCATGAACATCATGCAAAGACATCAGACTGGCCGAAAGAAAGCCCACTGGAGTATCCCAGGTAGTTTCTGATAAAAGACAGAAGAAATAGAAGCAGCATCATGGATACAGGGCAAACTACACCTCAGACCCTTTTACTGCATCTCAAGTGCACCCCTCCAGTGAAAGGCCTGGTGACCTGCATCTCACTCCATAAGGGAACCCTGTGGCCCAAACATCCTACAAAAGGATTTCTAGGCTGCTCCCCACCTGTTTCCCAACTATGTTTAATAATGACACATCGAACTGTTGTAGAGAGCTGCAAGCCCTTGCACTGTAAGCCCTTTTTTGAGGTAATTGTTCCAGGAAATCTGCAAGGGGGCTCAGTATCCATGTCCAGCTCTACAGTTTTATGGGTTCAGCATTTTCCCGGATAGGATGTCCTAGTTTATTGTACATTACAGGTAACTAGGACAGATATGGCAATTTCCTGGACAGATCACATTGTATTCAGTTTAAGTATCTGAGGAGCTCATAATGGTAAAAATGCAAATGTTTAAGTGTTATTGTTAGTAACTTCTCTAGGAGACACAGCTAATGTAAACCTTGGGGTGCTTCATGAGCATCCAAGGACTCTTTGAAACAATGTGCTACATAAAAAAGTGGCATTCCTAAGAAATACATGGGAAGAAGACAAGGCAACTTCTCATCTCCAGACTTCATCCTTTGGAAGCTACACCCTGAGGAAAAACCCAGTGTCTGCTGATCACTAGATAACATAAGGCCAAGATCAAACAGACCAACTAGATGAGAGTACAACACACAGATTCATGGGTGTGCTTGCTCTGAGATGCAAGCATTTTGAACCTGTCTCTATACTTTAAAAAAAAAAAAAAGACATGGGTCAGATTTGAAGGCCTGTTCCCCCGCAGAGGTCGGATGATCTTTGGTGAGCTCATTCACATGCTTGTAGGTTCTTTTATTGTTTTTAAATATGATTTCTCTGTAGTGCTGCCTTAAGCATAAGTGTGCTTGCCTAGAGAAAGCTGGGCCGTAACTTACTGCACGTGATTATGCTGTTTGCAGTCACTGAAGAGAAGGAAAAGCAGGCCTGCTGAGGCAGCCAGCCTTTTCAGGAATTTGCAATATAGGCAAGAGACCATAAAGCCTGGAAATATGCTGGTCAAGAGGGAGAGCTGCATGTCATCAGGAGGTGACAGCTGGGAAGCTGAAAGCCTCAGTGGGTATGCTGGCAGGACCATAGAGAAGGAATACAGGTGCAATTGTGACAGTAGCAACTGCCCTGAACCGTGACAGTAGCAACCCTATACTCCAGGGGCCTGCGACCAGTAAGCGGAGTAAATTGACTCAATAACAGAGTCTCAAAAGAAAGCATTCTTTATTCAGTGCCCTCAAAAGGTGCCCAGCAGGTAGGACACATAATAACAGCACTGTACTCCTGAGTCTTACCTACACCTTAATCCTTTGCATCTTCTCCTCACTCTAGCTAACGCCCACCTCTGGCTAGGAGAAACACCCTGTCTGGTTTATAGCAGGCTCATCCACAACACGTTGTTTGCAGTAAGGCAGGGTATAAATCTTCTCCATGTAAGCCTCCAGCATGCTAAGCATCCATGTGGGCCCTGCAGCCATGCACTAACCATTTCATAGTACACTTTGCTCTGATATTCCCTTTCAAAGCCATCTAGGTCAAAACACACTAGAGAGCTGTTAATGAACAGTAACAGAGCCACACAGATATAGTGCACAGCCACATACTAGAGAATACATTTACACCCCAACTAACCACAAACTGAGTATGTCTGTGGGCCCCCTTCCCACTGTAAACTGTCACTGACTCTTCCTCCTGTGCCTGACCACAAGTTACATCTATACTGCACTTAAAAACCCACAGCCGGCCCATGCCAGTTAGCTCAGTCTAATGGGGGGGGATTAACTGTGGTATAGATGTTTGGGATCTGGGACTCTACCATCTTGTAGGGGTCCTAGAGCCCAGGTGCCAGGCCAACCCAAATAACTACATTGCAATTGTGCAGCCCCTTAGCCCAAGTCAGGTGGCATAGGTCAGCAATGGGTTTTAAATTGCAGCATAGATATACCCTTACTCAATCGCCACCCTTCCCTAGATCCAGAGTCTTGAAATGGTTTAGTGCCCCCTTTGCTCTCTTTTGTCCTCAACCTTGGTAAAACGACTCTGTGAAGAGGTGACCGGCGGTAACAACTATAAACCTGGCTATTGCAACTGATTGTTCAGACGCACCTTATCTGTGCCTTTGTTCTGTCTTTTCTGATAGGTTCATTTAACAACCCATTTTCCTCTAACGTCATAGCAAGTAACACATAATAAACACACAGAAAGACACTCCAGATTTTTAAGAAAATACTCATTTGTTTCAGCCAGGTATATAAAAAAATTATTCAAATATATAGGATTTTTTTTGAAGGATGAGAAAAGTAATAAAGAAAAACTATTCACTGCTGTGCTTAGCAGTGATAAAGAAAAACTATTTACTCAGATGGTCTGACATATTTGAGGTAGCTTCGAACATTCAGCTCACTGATAAAGAATTATTTCTCTGTAGGGTTTTAAGCTATTGCAGCTGATGGAAAATTTGTCAAAGTAAGCTTTTACCCTAGAGATGCCTGCATTTTACCATAGTCTGAATGTCTGTGAGTTTAGTGTTAATAGTTTCAGGGTTCCAACAGGCTTATTACTTTGTGGTTTAAGTAAACTCATGTATATGAGGAAAATACTGGCTTGTTTAAATGCCTTTATAAAGGAGTACCTTAAGTCACCTCCAAAACAGGTTAATAGAGCCCCAAATAAGAATGTATCACCATCACTACTTACCATACTAAAGTTACTTCCTCTCAAGCATTAATCACTTCCACCAGTTCATTGTCTTAGCTCCTTTTGTGTCAGTAGGTCTGTAGTTGCCCTGTTTTTATTCACACGATCTGGAAAAGTTATGGCTCCCATCCTATGCTCTGCTAGCATAGTAATGAAGCATGCACCTAACTTCAAGATAACAGAACTACTCACATGCTTAATGCTAGGCATGTGGTTAATTGTCTGAATCGGGACCTTAATGCTACCTATGGCCATAAGCAAGTAACACCCATTCCATCTCTCTCCCCCCACACATCTCCCATAGCATATGCTCTTGGTACCATAATATAAAAGAAGAAAGCGAAAGGTGTTTGTGCTAATAAAATATATAAAGATTAGTTTGTTAGCACTGTTTGTTCTTGGTGCCTCTGCATAGCCATATAATTGTATGGCTTTCTTCCCCATAATATCTGAGCCCTTGTCTAACAACTTCTCTTTAGAAAAATCTTCCGAGGTGAGTATCTATTAGCAGAACACTTGACTTTCTTGTTGAAGGTTAGTTGCAATTATCGTTGCTGCCTCATTTTCTTTCATTTAGCCCATTGTTATGGCTCTCCTTCTGGAGAAAGGAACCAGCCAAGCTGATATACCTGCTGCTCTGGGTGGACAGATGTCTCAGCTATTATTATAAGCTTAATCATAATTCAGAAGCATACGGCACGTTAACAAGTCTTATGCTGAAGCTAATGAAGCTGTGGATGCAGTGAAAAAAATTAACAGTATTCCACAGGTAGGAAGGTTAGGTATCATAAAATATCCAGTGTGGGAGATTTGGAAATGGGTGATTAAACTATGGAGTCATAAAGAAGTACTGAACCACAGTGTGATACATAAAGCAACACCAGAAACTCAGAAAGTTAAGAGTGAAAGAGTTACATGATGGGCTATTTTCTCCCTGCCGGGGCCAGTTTCCTTGAGTTACTCATTATTAACCTGCTGCCCTTCACAACCTTGTCCAATTCCCATCTCAACTGAGATGAGAAATGCAACAGAAGATCAGATTCCGCCTCATCATTCAACATATAGACGGAGGCTTTTTTGCCGCAGAATGAGTCAATTTGGAGGGATGTTTTATATGTTACAAGGCAATCACCTTGTAACATACAAAATTATGAGGGGAAATTAAGTGGGTTATGCAGTTGCAGGGAGCGTAATGACCAGAATGGATAGAGTAAGGTCTCTGAGTGGCAAAGCTGAAGAAGTTGTTTTTATGGCTCGCCTGGTGGAAATTTGGGGTGAGATTGTGGCTATGATGAAGCCACAGCTTTCAGCATAGTGGTGAAGAAAGAACCACCCATTCTAGCTGACTTGGCCAAAATTCTCTGAGAAGCCAGAGAGAATGCATTCCCTTTCCACCATGATACTGTGGCCCGCTCTTCTTGTGCTCGGTATAAGACAAGAGACAGTCTGATATTTTATATGACTCAAGAAAAAGACGACTTAGTAAAAGCCTCCTTCTTTACTAGCTGCCTGGGGGATATTGCTAACTGTGCCTTGGAATATACAACAAGCTGAAGCTTTTATCTTTATTCACATGAAGAATGTAAAAGCTACAGAATAAAACTAAAACACCACAGCAAAGGGAATTCAGATACTGTTAACTGCATAAACCTTAATTGTGAGACCTAAGATTCCTGCATCTTCAAAAGCTAATCCTTACTAACCCCAAGCAACTGTGTTATATCTTTGCTAGAAGTCTTGTCATTCTCTCCTCCTCAGTTTATCATTATTATCCTCCCTCATCACATTCTATCTTAATCAAGGGCTTAGGCTTTCTTCCATTGAATTTAGTGGAGTAGGAAAGCAATCTCCATTGAAGTTAATGGATGCTCAGATTTGGAGCAGAGATTTGGAGCTGGGATTTCTAAAAGGAACTTGGCACCCAACTCCAATTGTTTTCCAGTGAATCAGGTGCCTAACTCCCTTATGAACCTTGTAATTCTCTCCACCCATCCAGGGGGAGATTAAAACTTTTCCTTAGAGCCCTTGTAAGGGTATAGCTTGCATGATGTGTCCCCTGATGCACTATAATGTTAGCCTTCCTCAACACTCCATCAGATTGTTCTCTGATCATTTGAGCCTGATTTCAAATAACTACTGCCTCTCTAAAGCTTCATTTACTGGGTGGGGAGGGCCAGAATGTTGTCTTTGTATAAAAATGACACTAGCGGCATCTGTTACCACTCTAATCCCCATGGAGAAACAGATTTGTGTATGTGTCAGTACAACTGGATAACTCAACGCTGTCATGCTATTGACTGATGGAAACATTTTTAGGATGCATAGCATCAATTTCTCTTGAAGACTGGTGGGTTACAGAGGCAGGAAACATTCATCTCTATCCCTCAATTCAAAGTTTGCTCAGAAACTGGAGACCAGACTTAGACTCATCTAACATAATTAACTCCATGCAGAGTTAATTATGATGAAGTTAAAATAACAGAGAAAGAAACAGTGCAGTTTATGACATACCATCACAATTGTGTTGCTTTTTTTTTAAGTTTATCTATTCTAGCAGAAGCAGCCTGGTAGAACTCTTTCCACTAGCTCCCTTCTGCTTCCCCACCCTCAAACACTGACTAAAAAGGTGTTTTTAAAAGCCTTATTCAACACTTTTAAGGGAAGACTGAAGGCAAACTGAAAATAGAGCATTGCCAAAAAGAAGGGAAAGTCAATAAATGATGTTCAACAGTAATGTTGTTTTGCAACAGAATGGCCAACCCGAAGTGTTAAAAAGAAGAATCTGTTACCCTCAAAATCATGCAATTATTTTACAAATTGTGAGATATAAAAAAAATAATTGGGGTGGTTTGGTTTTTTTTTTACTTGTCTTGTGATTTGAGTGTTTAGGTTTTCTACACACATTTTCCACACCATCCTAAGGGCTAGAGACTTTCACAAAGCTTCTTGTTTCTCAGTGTAATGCCTTAGTGCACCCACTTTCAGCCAGGCATGGCACCTCAAAATGAGCTGAGCCCTGCCCAACATCACTTCCTTCACCTAGTAAAGTCCAGACAAGCCTATTTATCAGAGGAGCATTCCTCTTCCTTAATGGTCTCATGTGTTAACAACAGCCATACATGTAAATATGAGCTTACTCATACACACCGAGGGTCAGCCACCATCCAAGGCTCAGCCCCACTAACAATCTCTGGCTCTTTCCTTCAGGAGAGTCTTCTTCCTCATGCACAGAGATAGGCTTTGTATTTAGACCCCTTCCTGGTTTTTCCTCTCTGGAAGAGTCTGCTCGCTGTCCGGCCTTTGCCAGCTTCTCCCTCATCTGGCTCCTTTCTTAATTAGCCCTCAGACTTCAGAGTGCACAGTAACCCAGCCTTATTGATGTCTCCTAGTGCCTACCCTATCATGAGAAAGGAGGCAGCTTTTATATTGGTCCCCGTTTCCCAGCTCATCCCCACTTGGCTGGGGGGGGGGGGGGGGGGGAGAGAGGCACCCAAAATTACTAGCAACTGCTGAGAGAGAGCACAATATAAAGGATCACACTCCCTCAACAGTTTGAGTCTCTACCCCTCAGTAATGGTCGCCTCCTCCACCCTTCAGCAGCCCCTTTCTGCCACACGTGGAGAGAAGCTAGCTGGTAAACCCTGGCAGAAATCTGGAAGGCACATGACATCATTCCCATCCCCATGTGTTTCCTCTGCCGACTACACCCTCACTACAAAGCTCCTGGCTTCAGGCCCTTAAAGAGAGAATGACAGGGTTTCCTCCCAAGCACGCATTCCTGGGATCACTTCCTCTCTATCCATATACCCTGCAGCTCCATAGATATAGATATTGATATGGCTCTCATCCCCTTTGAGGAACATAACAGGCTGGGCTGACCACTGAGCTCTACTGTTATTAAGAGAAGACTACCCCATCCCCCACACATATCGTACTGCCAGGAATAAGGGATTCAAGTAAAGCATCTCACTTCAGGAGATTTGTGACAATCACAAAGATTGGCCAGAAAGATTCAGCAGTTGAGGGAGAAACACACAGCAATCCCTAATATCTGCAAACAGGAAGATCTGGAATGAAATCCATCTATGGGCAAGTATGCTCTGCATTTTGAGGGATCAGAAAGGGTACACCAGCTATGAGGGGTTGGGAGAAGAGAAAGTGATTAACACAAAGGATGTTGTATTGTAGGTAGGAGCTATTAAAAAGGAAGGGGAGGGTGTTGCACAAGGATATTAGATAACATCAAAAAAGTGCATCTCATAACTTGCATATGTGGCAAAATATTTTCAGAATCCAGAGTATGAGTGGGACCCAGGACAGCAATAGATTGGGCCCTGATACCCAGTGTGCGCT
This sequence comes from Apalone spinifera, assembly GCA_030068395.1. Classification (NCBI taxonomy): domain Eukaryota; kingdom Metazoa; phylum Chordata; order Testudines; family Trionychidae; genus Apalone; species Apalone spinifera. The sequence goes on from CM057846.1 coordinate 160,449,051, forward strand.
GCTAAGGGTCTATCAAATTAAGATACATCTATTTTCCTTAGGAGTTAACACAAATGATTACTAACCTAGGTTTACCTGCTGTTTACTAACCTTTTCTCTGGACTTTCATCTCAGATGTGCATTTACATGAAATTACTGGTTCCGTATTTACTGTTTCTTTTTCTACAGAATTTTTCTGAATTGCATTACATGTGAGAATCATTGTAAAAGCAACACTCCACTTGCGCAAGTGGAGGGTTAGGAGTCTGAATGTTGGTGTTAGGCTTTTTATCTCAAAGCTGCTGGTTACAATCCAGGCAAGATCTGCAATAGCGGCTAGATTAATAGTTTATATGAAATAAATTAACCAATTCAGTCTAGTTCATGATGGACAATTGGTTATAACTCAGAAAACAATATCACAACTGGGAATAATTCTGTAGCACTGGCTCTAAGTAATATAGCTTAAACAGAAATTATGACCTTACTTCAGTGATTGCTGAGTGAGTTTCTCTGGCCTCTATTACGCAGGATCTTAGACTAGATCATCATAATTTTTCCCTTCTGACCTTTTAAAAAAAAAATCTGTGAATCCATATTGGCAGATATGTTGGCCGTTTCAACAGAGAGGCCTATGAGTGAAGTGAACATTGTGATAGAAACAAGGAGTAAGTCAGTCATTCAAAATAAAGGGGATCTAGGATTATTGGAGAACAATTTTTCATAGTAAATTAAATTATAGATATAGAGCAAGATCAATAATATATTTGATTATCTATTTTTTCCCATCTAAAATGGTATCCAAGAAATAATAGAACCATTTTTTCTTCAGAATTAAATCAGTATTTCTATGAAGACTAACTGTCTCAGAAGACACCGTGTCCCTGGCACTGGGACACAAAGCCTTTCCCAATCTGAACTCAAGCTACATCAGTAGTAACTGAGGCTATGTCTACACTGCAGGCTTTTTGCACAAGAAGCTTTTTGCAGAAGAGATCTTCCACAAAAACTTCTTGTGCAAAAGCGCGTCCACACTGCAAAAGCGCAAGATAGCGTCCACACTGCATGGACACTCTTGCGCAAGAAAGCTCTGATGGCCATTAACAGAATGGCCATGAGAGCACCTGTGCTTTGGCTCTTTTTGCGCAAGCAACGCCTGTTGAGTGTCCACACACACCTTTTTGCACAAAGGTATACCTAAACCACAAAAAGCCCTCTGTTCTGCCATTCTACTGTACATTTTCTTGCTCAAAAACATGCTTGCTAGGGATGCTCTGTGGGTTTTTGAGCAAAAACAATCATTTCTGCGCAAAAACCCTGTAGTGTAGACGTAGCCTGAGCTGTCACATTCAGACAACTTGTGAGTGACCTAAAGCATGTGGAACAAATTAATGGTCTCAGTCCAGCCCTGAGAGAAGGTGCATTCACCTTACTAAACATACCATGCTTGGGCACTTGTTGTGGGGTAGAGAGAAGCATTAGGGCACAGAGAAGTGGCCAAAGATTCCTGAACCAACTGTGGCTAGTCCCAGCAAAAGCAAGACCATTCATAAGCAGAAGCTAGGCATAGCAGAGTTCTCTTCCATCACTCCTCTGTCTACTGGCCCCTTATGGCCAGAGTCTGACTGAAGTGAAGTGTCTGGATTTCAATTGACAATCTGGCTTACTATCCCTGATAGCACTCAGATGCAGGGTTTTTAATTGCTGCTTCACAACCAATATAGAAACTTGCACCAGTTGTCTGAGCCTAGCCTTGGTTGCCATCTTGTTCACAACAGACATAGCTATCTGTGTTCAAAAGGATTTGGTCTGGGGATGGGAGCAGCATTACCATCAAGGCAACAAGCTTGGTGCACTGCTTCCTTACAGCAGACCCATTGCATTGTAGGAAGGATGTGTGTAGCTCTCTAGTAACCCCTGATTTAAATGCATCATTGGTGATCTCCCTTGGAAGCCACAGCCAGGTTCTTTGGGCCAGGAGGTCAGACACTGCGAGGTGAAGTTTAAGGATGGGGGAAGCACAGGAGGCGGCAATATTGACAGCACTCCTTGATGCTCTGAGTGGCTGGGAGGAAAAATAAAACAATGCACTCAGCTTTGTTTGAATTCCATGGTCATTCTTCCATGGATACATTTTTGCACATCCATAGAGTCCTACGTGTATACAAAATGTTGTGTCCACATCCACGCCTGTATCTGCAAAAATGAGCCATAAGGATCCGCACTCACAGTCACAGATGCACATACCTGCAGATATAAAGTGTCTATCCACAGAGTTGCAGGGCTCTACACCTACACATGCAAGCAACAACATGAGGGCTATTATTTATTATTAGTATTGATACATCACCACAAGATGACATGCTGCTTGACAGAAAAATAAGCGATCTCACTGAAGAGCTGGGCCCGCCTGCGCGGAACAAATTGCAGCATTAGGAGATTAACTTCAGAGACCAAGACAAAATGTAGGTGGAGTCTGTTGTAATGTAACTTGGCAGGAGGTCCCAAAAGCGACATCATACTTAAATGTCAAATATACTAAAATATGGAAATATTTCTGTCATTTGTTGTAATATCTATTACATAAGTGACTGGTATTTCCCTGCCTGCCATATGCTTAATGCTATATCTCTGGCATGCTACATAATGCTCAATGCTCACAGAGCAGTGGGGGGAGGGAAGGAAGAATGAGGTTGTACCTACAAGTGACAATATAGGCATGGATGTTATTAGTGTTTAAAAACCATCATTAAATTAATGAGAACGCAGATGGGAATAAGTGATGCCCGAAGCTATAACAGTTTTGATGCAATAAACCAGGGGCTTGTGTGTGTTTGTTTATTGTACAAGCCACGGGGCCTTTCTTTGGGGAAGGGAGCCAGGCACACAGCAGAGTGTTCAGGAATAGCAAATAAAACCTCCATGGTCATTCAGGTGAATGTCAGAGTACGAATAAATTAGCAGGAGGTTTTCAAAGGGGAATTGGATTATTTATTAGCAGTTCTCAATGTGGAAGCCCCATCACTGGGGCTGAGAGAGCAACTCAGAATCAAAGAATAAAAGTGAGAGACAGCTGCTGCAAACTCTAACTCCCTCTCGACTGCCAGCTCAACCCATCCTGCCCACTAACTCCTCCTTTTAAATCTTATTGGTAACTAACATCTCAAACCATTCTAAGTTGCTCCCAGTCATATGCCCAGGGTCCAGATCAGAACGTGATATAATGCAGAAGAATACAATGGAACAAATATGACAAGAAGAAATACCTATTTATAGATTGCATATCTTCTACCAATTTATGTAGTGGCTATCAGAATGGAGGGGTTTATTTTAAATGATTTTTTTCCCTCTGCCCCCACCCTCCTCCACATTCTTTTCTAGGGATCTGGGTTTTATTCAGCAAATAGATAAGAAAGCTGATACTTCACGGCCCACACTTCTCAACAAAGAACTGCAACTGTGCATTTAATGAGGAGGAGTTTTATTAAAAGGATAGAGCAGTTAAATTGGCTAACATAAAAAAGAAAGGGATACAAGAATGAGCATGTTTCCATAGAAACAAAGCTGCAGCCTATAATATTCTTGATCATTTTTGTCTAAATTGTTTTTTTAAACTGTGTATCCATGTTTGGGGATCATAAAAGTGAGTATATTCTATTTTTAAATCCTGAGTTGGTGTGAATCAGATTAGTTCTATTAACATCAGCATGGCTAGTGGGGTAACACTGCTCTATACCAGCAAAAGATTGGCCAACAATCTTTATGGTTTGGCTATTGAATGTGTGGGGATATATTAGTTGTTGCATTACAGTAATAAAAGATCAGATTGTGCCTTTACGGTACCGGCCAGACTGGGTTCAGGCAGAAGAACACTGACAAAAGGGGGAGTTCTGGAAAGCGTTTTTTAGACGGCATCTGTTTATGGCCACTCTACTACCATTTGTAGAAGGAGGGGCCTAAGGGTGCTAGCTGGAATTAGTCCTTGCAATTCAGAACAGTGTAAAGACTGCACTTTTGTCAGTCACCTGAACATGTCTCCTTACCAGTCACTGATGCTAGATGGTATTTCACCAGGCTGGGCCTTAGGGAAAGGGGCAGGGCTCAAGCTAGCCTCCCACAGCAGACCTCAGCACCCCCTGGAGCACTCTGTGCAGGGCTCCAGCAGTGATTTAAAGGGCCCATGTCTCTGGCCACCATCCCTGCTGCAGTAACAGTGGCCGGGATCCCCAGGCCCTTCTGAATTGACAGGCCCTGGGGCAGTTTCCCCTTTGTCTCCCTCTGTCAGCAGGCCAGGTTCAGAGCCATTAGGTAGAATACTGTGGTATTACAAAGGAAAGATAATAGGTGTGTATTTCATTTCCTTTTTAGAACTTGGATTTTGACAAAATCATTTCTGATGTGGTTTTTTAACTTTCCCGGGGAAGGACAAATTCTCTGTATCAATAGTTGCTGCTGCCAAAAAGCAATTTGGTTCAGTTCGGACACTTAATGCCATCAAAGAAAGAAAAAGAATCAATTTGCTATGAAGTGAGGATGCTTTTTTTTTTAAACCTTCCTCTTTCCTCCCCTCCACAACATTCATCACTTTCACTTGGTGTGAGTGCAACTTAGTGAACCTCCAGGCAACGTGAGGGTCTCAAGTTCCTTTACAAGTTTCTAGGTATGTTCACCTGCTTCAGTACAAAAGCTCCACAGGCAGCTGTAACAATGAGAATCTAAAATACATCATTGCAGTATATGTGCACCTTGGGGTGAGTGTATCATGGATACAGAGCCAGCAGAAAATCCCTGCTTCTCAGAAGCACATTTGCATCTGTTCATGCAGTGTACATCTGTGGTGTTGCAGGCAGTGCACTTGGGTGCAGTATGGGAGACTCCCTGTGTTGAAAGCTGGCCTGCCTGCAGCCCCTGGCTTCATTTATTATGAGTTTAAGTGTATTTTTCCCAGTCTCTTTACTGCTCTAGTGTGTATGCTCCTACTTTTAAGAGTTACACCAGAATGGACATTAAAAATCTATTTTCTCCTCCCATCTTCTTGTGCCTGATGTGCTGAATATTAAATAAGAAAACAAACACAGAGAAGGGAAGGAAGCACAGGTGCACCTAGCAGGCAATGAGCAAAAACAAAACAATTCATTTAAGAGGCTTTGATTCACTATTGTATCTTGATACTTTATCCAACAGCCCAATGTGGCATCACACAGACAGCTAGGAACAGAGGCATATTCTTCACCCCAAAACATTGTAAATTTTCACAACAGGTTGGCATAAAGTAATTAAATGTGTGGGTTCCCCCCCCTCAAGTGTTTTGTTAGGGGGCAGGAAGAGGAACACAGATCTCAGTGGTCTTCTTGCTCATATTATATATCCCCAAGTGAAAGAGGCAGAGGAGGAGGTTGCTCTGAATGTACAAGATGGGCTTCCTATTTTATTCCCACACTCTCATTGTTCCTTTGTTTATCTAGCTGCATTCCTTTGTTTCTGTAGCCCTTCCTGCAATAAACAACTGATCTGCTGTGGTCAGTGGGGCGGACAGCCTCACTAGGTCATTGGGCAAGATAGAGGGGGGGACTGCTCCGTATGCCCAGAAGGGGAGGGCCCTCAGGCAGAAGGAATTGGAGAATGGGGCTCAGCACCCCTCAGTGCAGCCCAGAGAGTGCCACACAGTTCCCCAGCAGTAATTTAAAGGACTCGGGGCTGCGGTCGCAGCAGCAGCAACCAGAAGCTCCAGGCCCTTTTTATTGCCAGGCAAAGTGAATGCAACACTGGCTTATTGAGAGCAAGCGAAAGAGCAAGCTTCATCATCATGGCTGCCACTGCCACCTCCTTCCCCTCCTGAGGACCCTGGATTCTAGCCTAACACCACTTGGCCTTTGTCACCCTGATCCTGAGACATGTTGTGACCGGACTGGGCCAAGAGAGGGACCAGACACCGTTACCACTTCCCCCGGCTCTGATTAAATCCCAATGCAAACTGGGATGTGAAATTTTGCCTCTAACTCCTGCATCCTTTTCCTTCCCCACTGTATTTCTCCTTGTTTCATCTATCTAGTAAGAGCCTGGCTTACCCAGCCAAGACTGCCTGTTTTCCAACAATGCTCTGAGCCTGTGACCAGAGAGGGAGCCAAATGCCCTAAATAGCCCTATGCTAATATGAGTTTCCCAGATCTTGATAGGGTTGCCATCTTTCTAAGAGTGCAAAACCAAACCCTTTTGTCTTGCTCCACTCCCCCTTCCCTAAGGCCCAATCCCCCTTCCTCGATCACCCCTCCCTTCATCACTTTCACCAGGAAGGGGCAGTAGGCACTAGAGGGGGTGAGGGCTCTGGCTGGGGGTGTGGGCTCTGGGGTAGGGCCAGCGATGAGGCATTTGAAGAGTGGGAGAAGGATCAGGAAGGGGGCAGGAGGTTGGATGTGGGGTGGGAAGTGTGAGGGCTCCAGCTGGGGGCACAGGCTCTGGAGTGGAGACTGAAATGAGGGGTTTAGGGTGTGGGGCAGGGCTCTGGGCTTGTGCAAAGGGTTATGGAGCGGGGGGGGGGGGGGGGGGGGGGGGGGGGGGGTTTGGGATTCCGGCTAGGTGTTGGGGGGACACAGAGGGTATTGACTTTCACTTGAAATCTCACTGCTGGAAAAACACAGGCCTGGCCCACTGTCGTGGCAGCTATGCCAGGGCCAAGGGTGGCCAGGTGTCTGTTTTTTGACTGGAACGCCTGGTCAAAAAGGGATCCTGGCAGCTCCAGTCAGCACCACTGACCAGGCCATTAAAAGCCCATTTGGAAGTGCAGCAGGGGTGCAGGCTCTGGGGTGCAGGCGGGGCTCCAGCTTGAGGCTGAAGGGCTCAGAGTACAGGAGGAGGCTCAGGATTAGGACAGGAAGGTTGGAAAGGGAGGGTTGGGACAAGAGGCCGAGGCAAAGGGGAGTGTAGGGTCCAGGCGGCACTTACCAAAGGTGGCTCCCAGGAAATGGTTGGGGGGTGGGGGCAGGGAGGCTCCACATGCTGCCCACTGTCCACACAACTCCCACTGGCTGCAGTTCCTGGCCAATAGGTGTGTGGAGCTGGTCGTCAGAGCAGCAGCAGCACATGCTGCTGCCTCGGCCTTTGAATACTGAGGAGCCGCAGGGGCCAGCCTGCCACTTCCCAGGAGTCACGTGGAGCCAGGGCTGGCAGGGAGCCTGCTTTAGCCCCACTGCACTTCCAACTGGCCCTGGTCAGTGGTGCTGACTGGAGCTGCCAGGATCCCTTTTTGACCAGGCGTTCCAATCGAAAACCAGACACCTGGCCACCCTAGGCCTTGGCATAGCTGCCACGATAGTGTGCCAGGCCTGTGTTTTTCCAGCAGTGACATTGCAAGTGAAAGTCAATACCAAGATATACATCCTAGCTGTTATTTTCTCCTCTTTTTTGTGCATGTTTGTCTTGCCATAGCTTCTAGAAGCTATCAAATAGGAGAGGTTTTTCTCTTAGACAGATTTTCTACACCTGAAGGGAAAGGGTACAAGTGTTGCGGTTAAAGGGAAAGACTTACTTAAATACTTTGTATTTCAAATGCTTTGACCCTGTATCTTTAATAAAAAGTGTAAAGGGATATTTAATAATGTCTCTGCTATAGTACTCAGTAGGCTGAGATGGCTACACCAAACCCTGAACCTTATTTAAAACTGTTTAATGTGGGACAGCTTCAGGGGTATGTTAACACCTTTGACTCGTCGGGTTCCTATATTCCATCCAGATGAACACACCATTCCCCCAGCAACCGTTGTCCAGATTGTCTATTTAGACTGAAAACTTTTGTGGCATGGACCATCTATTACTAAGTGTTTGTACAGTACCTAGCACAAATGGAGGCCTGATTTCCATTGAGGCCTCTCTAATATAAATAATAGAGTGAGGGTAGAATCCATGATTAGAATCTATTGGCTACATGCACAGGTGTTTGCATATTAGGGTTGTAACAAAGGGGAGTCAACTATGTCAGAGGCAGCAAGGGGGGAGCAGGAGCTGGTGCTGGAGGGAACTGGCTTAAAAGCCAGTTCCCCCCAGCATCGTCTCCATAGTTTGGAAGCCTGGGGGGAATGGACGGGGAGACAGAGGCGCAGCTGGGTCCCGAGCGGCTCTTGCTACATTTCAAAGGCAGAGGCACAGTGGAGATAGCAAGCACCCCGACAAATCGAATAGTCAATGGAAATTCTATCGACTATTTGAATAGCCAATTAATCAAAATTTTACATCCCTAGTGCATATGTTGATACTTGAGCAACCAAAGCAGTGAAAGGGAGGCAACGGCTCCTTATGCCCTCGCCTGCTGTGCACCCATGTAGTTGATTCAGCAGAGACTGTCCCTAGGCAACATTTCAGCTGAGGAAGCAGGAGGAATAATTCAATTGACGTGACAGGAAATGGAATCTATGAGAGAAATAAAATGCTATGGGTGTGTCTACCCAGCACCCTAAATGCAAAATAAGATATGCAATTTGCATTACACAAATTACATCTTATTTCAAATGTATTTCAAAATAACACACGATTTCGACACATCCCTTAATCCTCATGGAACAAGGGCTATAGGGATGCTGAAATCACACGCCCTTTATTTCGAAAAATATTTTGAAATAATGAGCGCATTTAAAAGACTCAAGGTAGCTATTTCGGGATACCTCTGTATCCCGAAATAGCCCTGCTGTCTAGACGTACCCTACGAAGTTAGACCTGGGTTTTCCATTAGCAGAGCGCCTGATCCTGATCTCTTGACTTGGGTAAAGCTTCCACAGCATTTAACTTTGCCTAAGAAAGGACTTCAGGATTTGCCTCACTGAGAAGGCAATTATTAGCTTCATAAGTTAGGCCTTACTTTCAAGAGGGGAATTTTTTCCATCTTATTCTGCCCAACGAAGATATTCTAGGCACATTCTTGAAAATATTATACAAAAATGTGGCTTTTCACTGCAACCCACTAAACATAACAAAAAACAAAGAAAGAAACTAAAACAAAGGAAGGGAAAGACTAATCTTAATAGAAAGGGTACAGATGAATGGCAGATGCTCTTTGAAAACCTCTATCTAGGGCACTAAGTCAAAGACACAGCCATTGTTACAAGACTTTGTTTTCCATACACACTAAGACTCAAGTTAATTAATCCTTTCACAGGAGGAGTCCCTGTAACACACCAAATCCATTACTGACTCATTTTTTTAAAAAAAAAGCTTGAATAAGAGTCTCCCTATTTATATGAAAACCTCATGATTTATGACTTTGTTCTTCTTGTCCTTCCTCCCCCCCACCCTTTGTCTGAACACACAGAGTAAACTAACACTGGAGGCTAAATGAAATAGGACAGAGCTCTACTCTAATGAACTGCGGGCAATGTTTTTGGACTATACAAAAAAGGCATGACGCTTTAGAAGTAGCCAAATTATCACTGTTCAACCGGGAATGAACTGTATGTGAAAACTGCGCCCTTCAGCACTACGCAGTGTTAAAATGGAAATTGCTAATTATAAAACTGCTCTCTGGGCTAATTAACCAGAAATACTGTATAAGTTGGCTAAGGATGCTGGGTAAGTGTACTGCTGCTGCTGCTGCTCTTGGGACACTGGTGGTAGCTGACCTGCATGTTTTTGTCCATTAGACAAGGGGAAGCTTTTGTCAGGGAATGATGTCCCTTTTGGAGGCTACCTTCTAGTGCTGTATCGCATTCCCCTGATGCAAAGATGGCCTGAGAGCTTTTGGTGACCCAAGAAAGAGGAGATTACAGTCCAGGAACAAAATACGAGGTCAGAAATGACAGAATGCGTAGTGAGGATTTTCACACTAACAGAATGAAAGCTCCAATATTTCAGTTCAGAGACCAGGCCCCAACAGACACACATCCACTCTTTATCACTTCTGTAGCCAGAGATATTATTCAGGTCACTGAGGTGTAATGATAGGAGGCTGGAGGCCGGAAACCATGCCTCTGCATAATTAAAAATGCAGGCACTTAAAAGAAGCAGATGTTTTAAATCCAGAAAGGACAGATGTGAGAAGTGATTATTTAAAGAGAGACATCAGATGAACCCAAGAATGCTCTCGTACCTTGAAGCACCATGCAAACATTGGTTTCAAGTGCCCCCAAGTCCGTTCCCACCATTACATAATAAATTTGTAAGGAGCTCTCAACATAATGGTTTTGGCTTTGGTAGTGATGCAGCATCTGGTATCGTCCAGCTGAAACGGCTTGATCTTTCTCTCTGTATTTATCTGACTATGTGATTCAGTTTACACAATACTTTTACACCACCTATATTTTTGACTGTTCTAGTACTAACAGCAATACACACAACACTTATGACAAAAATTGTTCAAAATCTGTTGATGGGATGTGTTCAAATTCTATTAATATCTGTCTCACACCTGGAATAAATTCTCATCAAGTCAATGTTCTACTAAAAACAGGACCAAAAATAAAGTGTAATGTCAAAAAAAAATATCACAGATACAAGAACAGACAACTTACTGATGGAGCACGTTACTTTTTTTTCCCCCTAAAGAATCTGCTATTTGGTATTCTGGCAGTTTACGTGATATATCTGGACAACACGACCTGTGATAGTGGATATGACATTTCAGATGTTAGTTGAGGGTGCTGCCTATGAGCAGCTGCTGATATTGACAAGAAGAGATGGGACAGTTTCCAGGGCCTTGTCTTTCATTGATCCCAAAGTATCTCTGATCCTTTGAATGAAAACTTTAAATTCCTGAAACTTCACAAGAGAATCATCCTTTTCTCTATTTGAAATTTTTTTCATCCTGTGTTTCTTGAGTAGCAGAACATGTTGGATGGTAGAGCATCCACCTCTGAGCTAGACTAATGCGTGAGGAGAGTATATAACAAATCTTTCAGTTATGACATCATGTATCTTCTCTACTCCTAATGAATGTGATCTGTGGGGAAAACTATGCAGCATAAACTTTTAGTGACTCCTTTGAAATGGGTGACTTAGGAAGGAAATCCTGACTACCAGGCAAGGGACTGCATTACCTCAGTCATTTTAGAAGCCTTCTGTGTCAAGTCAGGCATAGAAAGCTTCATTGGGAGGCTAGGAGCAAATTAAGCCTATCCTCTCCCAGGATTTAGGCTTATCTTTTTGTCCTTTACCCCAGACAACACAGAAAAACACTTCTTTCCCCCAAGTAGAATTAAGTATTACTTAGCTCAGTAATCAAGTTCTCTTCCTTTACTGGGCCACACACTGGTCTCCCTCTCTCCCCCTCCTGGCCCCCTTTTCTGTAAGTCTTTGTCACTCGTCCATCTTCCCCTCCACAGTTTTCTTTTAGAGGAATCTCACTTCCTGCTTTTTCTCCTCCTACTTCCTCTTTTCTGTCTCCTCACTCTAGTCCACTCTTCCCATGACACTGCAGCTGCCAACTCAGCCTATCACATGGGAATGCTGCTCATGGAATTTATATCAATGGGTCTGCTTTTTCAGTACCTCTCTGTTGATCTCAGCTCTGCCTATTTATACTGATTAGAAGTCCTGGTCTGTGAGTCTGGCAATGAGCAATGCTTTCACAATGTTGCATGGGTCCCACTAGAGAACCTCCTTGAAAACTAGCTAATAGAAGCCAAGAGATGATGGAAATCTTCAGCTAGTACCCTAAAAAAAAATGCATGGTGAGATATCCTGGACCTTACACCATCACTTTGAAAGTCATTATTTACTTTTTACCTTCATTCTCACCTGAAGAACTTTCTCAAACCAATTCCTTCATGACATTGAACAGTCTTTCCTAGCGTACATATACATAATCATTACAACTGTGGAACAGAGCAGAGAAGATGAACAAACTGTTCCAGCATTGATTTTGTGAACTAGATCAAACTGAAACAACTTCAAAGACAAGATTTGTCAGAAACTTGTGAATGGATCAGCATACTGTAGGAGGCTATATTAAAAGAACTCAATACATATTAGCTTGGCTGAACAGTGACTAAGGGGAGGTATAACTAACCACAAATATCTGAAGGATGTAAAACCCAGTGATGAAGAGAATTTATTCAGAACCATATCTTGGGTTTTAATTTAAAATTACCCTCTCATTACCTACAAATCTTTCTTCACGTCAACCTCATAAGAATTTGTAGCAAGTGGGCCACCTTCTCAGCTGACTTACACACCATGTATCTCCACTGATTTATTACCATAAACTGTTCTGCATAGTCAATGAGGCTATGCCTAGACTACATTCCTCTTTCGAAAGAGGAATGTAAATGAGGCAAATCAAAAGTGCAAACGAAGCACAGATTTAAATATCCCACAGTTCATTTGCATATTTGCGTCCGAGCGCTTTTCCAAAAAAGGGTTTTTTGAAAGTGAAAGCGCAGTCTAGACACTGTTCTTTCGAAAGAGGAAATTTTTTTTGAAAAGAACCTGTACTCCTGAAAAAATGACTACGGGTTCTTTAAAAAACGGGGGGGGGGGGGG
>CM057846.1:160475790-160489068 GCA_030068395.1 Apalone spinifera
AAAAAAAGGGGGGGGGGCTTGCGTGAAACTCCTCCCTCCCCCCGTCAATTGCTTTTTTTTTTCCTCCTGAAAAAAACTCCAAAAAAGGGATCAGAAGAAGATATGCAAATTCGGTGTAAATTTGCATATTGTCTTTCAGAAGCCAATGACGTGCCCTAAGTCAGGGAATCCTCTGGAATTCACACCAATTTTTCCTTGGGTATTCCAGCTTCAGAGCCACACAGGAGAAGCTAATATCAGCTCTGCATGCCATAATATGCCAAGCTAAGAAAACCCCTGAGCCAATCAACACAGCACTGCAGAGTTGATCTATTTTTAACTGCGGTTCCAGAGGCCAGAGAGAGTTGTTCACTATGCAGTATTCTCTTCTCATTTCCTCCAGGGAATGGGCAGCTGCTTTCACAGTTCTTCGAGGATTGGACTATATGTGAAACAAACTTGAAGCCCAAAAATGGCAGTTCGTATTCCACTCAGATATATAGCATTCTTCAAGGAAGTGGTAAACATGGAGCTTTTTCCTGTCAAAGTTGCAATTAACTCTATCAATACTACCAAACACTCACCAAAGGGCCCTGGCTTGAACTGGTAATATAGTGTTCCAAGAGCAAAGCGTGGGAATAATGCATGAGATAATCAGATTGGGCTATTTGGGAGTTAGGCAACCTTCCAATCTACTGAGGTCATCAAATCTCCTTTAAAGATGGCTGCAAGCCATAGACAGTAGGCCTGAATGGTCACTGTGATGATTCAGGGAATCTGTACAACCTGTGAATGCTCATTAATGCTATGAAATTATTATAAAGCTACTATATCAGGGAATGCCTTTCTGGGCATGTGAAATCCACTCCTTGCTGGCATGGGCTGAAGAGCAGCCTGGTCAGTACCCAGGAGAGGGAGCTAGCCCAGATCTGAGGCATTCATTGTTTTAAAGAAGCTGGTTCTAATGAATTTGCACAATACTCAAAGTATGATGAATACCAGTAGCTAACCAAAGAAAGAACTAATATCACTGGACTAGAATGTTGTCATAGGATAATGGTTTCCTGCTGATAGATAAATTTGCTGCTGCATTTATGGACAAGTAAATATCAATGTGAAACAGTGTAATTTATTGTCTAGTACAGTAAGAGACACTAATACTGGCATAATGCTCTGTTGCTTCTATTTTACCAAATCCTCAGCAGAGACAATCGCTCTAAGGTTGTTGTTTTTTAATTATATCTATTGATGCAGCAGAATGAATCGCTACTCATCTGCTGCTTTCTTAGCATCCTAGAGCCCTTGGTGTGAGATGCTGACTTTGAGGAAATCAATGAGAATGGGGGGAGAGGGAGCTCAGCACCTCAAAAGGAATGGATGCTTGGAGACAGATCTGTTCTATGCTCGTCGGAGACCAGCCTATCCATGAAGCTATGGGAGGTGATGGGGGAGCATTTCCACTGTGTGACTCTTTTCTGAATACCCATCTTTAGAAATGTTATCAGGATGTGTGCTATTCAGTTAGTTTTTGATAGGATGCCAGTCACCACAGCTTAGAACAGTGGACCCCAGCTTTTTATGCCCAGGATCTACCTGCCTCTTCCCAAGGCCCGCTTCTTCCCTGAAGCGCTGCCCCACTCACTCTATGGCCACTTTCCCCCACTGGGAGGGGGTCACGGGTGGAGTAGGGGATTGAGGTGCAGGAGGGGGTATGGATGTGGCTCTGGGAGCAGGGTCAGGGCTGGGACTGGAGGTGCAGGAGTGGGCACGGGGTACAGGAGGGGGACAGAGTGTTGGCTCTGAGAAGGTGTTCAGGGCTGGGCAAGTGTTTGGGGTACATGACAGGGTTTGGAGTGCAGGAGGGGGTATGCATGCAGGCTCTGGAGTGGAGGTCAGACTGGGCCAGGTGCTTGGGGCTCAGGAGGGGGCTTGGAGTGCCAAAGGGATGCTGGCTCTGAAAGAGGGCTTAGGGCTGGGGCACGGATCCAGGAAGGGGGTGTAGGATACTAGCTCTGGAAGAAGGCTGAGGGGGCAGGATGCAGGCTCTGGAGGGGGGTCAGGGTTGGGCCAGGGACTGAGGTGCAGGAGGAGACATTGGGTGCAGGCTCTAGAGCATCAAGCTGGGGCAGAGGGTTCTGGCTACAGGAGGGAGCTGTAGATTGGTATGCAGCCACCTGCCAGGAAGCATTTACTGCTGACAGCTCCTGATTGGTGGCACAGCAAGGTTGGGGCAGGTCCCACCCTCACACCTCTTCCAGAAAGGGCCACTGTGCTCCTGTGCCCCTGGGGCAGGGGGAGACTGGGAGGCACGCGGCTCCGCACACTGCCCATCTCTACCAATGCCAACCTCCCCCTCTCCCTCCCCCCATCAATTCTCATTGGCTACAGTTCCTGGTTTCCAGACAACGGGAGCTGGAGGGAGAGTTGCTTGCAGGGAGGTGCACTCCTGCCCTTTCCACTCCCCCTCCCTCCACACACACGAGTGTGGTATTGCAACACAATGCATACCAGCCCAGGGACTTTAAAAGACAACTAGCAACATTTAATGGAGAATGCCTACATAGACCTTAAAAACATCTGATGATGTGGTTGTGATCAAGAAAAGCGTATGCCCAAACAAATCTGTTAGTCTTTAAAGGTGCCACAGGATTCCTTGTTGTTTTTACAGATACACACTAACACAGACACCCCTCCAAGACTTATATAGGCTTTGTATAATTATTAGAGGCAATAAAGATGCCAATAACAATTGATTTTTAAAAATATCCACACTAACAAATTGAGCCATCACCTACATATTTTCTCACCCATATGAACTCACACACAAAACTGTCCACATACCAAATCTCGGATTACTTTTATTTCACAGGCATTAGAGTCATAGGAATGCAGCACAAACAACTGGCCCTGATTCTGAGACCCTCACTCATGAAGGTAATCCCCTTTACTTCAAGGAGATCATTCACATGTATGAAGTTTTCAGGTTCAGTCTCCCTGTATATTGTTTGTTCATTTCCTCTCAAACCTTTGTCACCGCATATAATGAAATCTGGCCAAATCTGGAATTAAAATGGAGATAGTGAGACCTAGAAATGATCAAAGAAAAATTGGTTCCTCTCCCTGTCTCCCCTCCTCAATGGCAAAGTTCCATGTGTTGTCAGTGGTGCAGGATCAGAAAAGCACCAAGAAGGATTACTATATCTGGAGCTTGGGGGGCAGGATGGTGGGGAAAGATAGCTTGAAAACTTCACATACATTTTTAAAGCAACTATTGCAACAGGTGCAGAGATCCAGCAAAGATGGACAAGTCTGATTAAACTACCAGTTTGTTGGAGGCGGGGGGGACAGACGGGTTAAAAATTTCCCAAGTGACTGTAGTATCTTCTGATTTAAAGCACAGTTAACACTTGCAGGATTGCAAATACAGAACAATGTTTACTCAGGAGTGCTATTAGCCATAAGGTCTCGACTCCAATTGTTGAAGAACGGGCATTACCAGAATCTCTCATAAAAATCGCGAGAAGGAAGCAGCTATGACTAGACAATGTTCTTGGTGTTTCTTATGTAACTGCCTCTCGGGGCTAATTAGAGCTGCTTTTGTAATTCACAAGCTATAAATTCTTTCAGATGTTTTCTAAAACAGCGTGATCTCCTTGGTGAGATTCTGGTTTGTGCTGATACTGCAAGTCGGCTAAGCATCCCAAAGCATGTAACAATCCGTCTGATTAATAGTTAGTGGAAAGCTAAACGTAAAAACTGAATAATAGCCACTCGTTTGTTAATTTGCTGTTTCTCTTCCTCACTCATTTAAGGTTAATTGTACACCATGTACAAGGCTGGAGTCTATTCTTTTGCTAGATTTTTTTAATTAGTTTGATAACAGCATATTTTTTAATGACTGGCCATAGATTAAAAATGGTTCTAACTCTTCCAATACCACAGAAAGAGCAGATTGATTTCTTTCTTCTTCTTTGAGGGACACCAGGGAAGAATTACCTTATTTTTTAACGGGTGGAGAAAACAATGAACATTGTAAGGAAGCTTACAGGAAGTAGGAACTTGGAGAGATGAGTAGGGAGGACTGTAAAAATGTTGCTCAAATATGAAGGGGTGTAACCAGGAAGGCCAAAGCACAATTGGAGTTGTAGCTAACAAGGGATATGAAGCATAACAAGGAGGATTTCTCCAGGTATGCTAGCAACAAGAAGGTTGTTAGGGAAAATGAGAGGGAAAAAAAGCTGGACATTCATGAGTCCATGGGGCTGGATCTAATACATCCCGGGATTCTGAGTGAGTTGGCCGATATAATTACAGAGCCAGAAGGGTGGCCATGTTAGTGTGCATCTTTGAAAACTGGAGATCAGGAAAGTTCCTGTACGATTGGAAAAAGGCAAATCCAGTACACATCTTTTTAAAAAGGGAAGGAGAATATAGGGAACTACCACCTGGTCAGCCTCACCTTAGTCCCTGGAAAAGTCATGGGGCAGGCCCTCAAGGAGTCCATTTTGAAACACTCAGAGGAGAGGAAGGCAATCAGGAACAGTCAACATGGATTTACCAAGGGCACGTCATGCCTGTCCAACCTAATTGCCTTCTAAGAGGAGCTAACGGGCCATGTGGATATGGGGAAGTGCTGGACATGATATGCCTTGACTTTAGCAAAAAACTTTACATATGGTTTCCCACAATATTCTTGTCAGCAAGTTAAAGTATGGCTTAGCTTAATGGACTATAAGGTGTATAGAAAGTTGGTTAGACCATCAGGCTCAAGAGGTAGTGATCAACAGCTCACTGTTTTGTTGGCAGCCAGTATCAAGTAGAGTGCTCTAGAGGTCGATCCTAAGTCCAGTTTTGTTCAAGATCTTCATTAACGATGAAGACGATGGGATGGATTGCACCCTCAGCAAGTTTGCAAATGACACTAAGCTGGGGGACAAGGGTAGGGAGAGGATCCAAGGTGATGTAGACAAATTGGAAGAGTGAGCCGAAAGAGACCTGATGAGGTTGAACAAGGACAGTGCAGAGTCCTGCACTTAGGATGAAAGAATCCCAAGCATTACTATAAACTGGGGAGCAACTGGCTAAGTGGCAGTTCTGTAGGAAAACACCCGGGGATTACAGTGGACAAGACACTGAATAGGAATCAGTAGTGAGTCCTTCTTGCCAAAAAGGACAACAATATATTGGGCTGTAGTAGTAGGAGCACTGCTGGCACGTGGAGGGAAGTGATTATTCCCCTTTATTGGCACTGGTAAGGCCACATCTGGAATAGGGCATGCAATTTGGGTGGCCCCCCACTACAGAAAGGACATGGGCAAATTGGAGAGAGTGTCCAGCAGTGGGCAACAAAAATGATTAGGGGGCTGGAGCATATGACTTACGAGGAGAGGCTGAGGGAACTGGTCTTATTTAGTCTGAAGAAGAGAAGTGTGAGGGGGGATTTGATAGCAGCCTTCAACTATGTGAAGGTCAATTCTAAAAAGGATAGAAGTAGGCTCTTTTCAGTGGTAGCAGATGACAGAACAAGGAGCAATAGTCTCAAATTGCAATGTGGGGAGGTCTAGGTTGGATAGTAGGAAAAACTTTTTCACTAGGAGAGTGGAGAAGCACTGGATTGAGTTGGCTAGGGAGGTGGTGGAATCTCTCTCGGTGGTTTTTAAGGCCAGACTTGACAAAGTTCTATTTGGAATGATTTAGTTGGAGTTGGTCCTACTTTGAGTAAGGGAGTGGGCTAGATGACCTCCTGAGTGCTCTTCTAATCCTTGTCTTCTATGATACTTAATCCATGTCTCACCATCTACAAAATGGAGCTCAAAATCTCCCAGGCACAGGCTCTCAAAGATTTCTGATACATCCAGTTTCTGTCTAAGCTGGAAATACTGTGTGAACCACTACCCTCATGGAATTGCAGGCTCTCTGATTCTTTCCCCCAGAGATCCAAGTAGTACCGGGGGATTTGTCAGAATACAACATAATGGGGAAAGACATTAACTGCATTCTTTCACGCTCCCCCAAATGCTTGGTTTGTTTTAAGTTTTAATCTGGTTTTATTTTATCCAAATCAAGTCCTGTTATGCTCGGGTAGAGGGGAGTCACTTAATATTCCTAGAACCAGAGAGGGTTTACCAGTTCTAGTAATGTTCCCTATTTTAATCCCAGGATATAACTCTGAGAACCAGCAGCATCTGTAATACCAAATGAACTTTTAAGTGGATGTGCCTACCCATGCTAGCAAGAGCTCTGTAAGAGTACAGTATCCTAGCACAATTGTTTGGCTTGGAACCAGGCCTTAGAATTAATATGGTTACAATATTCCCCTTCACTCTGGAAACAAAATCAAGGGCCTAAACCTGTGAGGTGCTGAAAACCCTCAATTCCATTACTTCAATGGGCTGTTAGGATGCACAACAATTTGCAGGGCTGGGCACTTAGAGCTCTAATCCTGCAGACTAATCTGTCTGAGTAGACCTCAGTCATTGACTACAAAAGAGCACTACAAAGGTGCAGAGATCCACATAACAGATCAGTTTACAGGATCAGATACTTGCGATGCACTTTTACTTTCTAAACTCACTCACTCTCACACACACACACACACACTTCAGAGGCAACACAGCTACCCTTGCATGTGTGCAATGTACAATGCTCTAGCCTGCAGGACAGAATTTTTTCCAGAGTTTTCACTCCTGCTGCCTTCAGCTTTTTCAAAAAAATAATCATTATACCACACACCAGAAAGCTTTTCATCTAAAGTTCTGACAGATTTTATCAGAAAGGTTTAAAAAGAAAACACACAAGAAAAATGATTCTGGTTCTAAAATCTGAGAGTGTTCTAAATAGAGGTGGGGGAAGGGTTATGGGGGGGGGTCCTTTTGACTCAAAATCAAAATAGGGTTTTTTTTCCCCTAATAGCTTGTACCAGCTTGTTTTCTCTCTCAGCGCTCTGAGTCGAGCCCACACTGTAATAATTTCCTTGAGGAGAACAGATGGGGTTGTGAGGGGGGAGGGAGCTTTGTGTGTAATTCGTTTGGCTTTTTTGCCTTTATGTTATTTCATTTTACTATTTATCAATACAGCCAGCAGTATTTCTTCAAGACAAAAAAAAGATCTGAAGCTAAAGCTAACATATTGCTTAGTAAACACATTGGCTGTGTCTAGACTGGCAAGGTTTTCCGGAAAATCAGCCGCTTTTCCGGGAAAACTTGCCAGCTGTCTACACTGGCCGCTTGAATTTCCGCAAGAACACTGACGATCTCAGGTAAGAATGTCAGTGTTCTTGCGGAAATACTATGCTGCTCCCGTTCGGGCAAAAGTCCTTTTTGTACAAAGCTTTTGTGCAAAAGGGCCAGTGTAGACAGCTGAGATTTGTTTTGCGCAAAAAAGCCCCGATTGTGAAAATGGCTGTTGCGGAAAAGCGTCCGTGCCAATCTAGACGCTCTTTTCTGCAAATGCTTTTAATGGAAAACTTTTCCTTTAAAAGCATTTCCGGAAAATCGTGCCAGTCTAGACGCAGCCATTAGGAATAAGCTGACAAGTCATTACATATGGTGTTTTCTTATTTGAGTCATAGGACCATATTCTCAGGCCAGGTCTACACTGGGGGAGAAAGTCGACTTAAGATATGCAACTCCAGCTATGTAAATACTGTAGCTGGAGTCGACATGCCTTGCCAAGTCAAATTTCCGTGGCATCCCCACTGTGGGAGGCTGATGGGAAAAACTCTCCGGTCGATTTCCTTTACACCTCGTGACCCCATAGAGTACTGGGGTCAATGAGGACACCATTAGCAACTGAATAGCAGGTCCTTTCTAGACCCACTAAATCAAACCCTGGAAAAATCAATCTCCTGAGGGTTAAGTATAGACAAGGCTTAGTGAAGGCCATGGAGCACAGAGCAAAGGTTATGGGAAAGCCACGAGGAAAATTTTTCAGATACAATTCTTTTAATTCTGGGCCTGCTGAGTACCAGGGCTTATCGCCTCATATGTGATGTAGTACCCTAAAGGCTGCTTTTTATTACACTGGCTGACAAGAGCGCCAAATAGCTGAAATCACAGCCGGAGATTAGAGAGCACAGGACCACACCAGCAGAAAAGTAGGGATACTGTGGAAGTTGATACACTGACTTTGTGCTATAAAGCATTTTCCCCTATATTGAAGTGATCCTCCAGCCAGTTATACTTGCTCCATAGTCAAATTCTGCAACAATTGAGCATAAAATAGCTGTATAGCCCCAAGAGTCCAGACTAGAATTTGCATAGTTTTGTCTTTGAGAGCTGTGAGGTAGTTGTAATTTACCCTTCTGTAGATTACAGAAACAAGTTCCAAACTTTATGGATTTCCTCTGCTTAGCCACCATGGATTCTAGTATAGAAATTGTATATTTCCTGTTCCTTTTGGTTTTTAGGGTGCCTGCATGTTTCTAATGTTACAGAATTTGAAAAAGCCAACCATACATGACTCTTGTATAAGAGTAATTCATTGTGTTTCCTCTGACACGTTATCATCAATCAGAATATAAAACATAGATACATCCAGCTCATTTAAAAGTTGCACAGGCTTCTTATGTGTCAGACATTAATACAACATTAAATGTGTTGGCTTTCTTCTCCACACTGCCTTGCTCCTTGAGTGATCATTTACCTTTATATAAATAACTGCCTTTCTGATTTGATAGCATTTTACTCCTACTTTGCACTGGTATAAACGATCACACAAGGAGCAAGGCAGTGTTGAGTCAGACCTTGTAACACATGAAGTCACAAAAATTAGGATTCCCAAAGTCAGAAAGTAAACAATAGCCTGGTAATGGTGCTATTTGGCACTGTTAAAGGCTTCCCGAAAAGGATATGAAGAAAAAGAGGGAGATCAATTGATATATGAGCAGGTGAAGACAAATTTCTTCCTCTTCTTACCACCAGTTTTGCAGATGCAAGGGCTTTGGACAAATATATGTATGCAAAATTTTGGATATTTCTCCAGAATGTATCCAAACTGTGACTCTGAAGCCTGTCCAACCCTGGAATGTGTAGCTGTCTATGTATACATCTACATCACCTGTCTTTTCTTTTTATATTAGTAAAAACAAAAAAGAAAAAACAGACTAGTAGAAGAGCATAGTTTCTGGATTTAAAAGCTGCATTTGGTTGTTATGGTAACTTAGTTTTGTAAAGCTATCTTTGTGACAAAATAGAAGTCCTCTGCATTAGCAGAGATCCTACTGAGAAAGGATGCAAAATTATACGTGCAAGCTATATAATTTTAAAACTTACAAAAATCCATAGTGTTTTCTTTCTAATCAAAATAAACCAGCAGCCAGTTCTTGATCCACAGTGACAAAAAGAGTAACAAAGCCTGTTAGCCTAAAAACTCTCATCGGAACATAGGTTTGAAAGTAGCAAAGATTTTTGTCTGCAGAACTCAAAAAATAAAAATAAAGGAGCAGTTTAGCTCTTGGGAGATCACATACACACACCTTTGCCAGCCTCACCCTTTCATACTGCCTCTTTCTGCACAACTCAGAGAGGAAGAAAAATAAAAGACTACACATTTTGTCTAAATGGTTGACAGAGACCATTGTCCTTTTGGTTAGGTTTTCCTTGAACCCTGTTAGGAGTTTAGATGCCTCCTTCACAATCTCTCCTTATTCCCACCATCAGTTGCTTACACATGGGGATGTTTAACACACCTATGCCGACACATGCACATAGTTGTTAAAGGCCTGTCAAGTGCTGACAAAGTGCCAAGTTGCAGACATTAATTTGCACAGCATGCTTTTCTGAATTCAGAGTTTCACACATGTCCTGCTTATTTTTCCTTGACCTTTGAGGGCTGATTCAACATGTATGCTTGACTAATTTCATTATCCCATCCAATCTGTAGGAAGTGCTGTGTCTGAACATTGGTAATTAGCCGTCCTTTCACCATCATATTCCTATAGTCTGTCCATAATGAGGTGCATAATGCTTTGCTAATGTGCTACAAATGCTACTTAAAAAAAAAACTGTCACGTTGATTAGCTGCTACTATATATTCAACAGAAGAATTGATTCATTCTCTCTCAGCACTTAAGATATTATTTAAGATTCAGTGAAACATCCTTCTCATCCACAACTAATATATGTATATATAATATGTGCATAATATACACACACACTATATGTAGCACCAGCACATAAGTCTGTACCATGCCATTTGTTAAATGTAAGCAAAATTCTAACTCATTTTTATTCCCCAGCCTCTTATTTTGCATGCCTATTTTCATATGCACAACAGTTTGTGTGAGATTTACCCTATTTCAAGCCAATGCATTGGGCATTTCGGTATCCTACCATAGAGTCTGAAAAAGAAGATTTTGATTAAGATTAAGTCCCATTTTTGAGGGGTCAGTTAGTTGCACACAGCAAATCACAGGCCAGGACTGCAAACTTGCCCTTGGATGACTTGCCCATACCTGGTTTTCATATTTAACTCTTGTGAGAGATCCAGAGTGAGGAAGCTCCAGTTCTGAAAAGCTCAGCACAGCCCCACTTGAACAAAGGCTCCTTTTTGGTTTACGTATAATAATTCCTGCCTTGGGACAATGGTTCAAATCTCCATTGCAACAATGTGAAGGATGCACGTGCATGGTGAGACCAAACACCACATGAGAGATTCGGCACATAAGTGATATGTAATCACAAGTGAGGACATTTCTCATTCCAAAAAGACCTAACATTGTCATAGCTTAAATAATTGCAGAAGGGAGAGAATAGCAGAGTCATGGGAATTTACAATACTGTGCTTAAAAGCTAAACAAGGATTCACTAGGACATCCCTACAAAAGTGGCTACATGACATTTAAAATCAGCTAGCAAGCTGTGCCCCATGCTCACCACACTCGCCTACCCCACTCTCTCTGGCCATTTTTGTGGCCAGAAAGCATGACGACATCATTTTGTCGCCCAATAAGAAAAACTTTTTTTTATAGACCTGGGCTACGTCTACACTGACAGCTTCTTGCGCAAGAACTCTTTTGCAGAAGAGTTCTTGTGCAAAAACTCTTTCACAAGAGTGCGTCTACACTGCCATGTACTTTTGCGCAAGAGCATCCATGGCAGTGTCGACACTCTCTTCCGCAAGAAAGCGCTAATGGCCATTTTAACCATAGGGGCTTCTTGCGCAAGAAATTCTTGTTGCCTGGCTACACTGCCCTCTTCTGGAAGAACTCTTGCACAAGAGGGCTTATTCCTTATGAGGAGAGGAATAACTCTTCCAGAAGAAGCCGTGTTTTACAACGCTATACTGTAAATTTACTTCTGGAAGAACGCTCTTGCAGTGTAGACAGCCGGCAACTTTTTGCGGAAGAATGGCTGTTCTTCCGCAAGAAGCTGCCAGTGTAGACATAGCCAGAGAGATGTATTTGGCTTTGAAAAGCCCCAGTTTGTCAAACACTTCTGCAGATGTGACCTTTCCCATCCGTTCCATACCATTCATACTGTTTGTAGGATGCAGGCTCAAGAAAGGTGGGTAAATATTATAATACCCACTATATGGATCTTGAAATCAAGACATAGAAAAGTTGACACAAAGTGGTTTGCTCACAATCACCCAGCATGTACAAGGCAAAGGCAGGACAAGCACAGAGATCTCTTAACACTTAAAATCTTTACAGGTTAGCACAGTGGATTAACTGTATGTAATACTCCCCGTGGCTTATACTGCTGGTGATTATGATCTTGCTAAAAAAAAGTGTCATAATTTGTGATACAGGCAACGTGGGAACTTAATGAAAGAGACTGTAAATAAATTTCCATCCCCTTTACTAGTGTTTCAGCAGTCAAGACAGATTTTTACAGCTCAATATTTAAACAGAATGGTTCATGTTCATTCAATAAAATCTTTTGCTTTAATGTTGATTTAAGAATCAGAAAGAATATGGCAATTTTTTACTCTGTACTCCAACACAGCTTATATCACTAACAATCTACTCTTCAGCACAATTAAAACAGAGCAATCGTGCAGTGGAATGAGCACAGGAATGGGAGCCAGAAACTCCTGTGCATCTAACTCTAATATATACTCTTTCTGTAGTCTTGGGGCCGTCACTACTTTGCTTCACTTTAGGCTCTGTAAAATGGAATTTATATTTATTTACCTCTCTCACTTAGAAGATCAAGAGCTCTAGCGACATTAAATGCTAAGCTAATTAATATGGTCATCCCAGCAATAAGCTTATAAAAGGTTTTCTTTTTAAAAGTCCATTTTCAAATGTGTGTCACATTTTTCAGAAAGAAATGCTTATCAGGAAGACTGGGCAAATTCCATGGATTTTGAAGTTTGATAAGCTATCCTAAATATGTTTGGGTCTTGCAGTGTGCAAAACTAAATTATGAGCCTTTTACTTCTTGCAATACACATTTTTTTTTTCAAAAAAGTTTTAATTTAAATAAAAATTGCAGCTTAGTGTCATGCTTTATAGATAGAACTTCCTTATCTTCAGTAGCCAGGCTGGCACAAGTGGGTGCCCTATATCAGATTTATATACTTATAACTGACTGTCAGGAAAACAAGATCTTGTATGGAGGAGTTGGGTTGCAGAGCTATTCTGCTGACTCACAGCGATAGCTAGACCACATGGGTCTCATTAGCTACACTCAAACATGGATGCCAAAAGGAAGTCTCCCCCATGCAAGAGAGAACTAGAGGGAAAGGCTAGGGGTCCTACAGGTAGAAATGCTCAATGTGCCAAGTGCAAAGGGCTCTTTGGAATTAAGGTTTATGTTTATAAGTACACTACATTCCTGCTTCCTTAAGACTTGTTTACATCACAAATAAAGGTAATTTCCAAAGAAAAGGTGGTACAGCATGAATTTAGCCAGCGCTCAAAGTCCGCGTCCATGTGTTAGGAGGAGGACAGGAACATCATCAATTTACAATAGTGTTTATATCTTTCATTAGTTCATGCCTCTCTACTCCTTTTTCAGTTTGCATTTCTGGTGGCAAACATGGTGAGAGGTGCCTATAGTGAATGGAAGGAAGAGCACAGTGCAGGTGAAAGATGAATAAGAGCTAAGACTGGAGAGAGTAAAAACAAAGCCAATCATGTTGTTTGAGTGAGTCTAAAGTTAGCCAAAAGGAGTTTAGCCAAACCTTGCTATTGCCATGTAATCGTTCAGATTTCTGTACTGAGAAGAAAGTTGTAGGATAGCTTTACTTCAACATTCCTTGAATAATGTTGAACAACAACATTCACCATTCCTGTAGTGGGAAGAACACCTCAGCAGTCTAGCACCCTGGCATTTAGAACTCAAAGGGGAA
>CM057846.1:160499428-160510960 GCA_030068395.1 Apalone spinifera
CCGGAAAAGCGGCTGATTTTCCAGAAAAACTGGCCAGTCTAGACACAGCCCAGGAGTATAATCACATGAACTGGTGAAAAGACCACCGGAGACCGATGACAAACCATGGCCATAATGTACTTTTTCAATTGCACAGATTCAGCTGTTACAAATACCGGGGTTTTAAAATTAGCACTTTTCAAGATACTAAAGGAGGTAAGCCATGTTCCTTCTCAAGACCTCATGGGAGGCAGGGAAGGAGGGATTAATGAGCTGAGTAACTTTGAAGAGGCACAATGGGAGTGACAAGCTCAGCATAAGTGAAAGTAGTAAGTGTTGAGAGAGGCTTGCTGGCCATTAATAGGGCCCCAAGACTTATCTCAGGTATGTATTATAACTGCAACTTGTCATTTTATGTTTGTGATAGCAAATGCATTATATAATTAAGGGAGGGAGGAATTTAATATAAGTTCAAAAATAAAAATTGAAACCCAATTGTGGAATATTTAGATTTAAATAAAGTGCACAAGGGTATGTTTAGTGACAGTTGTTACTATGGTTAAAAAAAAAAAGGGCAATTTACAAAATTGGTAACGGACCAGTTAGTTAAACATCAGCGGATGAGGACCACAAGTTGCATTCCGTGAAAACGTAGCATATAGAAGAGAGATCCGCTAACTGGGCCATCCCAAGATTTGATCCTATCTGGAGAAAGCCATTTAAAAACAGACTGGTGAAATGTTTAAAAGAACAGATTCTGAGATACGATCACATTTCCTATAGTCCTGTGATATAGGATTTAAGCTACTGTAGCAGCAGTAGTACAGTAAATTAACTAATCTGCAGTTAATTGAACACACTGTGTAATCTATACAAAATATCAGCAATTTTTTCCCAACCTCACAGCAAAGATGTGATAGCAGATATTGTAGTGAGATCTTTTTTAATTCATCTGGAAAAAAGGTAAGAGGCAGGAAAGGAGTAACCAGTCTTCTATTTCACTCTTTTTCCATCCCATTTTGCACCTTACTAGTTGGCAATATTGTCTGCAGTCATTAAACTGTACTGTATATACAGAAGATATAGACTAAGTAATCTTATGTTAGAGAGACCCTGGCTGGGGACCCTAGGCAGCACAGAATTGTATTATTCTGGAAACTAGAGCTAGGGAGAATTATAGAGTCTGTATGGATTGGTTTCAACAAAGAATTCTATTTATTAATTACAACTGAACGGTCTCTGCTCTATCACAAGGGACACGATATTGGCATGGGGGATACAGGTCTCACACATCAAGGCAGCAGCCAACAAAGCAGAAAAACATCAGATACATCCAGCACAAAAGCTGCCAGAAATGAGGGGAAAGCAAAACACAAAATCCAACATCAATAAACTGCTCATTTCCCTCTGCTCTGAGGTGGTTACATCTACCCACAGATGCTTTGCTTCTTCGATCCTGTTACATCAAAGCCCTGCAGTAGAAATCTGAATTGGAATAACCCCTGCAAAAGAGGGCAAGCTAAGTATTTTCCTGAGGTTAGCACCATCCAATATGTTCCTTTTATATCTGGTCTACACTGGGAGTTTAGGTTGAACTTAATTGCATTAGGTCGATTTTCTGAACAAGTCCACACCACCAAGCCCATTCTGTCAGCCTTAAGAGCCATTAAAGTCAATTTCAGTACTCCTGCTTTTCACAAGGAGTAACAATAAATTTGATTTTGCGTGGTCAACTTTAGGGTAGTGCAAATGCAGCGCTGTGAAAGTCAACATTCTTGGCCTCTGGGAGGTTTCCCACAGTGCCCTGGGATGACCACTCTGGCCAGGGCTTTCAACTCTGCTGCTCTCCAGGGCTATGTCTACACTGGGCAGTCTTGTGCAAGAACATATACAAATGAGGCATGGCGATGAATATCACCGCACCTCATTTGCATACTTAGAGCCACCATTTTGCACAAGGGGCTTTTGCACAAGAAGGAGCAGTGTAGACTGCTCCTTCTTGTGCAAAAGCCCTGTGCGCAAAAATGGCGGCTCATTAATTATGCAAATGAGGCAGTGATATTCATCACTGCACCTCATTTGCATATGTTCTTGCATAAAACTGGCCAGTGTAGACGTAGCCCCGCATAAACAGAAACTACCTTGAGACATTTTGAATTTCAATTTCATTTCCTGTGTGGCCAGTGTGGGGAGCAGACTTCAGAGCAGGCAGCACATCTCATCTGCACACCTGATCATGAATGTCCAGGCTCACAAACCAGCACCAGCATGGAGCATGTAGGAGATCCAGGACCTCATTACTATGTGAGGAGAGGAATCTGTTCTTGCAGATCTACAAACAAGCAAAAGGAACTCCAAGATCTATGCCAAGATTGCAAAGTGCATGGTGTAGCCTTTCTCTTCTATGGATGCCCAGCAGTGCTGCATGACAATAAAAGAGCGGAGACAGTTGTACCCGAACACAAAGAAGGTAAATGGACATTCTGGATCATCGCCGCAAACATGCTGATTCTGTGAGCATCTGCATGCAATCCTAGGGAGCCCAACCAGCTTTCCCAGCCAGTGAATTCCTTCCAAGACATTCCTCTGGCAGCCTCAGGCAGCAGCATGAAGGGAAGTGTGGATGAGGAAGAGGAGGAGGAGGGGAGTGGTCAGCAGGCAAATGGGGCAACTGATTTCACTGATAGTCTGGGACTTTTTATAACTTGAGACAATTCCATCCTCCCAGGAGGTCTTGCAGCTAGGCACTGCCTCTGAGGAAGGCACTTCTGGTGAATTCACATTTTTAAACCATACTACAAGTGTGTTAAGGCAATTGCGTGTGATCTGTGGCAGCCACTTTTCCTGCACAGCCAGGGGTCCCCAGAACAGCCTATTAATATGTCTGCAGAGTGAGACGGAATCCTCCCTGCACATCTCCATAAAACTCTTTCATCCTTCTTACAAAGTTTCTGGGAAGGCCTGCCTCATTCCGTCCTTCATGGTGGGACCCCTTTCCACACCAAGCCAGCAGTAAGTGGTCTGGTGTCATTGCAGCACAAAGCATTGCCACATAAGGTCCAGGTTATGGCCACATTTAATCTGCTCTCTCATTCTGTGTGATTTGCAGAAGACTGATATTGTGCATAGCAGCCTGGCTGAAGTAGGGGACGCTATTAACTGATGCCTCTGGAGTAAGCCTCCATTTGTTCATCTCCAATGAAGCATGGCTTGAGCTCCGACTTCCTGCCTGCATGCTCCTACGGGAAGGGAAAGTTGCATTCTCCTGGAACACTGGGGATGCCAACACACAGTCACCATGTGAGCCCATTTCCTGCCCTGTCTTGCCACCATGGCTGGACCCTCTCGCCTCCATGGGCTCGATTCCCAGCCTGTCCCTTACCATGCTTGTCTCCAAACTGAGTCCAGCTGCTCCCCTAAAATACCTGTGCATGTAGCTGTCGGTATACCGGCTGCACAGTGGGTGCTTAAAAGGTTAACTGTTGCTTTGCACATAACACGGCCCCATTGTCTTTAGACAGATCTTCATTTTGTGCTAAGAGATTAGGTTTTACACTTGATAATGGATCTCCTGTAAAGTCTTCCCTTCACTTTTTGTTAAAGCGAGTGCAGCGGCGAGCATGCTGCACACTGCCCTGGCTCTGCCAGCTGGCCAGCTAGCACAAATCCAAGACAAAACTATACTAACGATGACATGTTCAAGGAGCAAATGCAATCTGTCCATTTGGACAGAGCGCACTTAAGCGAGTGGAGGAATATGCTTCTGCAGGAGATGCAAATGGAGGGCAAGAGAGCATGCAGGGAAATGGAAGTGATGAACCAGGAGAGAGTCTCAACAGCCATAGAGGATGGGATAAGCCACATGGCAGTCTTCCAGGACAGCTACATGCACAGGTAGCCCCTTCAGCCCTTGCAGACCAACATTCCCTCCACATGGAGTTCCATAGCCTCCTCTCCCAGAAGAAACAGAATGTGAGGGGAGGAGGGATCAAGGGCAGCCTCACATTCAACACCCAGGAGCATCCCAGAGCAAAAGGCTGTCCTTCTCAAACCCATGATTTCCCTCCTCTGCTCCCCCTCAAAGCTACCACCTTGAACTTCTTTCTGCCTCTGCTGCACTCCCTAAAATAAAAATGCATGATTTCTGACCAGTCTCTTTATTGCTTGAAGTGGGTGGAGGGGTGGGGGCGCCTTACAGGCTATCACACTTAACGGAGGGGCACCTGATTAAGAGCAACATGCATGACTGTCATATTGCTATCTGTGTTTCCAAGTCTCTGATTTACAGTGCCTCTCGTGCTCTCCGTATTGCCCTGGTATCTAGCTGCTATCACCCTGCCATATAACTTCCTTCCTTACTCTCACAGATATTATGGTGCACAGAGCAGGCAGCCACAACAATGGGAAGGTTGCTTTTGCAGAGGTCTCACCTACTCAGATTGTGAAACCTTCCCTTTAAATGCCTAAAGGCACATTCTACCACTATTCTGCACTTGCTCAATCTGTAGTTGAACTGCTCCTTACTGTGGTCCAGGCTTCCTCTGTACAGTTTCATAAGCCACAGGATCAAAGATCACTATTGGCATTTCAATGCCTCCAATGTTCAAAAGCTTCAGAGGGGTAGCTGAGAGTCTGTAACCGGAAAAAACTTAAAAAAAACAATGAATCGTCTAGCATCTGAAGAAGTGGGTTGTACCCACGAAAGCTCAGGATACCGTCTACATTTTTTTTTAATGTCTCCAATATTAATTTTCCTGTTTGGGAAGAAAGTTCCAGCTTGCAGATTTTTCGAGAGACAGAAGTTCCTAAAGATGTGTGTATCATGCCCCTTTCCCGACCAGCCCATATTGATGTCAGTGAAATGGCCCTTGTGATTCATCAGCACCTGCAGCACTACCGAGAAGTAACCTTTGCAGTTTATGTACTCCTTGGCACTGTGGTCAGGTGTCAACATGCAGATGTGTGTTCCGTCTGTCGCCCCACTAGAGATAGGGAACCCCACTGAGGCAAAGCCCTCCACTATGTCCTACATGTTTCCCCAAAGTCACTCCTCTCCATATCAGAAGGGTACCGATTGCTTTGGCTGCATAGATCACAACATCCCCTCCCTCCCATTGTAAATTTTCCCACTCTGAATTGATGCCCAACTGACCAGTAGCTGTCCGGCATCGCAAGCTTCCACAGGGCAATTGCCACTCACTCAATTGTCAGAACAGGTCTCATTCAGGTGTCCCTCCACTTCAAGGGGAGGGAAAAACAATTCACAAACTTCCATGAAAATGGCCTTATGTATGCAAAAGTTTTACACACACTGCTGATCATCCCATAGCTGCATCACCAAGCAGACCTACCAGTGGGTGCTTGTCTCATGTGTCTAGAGGATCAAATGCCGGTAGCAGTTGCCTGTCACTCAACTCAGGTGACAGATATACAAATATGTTCAAGGCCTCCAAGATTCTTCCTCATTCCTGGGAGCCCTGGGCATACTCCAGCGTAAGGTGTGCCATGGTTAATCGGATTTCTATAATACTCTGCTGTTCCATACTAACCCTGCTATGGCATCTGCATGACTAACAGGAAGAAAATAGGGTATGAAAAGACTGTTTGTGGCTGCTTACAAACGGGGGGCAGGGGAAGAGAGGAGGAAGGAGATGACTGCATTATGGGAGGCTAACGACACGTACCCAGAACCCTCTGCTGCACAGTTTTTGTTCCATGGGACACTGGAAACAAAACCCAGATGGCAAAGGGGCCTCTGGAACTGTGGGATGGCTACCCACAGTGTATCACTCTGATAGCTGATGGTAGCCACCTAACTGGGGATGCACTAAGTTGAAGTATGTCTAATTCTTGTTTTCAGTAGAGACATGCACCTTTTACTTTACAAAATCAGGTGCTAGAAAAAAAGCAATCTTAATAAATTCAACCTTATCTTTCAGTATAGACAAGGCCTTACCTATTTTGCCAGGGGAGCTGACAACATGACAAGGCAGGTAACACAATAAAACTTTATACCTCTGAAGCCAGATGAAGAACTGGCAGTAATCTAAGTATAGCTCAAGAAGTTCGCTATCAGGACCATTTAAAACTTTTTTTTTGGAAACACCTCTGCTTTGATTGATGTATTCATGACGGTTGCTTTTATGCCATTCCCAGTGTATACCTCTTGCCCCAAAACCTCAACAAATAATGTCTTGCCTTTGAAGTGTGATTGTTTATCTATCCAATTACTGCTAATTTAAAAAAAAAAAGTGTGCAAAGCAGAATGGCTACAAGAAAAAAAAAATAAGGATACTGAAAGACTTGGGGAGCATGCTAAGCAAC
Source organism: Apalone spinifera (assembly GCA_030068395.1). Classification (NCBI taxonomy): domain Eukaryota; kingdom Metazoa; phylum Chordata; order Testudines; family Trionychidae; genus Apalone; species Apalone spinifera. The sequence continues at coordinate 160,505,732 of CM057846.1, forward strand.
AGAAACCCAAACACTGAACCCCATACATGAGGGCATGAGTTGCCTATGGGAAATAATCCCTTCAGTAAATCAACATGGCTAATTTTTTCTCATTTTACAATATCAAACATGAATTTCTACTCTAAAATGCCACTGAAACAGAAAAACTCTAATATATGCAGGGATTAGTTGATACGTGCTGCTGGAGATTGGACACACATTAGGCTATGCATCAAGCTGTGACTGGTTTTATATACACCCTATGGGCAAGATTTTAGCTTTGCAATGGGCAGCTGGATAGCAGAGTTCTAGCACAGGAGGCTGGAAGCATTCTACCTTCACAGGGCAGACGCAGGCAGAGCACCTCAGCATAGCACTGTGGGAACGCTTTCATTAACGTGCCTTACTACGGCTATGGAGACCTACAGTCTGTGCTGGTCCTTGCTCTTGTTACAGGATGCCTTCAGCTGAACAGAGGAGAGATCCTGGCCACACACCCCCACCAGTCCAGTCCTATTCTCTGGGGCCAGTGGTGCAAGTAAAAAGCTCACACCAGCTTAGGGGGGCCATGTGACCTCCCCTTGTGACTCTGCCCCACCCCAGCCCTGGACCTCTTCTCATCTCCCCTCCGCCCTTCCCCCCACCCCCATATTACCTGGGGGGAGGGAGGGCTTGAGGCAATACAGCAGCTAGAGCTGCTGGCCATTCTGCTTCTTTCTCTACCATTCTTCCCAGTGGGGAAAGGAACAGAACTGCCAGCCCTGCCCCTCCATATAGCTATTGTGACTGTAACTTCTTTGTATGCCATGAACGTATTATCCATTGGCACTCTTCTCCCACCCTGGTGCTACAATGATGCCAGGCGCTGGGGAAAAAAAAAAAAAAAACACCACCACCACACCACAGACACAACTACTGCATAAATTAAACATACCTGAGATGCCATGGTAGAACATGGTCTATAAAAGCATGAGAGGGAATAGAGAAAGAGGGTCAAATTTCATAAGGGGCATAGTCTGATGCAACAGAATGCAAGCTGGTGGCTGGATTGCTACCAGAAAATGCAAGCTTCCCAGGATGTTACACTGCCCCTCTGTATGCTCAATAAAAGACTTTTCTCTTCCAATGCTGCCTAACCCCCACATCATTTAGTGTTAATTAAATATGATTTCAGCTGAAAAGATATGGCCTCTTGTATTTAAAGCAAAGGAGATCTTCCTTAGCTAGCATTATCAGGCTCCTTACTCTTTGGGTTCAAAAGACTGTGAGCAGGAAAGAGTTGGTCACAACCAGGAAAGGAATGAAAACTCAAGGTATCTAAAAATTAAAGTAAGGAACTTCCTAACAAATTTCAAACAATATTTTGGTCAAAGCAAAAAAAGTTGGTTTGGGCAGGGTGGGGGAGAGGGTTTCACTGCCTTGTCTATTGCCGCTACAAAGTTTACCAATTCCCATTTGTAAGTCTACCCCTTGAAATCTAGCATGAAGGGACAACATCCTATAAAATCTAACACTATCAATGGTACCTGCCTGGGAAGGGGAAGTTGATGCATCAGTCAGCCATTATCATGTCAGCACTAATATCATAGCTAACTAAGAGCCCACACCTGTTTCAACTACCACAAATGTAATCATTTCCTATTATTATTATTATTCTTTCCACCTATACTCTCCCTGAAAAGGTTATTTTCTTTACAAGCTATGTACTACTTCACTTAGCCCACGAGCTGAAATAAAGTGCAGATTATTACTGAGGTGACCATCAATCTGTCCTTGGATGATAGCTTCCCAAATCCAGACAAAAAATAAGGTTACCCAGTGGTTTTAATGAACTGTATTTAATTGATGTCTGGCATTAACTAGTCCTCATGAGAGAGATTATATTTTTGTTGCAGGCAAGCATCATTCACATCCTCACATAAATCTAGTGTTGATTGAGTAGGACAATTTACATCTTACAAAATGTCAAATAGACTGGCTCTTGCTCCAGTTTGATAGAATGAATATGTACATTCATTGCTTGTTAGAATGTGGATCTTTCATTAGAGTCTCAGGTTATGGTTCTTGACTTTAAAATTAATTACTGACATAATAAGAAATGTTAATTAGGAATAGCAGGATCCATCTATTGTCATTTATACAGTGGCAGTCGTCATAGTATCTGAGCATTAGGGTTGCCTGGCACTGCAAGAGGGAAACTTTTGCAAAAGCAAATCTGCAAAATTAGTTGAGGTTGGGATTTTTCCAGAGGAATTTCTCATTGCCGGGTTCCAGTTTGATATAGACCGTAACTCACACGTGTCTTTGAAAATACAAAAGAAAATACAGTACTAAAGGCTACGTGGGGTAAATTGTCAGCTAATTCTTAATCAAATGGCACCTGATTTTTTACTCATTGCTAAATCATTTTAAAATATAGCCCAAACTTGGGCCAAATTCTGACCTGAATTATCACACAGACACACTTACTTCAATGTTTTCGAAGTTGTCTGTGACCTTTGTCTAAGTCTAGGATTTGTTTGTACTGATAAATAGTTTTACCAGGTTTACCTATATCTAGTCTATTTTTATACTTGCCTAGGCAAAGAAGTTCTCACTACCCATGCAAATCAGGGACTGACTGGAAGGTGTAGCATGGCTGAAGTACAGGAGGGAAAGTACATGAGAGAAAGGGAGCATCATGTTTAACTACTAGTGCCTTAGAAGGGCCAAAATGCTTAGTGTTACGTGAGTTATACCACAAAAGAAGCTGGAAACTCCCAAAGTTGCTTGAGGAAAATAATTCAAAAGGTAGAAGTTTAGCTGTGCAATATGAAATCCCAATACTCCATGGAATAGGTGAGTGGGCAAGCATGGATCTTATGCAACAATATCTTTGGAACTAAAGATTTGCCAGCTAGTAAAAACTCTTCATTTCAAACAGTGTCATTTGTAACAGCCACTCTCCTGGAGCTGAGCAACACAGGGCTTTACTTAGATGTAAGTCTCACCATATGCTACTATTAAAAGTGTTTAAAAGTTAAGCCATCCAGGGAGCAGCTTTTCACCACTACTAAATTAGCTCAAAAAACTATTTTCTCTCTCAAATTATTTGTTCAATTAAAAAAAAAAAACCACACCAACCAACCACCTTTGAGATGGCAAAATTCTCACTTCATCAACACTAAAAACATATGTAATAAAAGCACAAGATGCATTTCTCTGCTGGTACTGTTCCAGCTTTTTGGTAGTAGGAATACTATTTTCACACCCACCCACCCCTCTCTCAATGTCTCTTTCAAATAAAGTCTCCCTAAATCAGAAACTTCTCTTGAGAGAGTATCAATTTATTGCCTGGAAAATTACAGACACAATTTTCCTTGTTATGGGTATGATCAGAATGGAGCCAGTTAGAATAGTCAATGTTTGTCTCTATACCATTCACCCAAACCACTTCAACACCTTGGAGAAACAGCACCCCAAATGTATCCGGGGGGGGGGGGGGGGGGGGGGGGGAGGGGAGACCAGCACTCCTGGACCAATACTGACATTCACATGAATAAAGTTTCCTCTAGCTTTATACATAAAAGGCTTAGGGACAGAGCACTCAGGGCATGGCTAGTGATTCTGTTCATTTTCACTGCCAGTGAAATTATCCCATTAGTTTCTTAACCAGGCCCATTTACCATTGTATAGGAGTGGCTCCATCCAGAATGCCAGAGATGGTTGACCTTCAGGCTACACTGTTTTCTGCCTGTTTACTGAGACTTTTCTCCAAAAAGTAGCTTCAAAAACTGTTGGAAATTTTCTTGCTGTTTGTGGAGTTCCGACTAATTGACTGTGTGTCTATCTGGTTTGTTCTAAAGCATGAGGCCGAATGTTTTCTTGTGATGCGGGACATTTTACTGAGGATAGTTCCAAACAGCATAAAGTGTTGAGCATCTCCTGCAAGGTGCCAAATACCCTGGACACCCATTCATGTTAGTGAGAGCTGAGGGACACTCAGCATGCCAGAGGAATGACTCTGCACTTTGCAGGGTTTGAGCCTGAAAAAAAAAAAAAAAAAAAAAAAAGTTAAATGAGAGAAACGTGAGAGACAGAGGTCGAATATCTTCTCTCTCTCGGGTGGGATTAATCTTCTTTCATCATCCCCTTTTTCATTTTCAAAGCACTTGAGCACTCCATTCTTCCAGGCTAAAGTGTTTTCATCTGCAGCCAAATAAACACATTTCCATCATTCATATTCACTAGGTCTATAGGGGCCCATACAAAACTGTGAGATATTCGGATCATTAAAAAGTGACAATAAAGATGCACATTACAATCCATTATGTAGACTCTAAAATAGTGTTACAACACTAGCATTCTCTTAGGGGGAAAAAAACCGCTAGCCAAAAAGCTCATCCACATTTGGATTAATAGTGCAAATATCCAACTGTCTGATTAGTGTCTATGTCCTTATGTAGATGTTTTCCAACTCATGCTGTCTCTGTAATTGTGACTAAAAAGGCCATCAGATTCAGAACACTCTTTCCCATATTTCTGAATTACATTTATGGGCTAAGACATGCCAGGGTACACTGTGCTTGTTGTTCTTCAAAACATGGCAGGGGAACTGCAATTCTGGACTAGAGATGCATTAGTGGGGCTATGTGAGGGCACGTTGTACAACACCTGCTTGTTGTTAGCTTAGCTCTAGTCTGCTATGAGCCCCCTCATTTTCCTGAGCAATACATTTTATACAGCTGTACCAGCCCAACTACTGGCTGAAGCTGGAATGGTAAACATTTATCAGTAAGTTATGTTGAAAAAGCCTTAATAATTGAAATGCTGAAAAGCCCAAAAGCCTGGGGATTTCAAATTAAGGTTACACTTAAAAAGACAAAATTCAGGCATTGGGAAACATGGTCATTCCAAATTAAGGTACTGCAAACAGGCTTAACGCTGTTCTTGTGTCCCCATCAATTTGTGTACCCTCATGGTATTGTTGCTATGTCTCTAGGTCACGTACCACAGGTTAACCCCTACCTAGCTTGGAAAGTCAGAACACAACTGACATAGCATTGCAGTTAGGCTCCAGCTGCTAAGGCAACAAGAGCTGGTTCTCAGTCTGTGTAGAAGGCCTCTCTCCAGGGATGAGAGATTATGCAGATGAAGGTGTGATAGAATGCATCCCTATATCAGGGGGGTCTGCAACCTATGCTCAGTACAGAACCAATATGGCTCTCCTGTCATTCCCAAAATACACTCAACTTTTTAGATTAAAATGAA
>CM057846.1:160511060-160525665 GCA_030068395.1 Apalone spinifera
GTAGGCTCATACAGCATTATTCAAGAGGGGAAGCCTTTCACTGACGGGGATGGAACAGCTGAACCGCCCACTTTTCAACTTTCATTGCATTGTGCCTCAGAAGGCACTTTTCTGAGTTTGGTTCCACAAAATTGCTCACAACGTTATGGGACTGGTCATTCACATTGTCAATTGGATTCTTTTACGAGCCCTTGATCACTGTTGTCAATTTCAGTCACTGCTTGAGGAAGTAGAATCCGAATACCGAGATCTAATGCTGCACAGCAATGCTCGCTGGTTCTCTCGTGGCAAAGTCATGTCACGTTTTGCCACCTGCATTAACAAGATTAACTCATTTTTGAATATGAAAGGTGTCAAACACAGCAAGCCTTCCGCCTATTCGTTGCTCAAGTTTTACTATCTCCTCGACTTTACTGGTCATTTGATGGAGTTAAACCTTAAGCTACAAGGTCAAGGAAATACAGTCCTGACTCCGCAGCAGGCAGTGTTTAGATTTGAGTCAAAATTGACTGTCAAAGATATCAAGATGGGCAGACTCACACATATCAAAAGATTATGAAGGTTTCGTGATTCGTATTAGAGAGAATCCAAATAACAGCGTTGACTTGCAACAACAGCTTGCCTGGTCTGTTTCTGAGCTCCTGATGGCATTCAAGTCTTGTTTTGTTGACTTTTTCCAAACACACACACAGTGATTTCTTTAAGTTTATGATTTGTCCACATATAGCATCCATTGAAGAAGAACTTTGACAGTCATTCCAAACATCTCAGTCAGTGATTTGGAAATGGAAATAGATTTCAAGGAGCTGGATATATGGGTGGAAAATCTGACAAGCTGAATTCTGATTTAGAATGTCTTGCTCAACAACATTCAGAATTAGCAAAACTGCACCAATGGACTGACATGGAGAAATTGGAGCATGATGATAATCTGAATCTGAAAACCTGGAAAGAATTTCCCATCACATACAACACCATGCAGAATGTCAGCATGGCCTTGCTCTCAATGTTTGGCTCCATCTATGTGTGTGAACAGGCTCTCATTTGAATCACATCAAAGGTAATTTGCACTGAAGATTGACAGAAGACAGCTTGAATGCATGCATAAAACTGAGTTTGACCAGTAATGATGTAAGCTTCAAAGAAATATGCAAAAAGATGCAGCAGCAAAGTAAAGTCCTAAGTACAATGTTTCATTTATGCTATTATTAATCATCATCATGTCAATTATTAGTAATATTAAGTTGTATATTGTCAGTCATGCAAATCGCCATTCTTATACCGGCTCTTCATCGACCATTTGTTCTGAATTTTGATTTAGTTTGGCTCTTTGGTTTGAAAAGGTTGCCGTCCCCAAGCCTATCTGCTATCATAATACTTTTTGCATGAGGCATGCCAGGTGAGATCATTTGAAAACTCACTCAACTTGCTGATCTACAATATCCTGGTAAAATGCAAGTAGCAACATGGTATGTTAATGAATGAACAGTAAGCGGAAATCATGACAGACATGTGTTTCCCAGATAAGTCTGGGGAACACCTAAGCAGTTTTTCAAAGACAAAGCACAAGTGAATGCCCCATCCATGTGTCAACGAAGCTGATGGGCCATCATCTATCAACTGGCCATTCTTTGGCGAGAAAGGTGATTCAGGGACAAAGGTCTGTGTCCTCACAGAGAAGCATCATGAAGTTTCCTTTCTCCACAATCCCTCTCTTGTTTCTCAGATGGTCATGTTTTTAAAAAGAGGGATTGAAACTATAAAAAGGAGGGGCAAACACCCAAAGTCTTATTCTCCACACCTAAGGAGATAAAGGAACCAGCTATTGGACCTAGGAGAATGGTCCTGACTAGGGATGCAAATGGTTAACCTGTTAAACTGTTAAGTGGTAAGCATCATCATTACTGAGTACAACTAATCTGCAAACTCTTAGTCAAAGGTGCCAGCCCCCACCATGTTTGTATACAGTGCCTTGCACAATGGGCTCCCTAAAGTTGGCTGGGGCCTATAGGCACTATCAGAATCCAAATGACTTGAGGGAGGATTAACTATATTTATTGTGGTTTTCCCCTTATTGTTAATATTTAGCAATAACTTATCAACTCTAAGCTAATTATGTTTTTGTGTAGGAAAGACAGAAACCTGGTAAGGTTAAGTGACCTGCATAAGCAGAGTTTGGTCTGGCAGATTCAGCATAGGATGGAGTCAGAGATATAGGTTCTGTTCCTGACCCTTGCCTGCATTCATGCCATGTACATATGCATCAAACCACAACCTTTCTGGCTTCAGCTTTCCCATTTATAAATATGTGGATAATTATGCTTACTGTAACAAAAAAAGAGAGTCATGAGACATAGTTCAGGTCTGTGAAGCATTTAGCAATCTTTGAATAAAAGGTGTTATATAAACAGAGAGTGGCGAATATGAAAATAAAACTGAAAGGTGTTGGATTCTCAAATCTACTCAGTCCACTAGACTGCTCAGCCCCTCTTCTCTTTCCCCACAGATTTAGTAACAAACTAAGGAACATAGGTTTCAAATTTGAAACCTAATAGTGTCCCTTAAGTGACTTGAAACAAGAGGTAGGAATATTTTATTAGGAACGATGAGAAGATTTACTTGGCATTGTTTGGCTCCTATTTTTTTTGGAAAATAAAATGAAAATGTACATGCTTAATTGAAATCATTGTTCTGATGTGAGGCTGGGGATGAGGGGTTCAGTATGCAGGCTGCCCTGGGGAGAGAGGACTATTCCAGCCCTCTCTCACTGCAGCAGCTTTGGGGTCAAGTGAGAAGCACCTCTCCATGGCTGCTGCAGCTCAAATGGGCACAGCTGGGGGGAGGGTTCATGTCTCCTGCACGGGACAGGGCCAAGTTCATCTGCCCACTGCGCTCCCCACACAGAGTGAGGAATGCAGCAAACTGTGCACTTTTCACCCACTCCCTGACGAAAGGAAGCAGCCAGAATGGAGGAGATGATTTCAGCCCCTCTGCTGATCCTAAAGGGAGCCTGGGGGTAGAAGGGTGCACCCTTCCACCCCCAGGCTGATGGTTTTCCCTGCCTGCCCTTTTCCCTGCCTGATGATGTTGTCTCTTTACTGTATGGTTTCCTGAGAACAATCCCATTCCAAGCACAACCAAACCCTTACCTTGCTTTAAGTTAGGACAGGAGGAAGCTGTACACTGAATTGGATGGTCCTAGTTCTTACTGTTTAGGAGGAGTTCTTGAACAAACAGATAAACACATAGACTCTCTCAAATGTATAGTAGATTTGATTAGATTCAGGACTTCTGTCAGCTCAAATGGCTAAATTATCTACAAAAAAACCCCTCAAGTTTTCCAGTGCCTAAGCAGCCCCTGGATTCATGATTAAAGTTGCCCCTTGCCACCAAAATCTGAAATGAAGCGCTTTCTATTGGGATTCAAAAGACCTGCACTTTATACCTGGCTCTCCCACTGATTTCTCGTGAGACCTTGACCAAGTCATTGAATCTTTCTGAGCTTCAGTTCACCATTGATAAAACAGGAATAAGATTTCTCTAATTCACAAGGGAGTTGTGGGGGTAACTTTATTCAGGTTGTGGAGGTACATAGAGTCTAAGATAAGGACCATAAATGGATGTAGCTATAACAGAAATGTTTTAATCTAGTGATACTCATTTCCTAAGGCCCCTTAAAATTGGCATACAGAATTCCTAATCCATGGATAAACATAACCCCAAAAAGGTAGCAAATGGTACCAATTACATATTTAGATATGAAGTGTGTAAAGTCCATAGGTATCTCTCTCAAGCGAACTGGATGTTTTTGGGTTATGATTAGACAGAAGACTTCTAAGAGTGCTCAAACATTTCATTTCAATGTCATTTACAAATCCTTTATCTTATTTCCTTTGAATTTTGCAGAGAAAAAACATCTATGTAAAATTTCAATAAAATTGGTTTAGTTTGAAAAAAATTACAGGAGATATTTTAAAAAGAGGGTCTATTGGAGAAAGTTTAACTGTGGAGACACTACTCTCCTTCTGTAATACACTTACAGTCAAGAGCATACTTCTTTATTGTAGGGAAAGATAGCACAGCAAGGAAGATGAAAAGAGACTACAGAATGCATACAGCAGAGCAAAAGTGATATAAATTACAGTGACAAAGAATATAACTGGTAAAAAACACTGAAGTAAAGAAACCGTATCATGTTAAATCTGAAGCATCCTATCATATATCGTACTTCAGCATGAATACAGTGAACTTACTGGAATGAGTACATCACTCTTGTAGCATGACTAATACAATCAGCCTGCTCATGTGACCCTGATGAGCGCTTCCTGTATGTGAGACTTAAGGTGAGAATTTAATGATTTCATCGAACTAGAGCTAATGTCATCTGGCACTTTAAATCTCTCAAATGAAAAGTTATCAGCAGATAAAATCCTTTTGTGGAGTTCAGTTAGTGATTCAGAGAGGTAAGTTTGCAGAAGTGACAAGACTAAATCTATAGGTAATGTTAACATTTATTCTTTTGCAATAAAGAATAAATTTAGGAACTAGAAAATATGGGGCTTAGAGTACTAGATAAAGCCAGGCATGGGGAGATATGTTAATACTTGTCTTTTTAGCTCCACAATTCACTGCAATCCTGATTTGGAATAACCTGCTGCTAGTTCATCACTGGTCTCTGCTATCTAGACACTCCCAATAATGGCCTCCCAGTTATCTGGTGGTACTTTGATATAGACAAATAGCCCTGTGGTACTACTAGAAGACCGCCCCACTCACCTTCATCTTGTGTCCTAAGCTGTGCTTAAAACTTCTAGAAAAACAGAAGAATTGAGTTCTTATCTCTTATGCCACTATTTTTATTCAGAACAGTCATGACCTTGAGTTTTTCCCAAGCCTGCATTTGTTAAATGAGCTACATGGATTCACCAGCTTGCTGCTAAATCTTCATCAAGCTATAAGAAACAGAAAGTAAATGGGATTTTTTTAAAAGAATGAAAAACCATTACTACTACTTCAGGACAGAGACAGATCTTTGAAAGGAAGGACTGGATTCTCTTTCCAGGAAACATTCAGATCTGTATCTGATGTCAGCAGCAGCATCCAATTGAGAGAAGATACAAACTAAGCATGTGTTAGCACCCCAGGGCATTGTCTGGGCAGCAACATAAAATGAACAAGACAAGGTTGTAACAAGGTAAGATAAGATAGGACAGAAGGTTCTTGGAAAGGCTTTAAATGATGCTGATATTTTTAACAGCTGTTAAAGCCTTTTCAAAGAACTCTCTCCTAATTGCTACAAGTAACACATGATAAGGTTTATTTTGAATTTTCCTCCTTTTAAAACCAGTTTTCTTCTCTCCTATTTCCCTTCTATCTTGCATTACCAAACCAAATAGCAGCATTTAGTCTTTTTTGTGGTATTGAGACATTTTCATAAGAGTGGCAGCCTCTCTTTCTTACAAGGACTTTTGCAGAAGAGGGGGCGAAGGAAGAGGGGTACCTGCAGTGGAATTGTCATCACAAATCAGAGTACCTGTGGTTGAACTGCTGGTATAAATGATATAATGTGGAGGTGAAAACTTGTACCTGCAATTCATTACACAGAGGAAAAAAATAATACAGGTAGAAATAATACAGGTAGAAATTCACAAAGAGGGAGACTAGGTTTCTTTAGCCTAGCTGAAGATATACTTTAGCTTAGCAGAAGATAAAGAATGAAAGATATCCAAGATCTGAGCACTGAGCGGATCGTCAAAGATCACCCCGGCTATGTTACTTTAAAACACATGCATACAGATACAACATAATATCTGCTTCATAGCAGTACTGTAGTGGTACATCCCACGTATTATTCTACAGGACACCACAATTCCAAAGGTTACAGTGTCCCAATATTAGACATATATGGGTAATTAACGGGGAAAGGAGCATTTAATATATCGATGACTAATGTGCTATGGTGGAATCGTTTTATTTTTAAAAAATTAAATTCAGTTTTCTACTTACCATTGCTTACAATGATCATTCAGTTACTGGATTTACTTTCTGTCCCAATCATTTTGGGTGCTTGGAAGTCTTTTTTGGGGGGGGGGGGGGGGGGGGGGGGGGGGGGGGGGGGGGGGCAGAAGGACAGGGAAGGGAGAGAAACATACCCTCATGGCCAGAAAGGCATTGGAGGTTATGAATCAGATTGGAAGTTACTTTAATTTTCTTCCATGTTTCCAAGACAAGAAAGAATTTCACACCTTTGTGAATGCCTTTCCACTGCAAGAGCATCGTAACTTATGGGGATGCTAGTCAGAGCCAATTATAACTTGATTGGTCTCGGTTTGCATAAATGCTCAACACAAACATTCTTTCCTTCTCATACCAAACACTTGCTTTTGTGGCAAGATCATAGTATCTCTGCTCTGAAAGTAGTGAGATGTATATAGATGAAACATGGACTTGCAATCAGTGACAATGTCTCAGACTTAATGAGTAAAGGTAGTAGGAAGGGGCCCCAAGTCAACTTTATTACAAATTTTCATTTCAATTTGGAAAAAAGATTCAGATTAGCAGCAGGCAACACTCTGGGATTTACTGATACGAAGTATAAAAGATCCATTAATGGAGTTATACTATTCTGAGAGGAGAATCCAGCCCAGAACTTGGAATCCTACAAGGGCGCAGTAAATTGCACGTACCTATAATCACAGCAGAGCATTCCTGAATTCTCAAAACCCTCCCTCAAGAAAGGAAGCTTGCAGTAGCACAGAAACTTATTCTAAGAGCTTTAGCGGTGAGGCTTTAGCAGTGACATTACCAAATGTACTGTAATTGGTTTGAAAATGAGATCACAAGAGGGATTTTTTTTCTCCCCAGATTACTGCTGACAGCTGAGGAAAAACAAAAGTATGGGAAAAATTCTGACGCATACCTTACTGTTCATCATTTTCACTCCAAATTTGTGTGTCTTATTCACTCAGCTATATTCTGTTTAGTACAAAGTTTCACCACATACTCTGTCTATTCTGATGCTGTGGTCATTCTGTTTTGCCCCAAACCTTTTATTATGCATTAGAAGCCTCCTTCTATTTACATGCATTTGGTTTAATGTCATACTACATCCATTATTATTTGTATTTATTTTATTATATAGCACAGCAGTCTGCAGGCTGCTAGAGTTGTTATTGTTAATGTACTCCTTTTGCTATATTTCATGAGAGCATTATTAAAGCCTCATAAAGCTCCCAATCCACTGATGTATGCCTTTAGTAGTTTTCATCACTTTCACGTGTGTGTCTTCAACATTGTTGTGTCATGGGAAAACACACACACACACACAGTCTTGCAGCACCCAAGAAACTAACAAAAAATGTAGATGGTACCATAAGCTTTCATGGGCACAACCCACTTCTTCCGATGAAGTGAGTTTAAGGGGTCCAGTTTTCAAATAAATAGCACAGAGAAGGGATGGGGGGGGGGGGGGAAGAGGAAAAACGGGAAAGAAATTGACAATTAGAGAGCCCATGCTAAATGAAGCGAATATGGATTCTTAGTACCCACTTTAAGTACCCTTTGTTTGGTTTTTTTATGTCATTAGGACGTGGAACATAGCAGGCCATCCAGCCACTGTCTTTGATTCCTACAACAGAAGTCTAAATAAACTCGTAAATGAAATTAAGTTCTGTAGCTTCCCTGTCAAGCTGGCTTTTGAAATTGGTTTGAAATAATACGGTGTTTGAGATCCATTAATGGATCCACCTTTGAGATCCATTAATGAGTGCCCAGGCAAGTGTTTTGAGAATTCACTAATGTTACACTGGAAGAATAAAGTCAGTAGACTGCAATTCACAAGGGGGGTTTGACTATATGAGACAGGGTGGGGTAGCCCAGGGAAAAGAGCAGAAGATAGGTCCCCCAAGCAGAAGAGAGTTGCTGCTTCTGCTACAGCCAATCAGGCCCCAGCAGGCGGATATAAAAGTAGGTGGTAGGCCATGATCTAGCAGTTCCTTACTGGAGCTTGCCCCAGGCAGCACTTTGGACAGCTCCAAGTGGTAGCTGGACTTCAGATCTGATCAGAACTCAGATCCAGCAGCTAAAGACTAGCCGTGAACAGACACCACCACCTTGCAGAACCCAGGACAGGGTCCAGGGAGAACTTGACCACAAAGCCCAGAGAGAAAGGGCTTGACCAGGGGTATGGACCCCAGCTTGCCTGGATCCTCCCACCCCCGCATTTGGGGGCCTGTGCTGATGCTGCAGTCCCCTGCTATCCCACCTCAGGACTGGAGCACACAAAATCTGTTAGGCTGCCGCCCCCGCCCCCGCCCAGGTATGCAAAGGGAATGTGGGGAGTGTCTTTCTGCTTCTCAGTCAGGCACCATAGCAGTGAGAAGGTTTTTGTGCATCGGCACCCAACTGATTTTTCTGTGGGTCGGTGGTTCTCAACCTAAAAAAAAAAAAAAGATTCCCCACCCCTGGGCTACACCAAGCAGGTTCCTGGGGAAGAGGCCCAGGGAATGAGACAGCAGTGATACTCAACAAGCAACTGCTACTTACAGGGTCCCTGGGTTGGGACCCAGAGGAGTAGGTGGGCCTGGGTTCACCACCCCTCCCCACCACCAACCACAACAGGGGGATAAGAAGAAGCCCGGTCCCAGGCCAACACCCAGAAAGCCTTCTGGGATACTTGCACTCCCAGAGAACAAGCAGGCAGAGACGTTGCAGACATGCTCTCAGCCACAAAGGGGTGCTCACAAAAGGGTGAGCCCCTTTGCCCTATTGTTCTGCTAAGCTCTGCAGTGCCTGCTGCCAGGAAGAATTCGTAACCTTGTGTTAGGTTCCCAAGACTCCCTATCCAAATCATAGGAGATTTAGGTGCCTTAGAATGGAATCCACACTGAGCAGGGAGGTGTCTAACTAGGCATTAAGGAGATGCTGAAAAGAGGGGTGTGACCTAAGCCCCCACTGCCCTCCCCCCGTCCCTCAGGGGGAGGTAGGTGCACATCTCATTTGGAACTCATAGCTATGAGCCCTGTCTTGGAGTTAGGTGCCTAAACCAGCGAGATAAGTCCTTTCACAAGAAAAGCTAAAGCAAATGAGCCTTCCCACTCCCCCTCAACCATTAGCCAGTGCTTAAAGACCCTGGTTCAATTCTCTCCTCTGCCTGTCATGGAGCAAAGACTTGAACTTAAGGCTTTCCCCCTTTCAGAAGGCCACCTCAGCCACTGGGCAGTGGCCTCTCAACCTCGCCTTTTGAAACAATTCTGCTGTGTCTAAATAATTAAACGTTCCTTGAAGCAATGGGAACCAGAACCTGACTGTTCCTCCTCTTCTACCACCACCCCCAAAAAAAGTCTTCTCTGCCCAATTGGTGTGCCAGCACAAATTAGAGTACCCCCAGGCTTTGATCTTTCATCAGTACAGGACTAGAGATTGAACATATGAATCTGTTAAATCTATTCATTAATCAACATTTCTTGTTTAAAATAAAAACCATGAATTAACATGACCCTTTGTGGTTGCAGTCTCCTAGCAACAGAACTTTCTCTGGAGTTGTCAGCTCACGGAGGGGGTGTTGAAGTCTTTAACCACCTTTCCATGCAGTTCTTCTGAATCTGCTAATCAACACCTTTCTTAATAGCGGTTGGATTTCCCATCAAGAGTGGTTGTTTAGGTTAGTTCTCTAGTCTGCCTGCTGCACGGGTGGAGGAATAGCCCATGCAGGTGCACAGGAACCCATCTTACTCAGAGGGCTCCAGGTGCATGGGTGGCTCTAGGCAGGACTCATTAGTGAAGTTGAAGCCACAGAAACGAGGCCTGGATGCGCATTGCCCACCTGGCTGAGCGGCACCCAGGCCCCACTCCACCTGCTAGACCCTCCTGCCACAACTAGCAGCAACTTCTCTCAGCTCCAGAGACCGACCGGAAGCCTTGAGCAAGCAGGGAGGGACAAGGATTTAAGTAGGACATAAGGAGTGAGCCAGGCTGTTCTTCTGTGAACCATCCGGAAGCTGTAGTGTCAGGGAACCAACCTGGTGGGGTAGTGTGTGTGTGTACCCCCACCACTATAACAGGAGCACCTGACCAGTGCGCTCTTGCCCACCGCAGATGGTGTTGGCAACTCCCACCCAGAAAACCCAGGGACAGGAGGGGGAACATGACTGGACTGGGGGTGGGGTTTAAGCTGGAGGTGGAATGGAGAAGGTGGGCAGCAAGCCTGTATGTGGGGTACACAGGACAAGAGGGAGGAGCTGGGCTAGCTGGGGGATGGAAAGGGAGAGGAGCTGGATGTGGAGGTGCAGAAGAAGGGGAATGGAATGTTCTGAAGCACTGCAGAGTTGAATTGGTATGCTCCGTGTGAGCCAGTGTTACACTCACCACAATTTGAGGGAGGTGACATCTTTCTGTCCTTCCACCACTGAGGAGTGGTACAATAGTCTCTCATCTTTACAGCATTCACAATTTTCACCTATTTATACTACACTATGAAATGTTTTTTCTTCATAAATGCATCATGGCCTAGAGCATCTATAAGCCTTACCCAGCAAAATAATGAAGAGTGCTCTTAAGTTTACACACGGGAGTAATGCCGCTGAAGTGAACGGGACGAAGTTCATGTTTTATGTTAAGCATGTTTTATGTCCTTTGCTGGCTCCAGTACACGGTGCTCAACAGCTCTCGGGATAAAACTGCAAGAGGCTGGGGCTAATAGACTAGAATTAGCTCCAACTGTTTGAAAGCTTTTCTTCTGTGACCTTGTCTGCACTCCTGGCAACACACAGGGTGCGTGTAGCTCCACGCTGCAGGGAAATGCAGGCTGCAGCCACACTTTGGCATGTAGCTCCGTGCAGCAGGGAGCCAGCAGAGTCTTTCCCAGCCAGAGACCTTCCTCACTTCTGGAGTCTCTCTCTAAAGCAGGGAAAGGCTCCAGGAGTAGGGCGACAGAGAACATTACACTGCTAAAAACAGCAATGTAGGCATCAGATACACTTCTTGGGTGTGTGAAGAGATATGTAGGTGACATACCTTAAGGCTCCGGTGTGCATCCTACACAGTTCCTGGTGCCAGATCTACACTGCTATTTATAGCTGTGCTAGGGAGGCAAGCATGCAGTGTTACCTACCAGTTCTGTGTTCTTGGGGAACCTGGGCATAGTATCCAGCCTGTCTGAATGATGAAAGACCTCCCTCTACCACCACTGAGTTCAAGCAAATCAGAAGACAGACTTACAAAAAGCCATCAAAAGGCAAGGGAAGACAAATGTAAACCCCTCTGGAAACACCCCTAGCCTCATTTGCATTAAAGATGGGACAAAGGGATCTTCATTAGCATACGGAATGGAGAGCAGAAAGTCCTAGGCAGGAACTGCACTGAACTCCGGGACACAAAGCAGGGAAGCACTTACCTGATGGGAAATCTTTGCTCTAGATGCTAACAAACCCAGGCCTACATGCACCCAGTTCAGCAGTTATCAGACCAATTATAGTAATAAATTACCTATTGGTACAGCCCTGCGTGGATACAAATATCTACCCATGGACGTGGATATCCACAGATCAACACTGGGCTCTGCAGGGCTCTATTCCCAAAGCCACTGTGGCCAACGGAAAGGAAAATGGCCCCATTGTGCCCAGAAGCCAGTGTCCCATGCTGTCAGCTCCTCCTGGCCATGCGGCTGTACTACCACAAGCCCTGCTGCCAGCTGTGGCATCTCTTATCTGGGGTCACACATCTCTGTTGGAGAAGGTTTGGTCATGTTGACAGGAGGAGCCGCCGGTATATCCCACACACCTAGTGAGGTTCACTGTCCTATGTACTGGCACTTAGACCACTTACTGTGAGAGAGAAGAACAAAGGAGCTCTACAGCCTAAACTGAGAGCCAACTGGATTCATAGCTCAAGCTGTAGCGATGCCTACACTCAGGTCCCAGGTTCAAATCCAGTTGGTGGTGGTTACATCAGCATGGGGCGCTGGCTCCTGAGTGTGATGGGACAATACTCCTCTCTGTTGGCCGCAATGGTTCCTGGGAGTAAAGCCCTGTGAATCTGCAGCTCCTGATGTCTATGTACAGATATCTACACCTGCTCATAGATATTGGTATCTGGGAGGGGCTCTATCTATTGGTATCCAAAATACTGAAGCTACGTAATTGCATTATGAATTCCCTCCAAGGACCACCAGGCATGAGGAGTTATTATTGTGTAGCTTGAATAAAACCACTTTGGCACACTCCCTTAAGTCATCAGTTTACCCGTAAGCAAATGTAACATTTCCCCCCCCCTACAAAAACCCCTCCCCACCATCAAGAAAAGGGTTCTGATGCCTGGGTCTAAATTCTGGATCAGTTCAATTGGGACTTCATCTTCTCTTGACTCATCATGCTCAGGGCTCTGCTGCTCTCCAACACTCTGGACCCCCAGCTACCGTCACCATGTGGGAACCCTGATCAGTTCAAGCTTCACAAAGTGGGGAAGATCTCTCTCTGCCTCTCCTCACCACCATTTCTAGGTATAGCCTCCTGACCCTCCCTTATGTGATCCGTTCAAAGGTAAGGGCTAGCAAATTATAATCAGATTTAAGTTAGATTTAATATTGTAACTTTTGTTTGGTTCCTCTTGTAGGATTATTACTTGAAAATAAATAACTTTCATGAATAAATTGGTTGCTTCTCTTTCTCTCCTCCCCTCCAAGGCTATGTCTACACTCGCGGCTTCTTGCGTGAGTAATATGCAAATAAGGCCAAGCGTGGAATATTGCCAAGCCTCATTTGCATACCTAATGAGCCACCATTTTTTTCCAGAAGAGGCTTTTGCGCAAGGAACATCTACACTGCCCCTTCTTGCGCAAGAAAAACCCTCTTGCGCAATGCCATTCTTCCTGAAAAGTAATAGATGTAACGGCATTGTTCAAGAGGGTTTTTCTTGCGCAAGAAGGGGCAGTGTAGATGCTCCTTCTTGCGTAAGAGCCTCTTCTGGAAAAAAAATGGTGGCTCATTCGGTATGCAAATGAGGCTCAGCAATATTCCATGCTTAGCCTCATTTGCATATTACTCACGCAAGAAGCCGTGAGTGTAGACATAGCCCAGGGGAGGGGGCTATTTTTGGCTTCTCCATTCACTCTGCAGCAAAACTCCTTGTACCTAAGCTAAAGATCCCTGTAGTGCCCAAAAATCCTGTGGGGTTTGCCCATCAAGTGGGTTACTAGCAGAACAGTTCTTGCATGGAAGTGGGAATAAGGAAGTACTGAACCTGGGAGTGTATGAGGGTGGCAACTTAAAGTTCTGTTAAATCCAGCCCACTGAGTCCAAGAGCACAGCAGGGTCACAGCTTGGCATTGCTGTGCAACCCAACTGAGTCAGGTGTATATGAGGTATATGAGCTTATGACTGCTGAATAACCAGTCCTCTCAAATGTGCTCTGGTAGTGGATGAGAGGGTATGTACTCATCTGCTTCTAGGGTGGGAAGAACTCAGCCCTGGGGAACCTAGATCCTGAAGGAGAGCTCCATTGGGAAGGAATAGAACACCCTATGACAACACAAGCAGCACATTGATAGAATCATCAACACTCCACCCCCCAGCAGAGTAACCCTAATAAATGAGCATTCCCTAAAATAATGGGCAAACGTGGTAACAGCAAAGTATGTCCTCTACACGCTGTCATAAGCATGGCTTATGAAGTGTAGGAACCGCTTCTGTTTGTGTACCAGGGGTTCAACTTTCTATAATCACAAATGTAGCTAATGTTATTAACAAAAGCCATATTTTTGACTCTTTTGCACATGCAGCATGTGCAGATTTTAACATCAGGTGTGTTTTATTTATTCCTTCTGGTGAACATTTCACAATCTTTACATGGGATTCTGTAAGCCCTTCTAATTAGATCAGAAGCATTTCAAGTCCTGCAATATGCTGCTGTGTTTCCACGGTACATGCAGCAAGAAACGGGCACAGCGACCTATATGGCATGTGACTATTACTGCCTAAAGAGAAGGTTTTAATGATGTCTTGTGCCAGATTCCTGATTCCCTACATGCTTTATAGTGCAGCAAAATGAGCAGCCTCTAGGCAACCCCATGACAGGTTAGAAATGAGAAATTTTAAGGGCTATTAAACTTTCTAAAAATGTTCCCAGTGGATCAGCATAAACTCACTTAGTGCCTGTATTTCTGTAATTGTGATACAGTGGGAACATTCACAGTGTTCAATGGCTTATCCAAGGAACTAATACTTCCAGCTCTGCGGTGTGCCAGTGGGAGTATGTTAAACCCGTGATGCATGGGGAAAAAAGGTGGAGTGGGATGGTAGCTGAAGACCTGCAGCAGGTGTTCGGTTTATGCAGCCTATTCTTCTTTGGAGGTAGATTCACACAGAGGATTTGGGCATCTAACTGCAACTTCTGGTGTTCCATGCTCTGCCTCACCGACAGCAAGATCCAGTCTCGATGCTCAGAGGCCAGCTAAGAACATACCTACCCGTGATACTGTGCACAAAATACAGTGGCAGGGTTTCTCACCCTTACGCCCAATAATCTAGGGGCTGGGGTACTCACCCGGGATATGGGAAATTCAGCTCCATGTCTCTCCTCTGCCTGATTCAGGGGAGGAACTTTGAGACCC
>CM057846.1:160525765-160537603 GCA_030068395.1 Apalone spinifera
CCATCTTAACTGCAAGTGAAGGGTTCCCTCACATAGCAAAGCAGGCAACACCAGCTCTAGACCACCCCATCTGCCAGGAGCTGTGGAGGAAGTGTGGCAGGCTAAGTGGGAAATAAAGCATAGCAGGAATCACTAGCTGAGGGTGGGCATAAGATGGCAGCCATTCACCAGGGTTAGCCCCTGGAGGACTGCTACCACTGTATTTACATGCACCTCCACAGGTACAGGTGCTTGCAGCTTCCCATTGGTCGTTCTCACTGTTCCTGGTCAATGGGAGCTGCGGGAAGTGTCGTGGATCAGGACGCTACTTCCCTCAGCTCACATTGGAGAAGAATGGCCACATGAGGTCAAAGGGAGTTGCAATCGCTTGTACCTGCAGAGACACTGATGAATACAGCCACAGTAGCCACCTGCCAGGGACTAACCTGGTCAAACCGGGTCTGGTCCATGGGGTGGTATTTTCTCACCATTGCTCTAGCTGGTGATACAGTTTCTTTAAGCCATTGGCAACCAGGTACAACCCTGAGTAAACATATTTAAAACAGCTTTAAATTGTGCCAGAGGCTGACCCAACCCCTATCCTGCTCACCTATCCACAGCAGCAAAGGTGACAACGTTAGCCATGTGCCTCTGTCACTGTTTACTTTTCTTTCACACACAGACACACACACCCCTGCACTTTAAAACCCTTTCAGATTCCCAAGTAAATCTTGGATGCAAGTTAACTTCTCAAGCAGACACCTTTACAAAGTGATAAAAGTGGCTACAGTGATTTGGATCTTTCTTGGGAGAACTATGTTTTTCCTACTCAGAACTTCAGGACACCTTATTTCATTGGTAATAGGCAGAACTCTTCCAAAGAGATCACAGTATGGTGGACGCTGTTGCTTTATCCAGCTATTGCACCAGCTTAGTCACAAGTGCATCCAGGTCATCTGATTTTTATTGATGCAGCCTCAAGCTTGTTAATCAGATGTTTTTGAGTGAAATCTGTATGTTTTTCTACAAAGCGATTCTGAAAGCCCTCAGAGCTTTTCTGGGAGAAGAGAGAGAAATAAGATGCCTACTACAATGAACCCTTCAATACAGAATTTTTTTCCCCCCCAACAAAAGCAGTATTATTTAATTGTCATAGCAGAGGATTGGAAGTCAAGAGATCAGGGTTTTAATAGATTATCTCTGTGCCTCACTTTTTAAGTAATAATAGCTAAGAAGATTAATAATACATCCTAGCATACCAGGAATGTTGTGAGGCTTGATCAATGAATATACATGAAGAATTTCAAAACCCTTGGATGCAGGTGCTATTGTGACAGCAGACATTCGGACCAACACACACAGGATTAAACAAGGGACTGACATCTAAAACCTGAGCTACGCCAACTTGATCCAAAGCTCCAAGTTTACAGACTCCTATCACCTGGGGAATCAGGCACAGAGGGGAAACGCACATCCACCAATAGGTTACACTATATTGGGCTGCTCAGAAGCACTTTTTAAGTCATTGTTTTACAAGTAGTACCCAGAATGGTACTGGCTCTCAGTTTTTAGGAAGGTTTATGAAACTTTAGTCCTAAGATTACTCTTTAAAGTCCAGCAATTTTTTGGGGGGGCGGGGGGAGGGGAAGAAAAGAGAGAAGGGCAGGGCTTCTACTGATGGGAAACACAGAGAGTAACAATCTCTCCAGAAGAATATGACATGAGTATGTGTATACCCCTACATATATTCAGGGACCACAGGGCCTTTTTAAACACATGAACTATGACTGCTCTTCTATTTTCCCTTTCACACTAGCCCATTTCCATTTCAGAACCACTTAAATGCTATCCACAAAATATTCTTAACACAAACAATGGATCCTCATTTACTAAATCCTAATGAAAACAATTAAGAACGGAAAATTAACTAACTGTTTTTCCAGTTTCCTTTGGCCTTTTTGAGCCATAAATTAGCAGAGCTTTGCCTGTATGATGTTATTAAGACTGCACACAAGATAAGTTACATAGGTGTATTAACGTTTGTAGGACAGGGCCTGTCATGATGTATCAGTTCTGCTAAAATAAGAAAGCAAAAACCCAGGAAGAGCTAAGAACACTTACCAGCTGGAAAACAAGGCCATGCAGTCAGCAGCATTCTCTTACAAGTTGGCCTCTTTAACAATTTCAGCTGCTTGTCTCTGCCACTGTTAAAGAACCAGGCACTAGAGAAGCCTTCTGGGATACAGTTCCCATAAGAGGCCAGCCCAGCACTGGGGAAAGATAGTGGAGAGTTAGTTAGAGATGAAGGTGCTGGTAGAGAAGGGGCTGTTTCTGCAGCATGATTATTGCCATGCTTACTCAGGGCACCTGGATGAAATCAGTAAGGGGATCAGCCTCACCCTTTGAAGAATGCTTATTTAATGTATTTGAGGCAGCAGTGTATATTTAGCATTTTCACACAGTAAAAATACTAACAATGCTCAGAGGGCTCCACCTCATTGCTATAGGGACTGTGCAAACGTATAGTAAATTACAATCCTTGCCAAAACCATGTTCATTCTAAAAGTAGAGATGACCTTTAGTAAATCACTTAATTTATCCATTCCCCCTGCCCATGCACATACACACTTTTGTCTGACTCGTCTATTAGTTTGTATGCTTTTTGAGGCAGGGTATGTTTCTTACTATGTGTGTGTACCCACAGGGCTCTGGCTTAATTACTCTCCTGAATCTATGGAAATACAAATCACTAGTAATAATACAGAAACTCTATGGCAGAAATGAATCTAAATCAGCTCAAAACTAGGTCAGTGTATGAACCATAAGACCATCCTTCTTTAAAAAAAAAAGTCTCAAAACCATTACAATGTCCACAAACAACCAGAAATAATTTGATTTGTAGTAGTAAGGAAAACCGAGGGTAGGGTATTGAGTAAGAAAAAGCTTGAGTCACACAGAGACACCTTGAGTGTTTTGAAGTGTCAAGTGTGGACTGGGAAGAATGGATTTGAAAAGACAGAAAAAGCCTGACTCAAAAATCTATGTCACTGGCAAATGGGAATTAAACTCTAATTACCAGTCTGACATGTTTCAAAAATTAAAAAACATTCTCTGCAACTGTCATAGTGTCAAAACAATTATTTGCATGCATGAGCAGATGTCAGATATTGTAGAGGCGTATATATACTTGCAAATTTAAACAGAAAATTTTCTAAAATTGGAGGTATAATCTGTTATCCTAATTGCAACATATACACAAAACTTGGGTGGAAGGAAAAGTGCTGATTTAGTCTTTCTCTTTTTTTCTCACACAAAAGCTGACTCCTGAGCACAAATGCACTGAAGTAGAATAGAGAGTCAACCACATCTTTAGACAGATCCAAAAACCTCCCTGTTTTCCAGCCTCATCTTTGAATTCTATCATTTTCTCTTCTGTCCTGTTACTGTTATTTGCAAACTGGAAGAGTATAATGTATTTTATTGTATTTGTATTGTACGTTATGGTAATAACAGTAATTGCACTTTTAATATATAATGCCTCTGATACAGAAAGATCCCAGATACTTTATAAATATAGGCCCAGTATTTGCAAACAATTCTCAAGCATGGATGGTTATTGGGTTGTTGTTTTTTTTAATATCCAGTAGCATTCAAAATGTGTTTTCCATCCAGAACCCATTATCTCTCCCCGTAAGATCCGATGGTCTAAAGACTGACATATAAGCAAACAAAGCGGGTAGAAGGAGCAATTACATATACAAATATGATGTAAATTACATCTCAATTGGTTTTTCAAGTGTGACGCTGTAGGGATCATGACAGAAATGAGTCTTCAGGGGCTTCACAGATTTGTTCTGGAATTTTTTTTTAATGCACCCTCACCCAAGTACAGGTTATAGAATTAGACCATTAAAGTAAATAAAGTGTCACTGTTTAACCAAATCTTGATATATAACCATCTCTAGGGTGGACCTCAATAACTGTTTAAGAGCATACAGCTACACTAAGGGCATAAATTATAAGCTAATTTGAGGTAAGTAAAACTGTATTCCCTTACTACTATCATGTAAAAAATCCCAAGTGAGTTATTCTTTGTTTGTTATATGACTTTTTTTGCACCTCATAAAGAACAATTGGCAAGGTTAAGTTAAACAACTAAATTCAAAGGAGTTCAATATGGTCTCCCTACTTTTCCATTGAGGAGACCTTTGGCTAGTATAACCTAGTGTAGCTCCACTGAAGTCAATGGAGCTATGCCACTTTTACACCAGTACAAGATCTGCCCTAATGTGTGTACTGACCAGTTAATATGTTGTCAAATAATGATTTGCAATTAAAGATTCTGCATTACTATTTTTCTGGTATGGTATGTTATAGTGGCAGCAAACTCTCTAACAAGAGCTTGCATATGAGAATCCGGAATTCTATACTACCCTGCAGCAACACATTAGGATGATGGAACAAATTCAGAAAAGCACTTAAGGACATGCTTAAATTTGAGCTCATGTTTAAGTCTCATTGGTGTCAATGAGACTTAGGCACATGCTTACGGATGTTTTCCTGAACTGGAGCTTGTGTTTCTTCCAGTGTTCACATCAATGTCTCTGCACTACAAAGCCTTCACTTTTCATTATAATTTTCTCAGGTTATAGCGACATTTGATTAGCTGGCTCTGCTGCTGCAGCAGCAGCTTGTCAAAGTTAGACTGAGGATGAGCCTCTGTGATTTAATTAAGTTGAGAAAGAAATCTACTCTCAGAGTTGAACGTTATTATTATCTGAGAGTTCATCAGACAAGAAGGATTTTATCATCCTAATGGAAACAAAAACAGTTTTGTCCATAGTGCTTATTTATTTTGCATGTAATAACTATATTTTTATTTTGCTATCACATTCAGTTTGAGCAAACTAGTAGGGATGATGCTAATTTCTCAAGGGATCTTTTTGAAAAAAAAGTATTTATAAACAAATGTGAATGATAAAAAGTATATTTTTATTTAGTAAGTGCAATGACTGTTTTCCATTCAGAAGATATGGAATTAGATTAGAACCCTGGGGAGTTTGCATTCAATGAAGCTAATGACTAACACTTTGGTCATGTTTTCTGTTATATAATAATATACCCTATAGCCTTTTGGACTAATCAAGTAAAAGAAGGGGATTTATGTACCAATGTGCTTTAAGACAAGGGGCTTAGCAGATTCCCAAACTAATTTCATTTGACATTCAAAGCTATCTGATTGCAATATCTGAGCACTTCTAGCCACATTTGTATTCAGCATGTGTCAATCCGAGTTTTGTAATGCTTTGATGTTGACTAATACGTGACGTTGGATTTTTTTTTTTTCCTTTTCTGCAGTGCTGATTGATTTCATATCACCCAGGAAAAAAACACTAAGAGTATATTCCAATTTGCTAGCATTATAAAATCCCAGAGTCACTGGCATATTGTGGACTGGTATGTGGTATTTGGGGACCTGATATTCAAGAGGAAGAAATAGAAATCTTATTGTATATTAATGACTAGCAATTTCCCTCTAGTGTGAATTTTGCTAGGATGGCGCAAAAGTCACTAGTGTAATATATTCAGAGGACAAAAAAAATCGAATGTAAATATATTTCTAAGAATGTTTTATTTGTCATCATTTTATTTTTATTAATAGGATATGATGTGGTTTCACCCTAACCCAAGGGCCAGGATTCCTGAATGACACAAAGGCAGTGGTAACACATACACATAATCCTCCTCTTTCCCCATCATCCTTCCTGTTTGTCCTCCTCACTTTTCAGTTCTTTTATACTAACTGTATATAGGCCACATTCTGCTTTAAAACTTAACTTCAGAGGAAGCTAGCAGCTTGGACTATTTATATTTGAATGATGGGCATTTTTGCAGCCTGGTAAATTGAGTTAGAGGGGACCTATGACAAAGATGAATACAAGAGTGTGCCACTTGTAGATGCCACTCACCCTTGCAATGAATCCCCAAACATGAAGCATTTTAAATTTCCAATAGTCATTCCACTGTGTTTAGGACAATCTAGTTCTTTGCTGTCCACAAAAGTTGTCACAGGCAGATTACATTAATATGTTACTAATTCACGTATGCTTTAATATAGTGTTTCTACTTTTTTATAGGATTTTAACAAGATCATCAAAGAGCCTTCTCTTGCAATCGCACACACAAATAAATGTTAGTTCTGTTATGTTACTGCTCCACCAATAGCTTCCACCTGACATTCATTCCGAACAATGCCCTCACGTGGTTAATCTAGTAAAACAACAAGAGGCAAAAAAATTCCAGAAGCAGCCTAACAAGCACAGTTTATGACATTTCACTGTTCATACCCTCAGCTTGCCACAACCCCAGCACCATAAGTACTGCTAGTCCTTTCTGTGAGATGTGTTGCCCTCACAAGCCCTCAGCAACTAGAAGATGGTTCTGGATTTGAACCTATAGGTAATAAACATAATATGTCTCAGAGAAGTAGCCGTGTTAGTCTGCAACTATTTTTAGTCTCTGTAGCACCTTAGAGACTAAAAATAAAATACAGATAGTATACGGCACAACCCACTTCTTCAGATGACATGAATTCTGAAGAAGTGGGTTGTGCCCATGAAAGCTCATGATACTATCTATATTTTATTGTTAGTTATTAAGGTGCTATAAAACTTGGGATGTAATAGTGGAGTTGATTAACTGATAAGCAAAAGCTTATAGGTTAATGCTATAGACTACATACATTTCCTCCGCCCCTCCCCCACTAGTAAATTTTTTAGTAGGCTGGCCAGCAGCCCAGCTCACACCGGGTCTGGGACCTACCCCTGCTGCAGCTCTGCATTTAAAGTGTATTGGGAGCCAGGTGGGCAGACAGTCCAGCTCAGTTCCTGCTTGTGTTGGGTCCAGGAGCTTAGCCCTCCACCCTGGACAAGGGCTGCTGCGTCTGTATCACAGGCAGCAGCGCGGGGCAACAGGCAGCCGATCCATGAGGGGAGCTGGTTTTTAAACTGGCTCCCCTTGTGGACCAGCTCCCTCCTGGTATCCCACACTGCTGCCTCTGATACAGAGGCAACAACGTGGAGTGGCAAGGGAGCAGGACTGGAGTTCACTGGCTGCCAGCCACACTTCTAGGGACTATAGAATAGTCAAGTAACCGATAAGAATTCATGAGGTTAATCGACTGTTCAATTAACATGATATTTAACATCCCTATACAGGACCATTCATTTTCAAGGGTTTTTTTAATATGAGTAAGAACCATGCAGTACTGACCTGCTTTGAACCAAACACATGGAAAGGAATTTACCTTTTTTAAATGGGAGGGGAGGTAAAAGTGACAACTAGAGGACTAAATCTTGTTTACTTTCTTGTGCATGCCTTGCTGGTGTGAATAGTCCCACTTCAATGGAACTGCTCACATGGATCTCATAAGGTTTGCCAGATCCAGTCCTACCAGACAGTTAAGGAACTTGAAGATAAAATTGCTCAGTGGTTCTCCACTCTGGCTACCTTTTAAAAAGCAGGCTAATAAATTCTCCTTAATTTGTATGTTATGCTGCTTTCTCCCCGACTCTTCCAAAATGCAGCACCATGGAGGTTGCTAAGCAACGTTCTTGCTAGGGTCTCAGTATCCATCAGAGAAATGCTACATTCTTCTTTCACTCCCTGCTCCATCTTAGAATTGAGGAGGGTGTCACTCAAAGAACATCCATAAATGCTGC
The DNA here is from genome assembly GCA_030068395.1 of Apalone spinifera. Lineage (NCBI taxonomy): Eukaryota > Metazoa > Chordata > Testudines > Trionychidae > Apalone > Apalone spinifera. Next base: position 160,533,466 of record CM057846.1, read on the forward strand.
CTTCTTAGGAAGGAAACAGAGGCCTTGACAGCTGGCAAAGAAATAGGCTACTATTTTTATATAACTAACTGCTTTTGAGAGAGAGAGAGAGAGAGAGAGAGATCACAGCTCTGATTTTGTAGTTGGTGAAATGGGAGGTCTTTGGCAGGTATTTAGTATGGATTTTTGGTTTAAAGGATTTGGGTTGGGTGTTTGTTTTTTTGGTTGGTTGGTTTTGTTTTTCCTTGACACTCTTCTCATGAGTTACACAATAGTCTAGTGCTCTCTCTACTGCAGAAAGAAAACATTTTAAAGCTATTAAACTAAATGAGGAGGGGGGGTGGAGTCAAATAACTATTTGCTACCACTCCTGTTTATCTAGTGGCCTGAACTAAAATAAGATTAAGGGTTTTCAAACCCATCAGTCTTATGTGAAGCTATAATTAAAATAGGCACTATTTCCTAAGAAGTGTGCTCGTGATGCATTTCCATGTGTTGTGTGTGCATGTGAGATACAATCTATCAGAGGGATCAGCTCAGCACGGTTCAGAACCTAATTATTTTTCTACCTATGCTGTTATAATTAAAGTTGGGTGAATAATTCATAATGAATAATTTATTTGATTAATTTCACCTTTTTCTCTTATCAATAGCTGTCCACAGGCTGTGGAATTCTAGCATTTATTCATAATTCAAAATTTCTTCAGTGATTAATTCTTGGTCTGCAGATCAAGCAACAACTGCAAATTGCAAATACAATTCAAAATTCATGCTGTGGTACGACATGCTGCTGTTATGGTTCACAAGTACTTTGGGAAGTGCTTTGGTTTCCTTCTTTGGGTGATCAGCCAATGAGGTACTGGTTGCAATTTGTAGGGGGGGCGTGTTTTGTTTTGTTTTACAAATGAATATGCATGTTGATATTTTCTTATGGTGAATATTCACGTTCGTTCATGGAAAGTGAACATAAAAATGTAGCAAACAGCTGAATCTAAATTTGCTTTCAAATAGTTATAAAATAATTTGTCCTCTATTGTTTGCTCAAGTAAAAAAATCACACCAGACATTGTTGATACAACCCTTCTAATGCCTACCTCAATGTCAGTTAGACCTCCATCTGAAGTTATCTATTCTATTAGGATCACCAGCTGAGGGTTATTGCACATACTCTTACATGTTCTTTTTATTTTTTACCATCTGACCAGTGTTTAGTCTTGGAAGACAATGCTGTGTTACTTTGGGTGGGGGGGGGGGTTATGTTGTTTTTCTGATAGATCTTTGAGGGAGACTAGGCAAGTAGCAACAGAGATTTGTCTGCCTTAGCCTACTTAAAATCAATTATTGCAAAGGAGTTGATCCAGATATTCTTGTTTTGGCTAAGTGCATGAAAGAAGACAATTCCTGTGTATTCTTTGTAACTACTTCTGTTCTAGAAGTGGTGCTGATGTGTAAATAAAGTCACATTAAGCATACACCCAGGAAAAAACTTAAAAAACAGCAAATAGCCTGGTAGCACTTTAAAGACTAACAAAATATGTAGATGGTATCATGAGCTTTTGTGGGCACAGCCCAATTCTTCAGATGACGAAAGCTCATGTTACCATCTATATATTTTGTTAGTCTTTAAAGTGCTACCAGACTATTTGTTGTCTTTTAAGTTTATCCTGTATAGACTAACTTGGCTACCCCTCTGAAGCTCATATACCCAGAGTCTATCTCATGGATTTCTCCTCCAGCAGGAAGCCAATCTGCAAAGCCCAAGACATCTTATCCTGCTTAGCACAGGGAGCCACAATATCTAGTACATAATGACAGAATTATATAATAACTAATATCGTGAATACCGTACAGTGGAGGTTCCCAAACTCTAGTCCATGGACCATTGGTAGTCTATAGGGAGTTACTTAGCCACAGAGGACTTCATTTGCCTATTGGAGTCAATAGGAGTATTTTCATAGACTTCAATGGGCTTTTGATCAGGCCCTAGGTGCTGGTCCCTCTCCTTTTTTTCACCAAAGAGAAACAGAAGAGATGGGAGGGAGAGATTAAACAAAAAGTAAAAAAGCAAACATCCTGCAACTATTTTTTTCCATAAAGCACAGAACACGTATCACATTCAAAACAACTAAAAATATTTCACATGTTCTCCTAATATTAACTGAAGCTGCAACCGGGGTCTTATGTGATAGGAATGGGAGAGTGTATAGGCTATGCTGTCTCAGAGAAGAGAGGCAGGTGGTCCACAATAAAATCTTTTTGGTCCACTGGTTGATCTCTTTAAGATTGGCCCATAATATTAAAAAAACTCATCTAGACCTAGCATAAAGCACTTATTTAGACATATTAGTTATTTTAAAGCACGAAAATCTGTGGCCAACTGGGTGGCCTAGAAGTATGGCTCATCATGAGTGTGATGACATGAGAATTTTCTGTAATATTTTTATGAACGCTTTGCATGGCAGGGACTGACTTAATTAGGAATTGCTACCCAGTGGATGCAAAAGGATTCAAAATCTGCTTTGGGCACAGAGCTAGAAACATGAGGAAATTGTGTCATATATCTGTCTGTTTGGGTAGGAATGAGTAGTTAAAGGCCTGGCTGACACCCACTCATATTGATGGAGGAGACAAAGCCACTGGGAATCCCAACCAGACAACTGACACCTAAAAATGGGAAGCTCCAGTGGATGAACATGAGAACACAACAGGAGGAAGCCAAGGGATGGAGAAGAGACAAGTGTCTAGGATAAGAGCTGGCTTCTAGAGAGACAAAACAACACAGTTGGGACTGGGAGAGAGAGACTGGGAGAGGAAACCACGAAGGTCTCACAGCAGCCTGGCTCAGGGAAATATGGTCTATGTCTTTGCCCTTTGCTTCTCTGTGCTAACCTAAGGACTTCCTGATGATATGTTCCAGTTAGCTAATAAACCCGACTTTTTTATTAAAAGGTTGCCTAGTGTCACTGCACATACTGGCAGAGAAGCATTGGAAGAGGGCAAAAATTCTCTGAAAAAAAGAGTATCTCAATTGACTCACTGGGCAGAGCTCTCAGTATGAAGCAGGAGTGCTGGAGGCTTAGTCTCTGAAGCATTGTGACCACATGGCCAACCCTTAAAGAAGAGCAGGGCCCTTTGTGGGTCTGTCACACTGAAAGAACTCCAAGGAACCATTTAAAGGCTGAGGAGTGACACCCAACCCTGTGGGTCCATAACAATTGCCATACAGGAGATATAGATTCACTCTTTGACTTGGACTCTTGTCCCAGGTACCAGAAATTCTGTGGTAACAGAGGGCCCAATTCGCCATCACCTTGTATTTGGTATAGTCATTTGCATGATTACAAAGTGGGTGAAAAATATCAACAGATCCAAATGGCAGCATTTCACAGACACACACATCATGCTGACCTAAATGTGTACACAAGGTGGAGGGTGATGGTGAATCAGGCCTGGCACCTTGAAGAGAAGGAGGGCTGTATGTCACTCAAAGCTTGAACTACTGAGAGTCTAAATGGAATTATGCCCATTCCTTTGCTCAGAAAGTAGCTTTGCTTCTGCCTGTGATGTGCAGGTTTGGTAGTGACTAGTGTAAAAACAACAGAGAGACGCTTTGCAGCATTGAGAGAAACCCAGAAAATTCCCAGGTAAGAGAATACACTCCTGAAAATAGAAACTAGAATTCCGTGCAAGCTTGAACCACAAGAGGCTTAAAGACACAGGAGGTGGCTGAGTTTGGCAATATTGGAAAACATTAGCTAGCTAGTTTTCTAGAGCAATTTGTTTTTCTAGAGATGTATTATCCAATAATCCTACCATTTAATTTACAGAAGGGGATTTTCTCTGCCCATTTATATCTGGAAATGGGAACAGAACCACCCTCAATTATACATCTCCATCTTAGTCCTGGAGTTAGTGACAATTTTTGTTTGGCTGTCGTGACTCGCTAATATATGTGGCTATCACCAAAAAAGCTACTATGCTAAAAAACTTCAAATGAAATAAAACCTATCCAGTCCCCAGACAGAAATCTTCTTTTCCTAAGCCTCAGTGGATCCACCATACAACACAATCTCCAGACCATGGATGTTGTTAACATAGTCGCCAGCATAGTGAATGCTAGTGGGAAGGGGGGGAGGTTTAGAAGATAAAATAAAAAAAG
>CM057846.1:160561269-160573744 GCA_030068395.1 Apalone spinifera
CATCCTGCCAATGTAGACGCTCTTTTTCCGGAAATACTTAATGGAAAACTATTCAGTTTTAAGCATTTCCAGAAAATCATGCCAGTGTAGACGTAGCCGGACAGTGATGTCCCACGAGCAAGGCTATGTGTGGCCTGCACAGCAGGCCCTGCCTCACTGGCATCTCGGGGTCCCTGGGGACCATGCTCCCCCTCCTATGACAAGCAAGCAAGGGAAGTGTCCAGCCACAGTGGGATCCCAGAGGCGGGAGAGGGACCTGGAGCAGCCTGGCCTTCAATGGGGTGCACACACACCTGCACCCAGCTATGCTGTCTGTGAGAGCGGGTGGTTCCTCAAGCATGCAGGCATGCCCATGTGCTGTGCGGCACTCCTCAGCGTACATGGAGTCGTGTCTGTGTTCTTGTCCCCAGCCTGCTTCCAGCAGTGTCTGATGGTGGGAGGCTATCCCACCCCCGGGACCAGACATGATTAGGACCTCCCCACAGCCTGTGAGCAGGATGACAGGCATGCTCGGGGCTGCCTGCTAAGTCTGTGTGGTGCACAATACTGCACGTGGTTCCACGTACATGGACTGCAGTATGATGTCCAGCCCCAGCAGGCTGAGTGATGATTGCACCCCATTCCCTCTGCGCCCGCCTCCCCCACCTTGTGTGGGTGACAAACTGAGAGCACTCACCTGAAGATCTCTCCCCAATGTCAGGTGACGCCTGCGACACGTCCAAGCTCACGGGTACCGGCTCCAGAGACAGCGTCGCTGTGTCCTCTTCCTCCTCCTGCCCCTGCTGTCCCTTGTCCTCTTCCTCCCCAAACTCCGGCCAGGCAATGATGGGCATGTCAAGGCTGGAGTCGATTACCACAGAGCTCCTGGAAGTAAGGGGCAGGTGTGGGGTCCTGCCCTGGAGCGTGAGCTGTGCTCTCTGGCCCTCGCATAGCCCTGGTGGAGCTCCTTCACCTTACTCCAGACCTGATCTAATGTCCAGGGCGGGTGTCCACACTCTGCCAGGCCTTGACCATCCGGCCATAAATATCTATATTGCGGCGTTTGGAGCGGAGATCCTGTAGTGTCTCCTCCTCCTCCTCCCCACATAGCTCAAGGAGACACAGGATCTCCACTCCACACCAGGAGGGTGCCCACCACTTGGTATATCTTGGTGAGTCCTAGGAGCGCTGGTCATGCTCCCTGTGAGGGCCAGGGAGGTCTTAGAGGGCTTGTGGCTGGGCCATGGGTGAGCAGGCCTGTGGCAGGGAGAACTGCATGGTCAGGGTGCTGCTCCAGGGCCGGCTTCCTGCCACAAGGCTTGTCTAGGGTGCCTGCATTTTTAAGAGCTGCCAGAGACAGGAACTATAGAGTTGTGATTAGTATGGACAGAGTGTCCACCAGGGCACCTGTGTTACTTCCTGGAGGCCTCTTCTTTTGGAAGAAAACCCTCTTCTGCCCACACACACACACACACACACCTTTTTCCAAAAGCACACACACACACACACACACACACACACACACACACACACACACACGCACCTTTTTCCAAAAGAGCTCTTTTGGAAAAGGCATTCTTCCTTGTAGAAAGAGGTTTGCCACTGTCAGAAAAACCCTCCGTTCTTTCAACTTTTTGTCAAAAGATTGCAGCATGGATGTAAGTGACGTTTTTTGGGGAAAATGGCCATTTTTCCAAAAAAAATTCTGCAGTGTAGACATATCCTGAGGGGTGTCCGTCTGAGCCTGGACAGAAGGAACCACTCAAAGCCACTACAGAAGTATAACAGCTTCAGGCTATGCCATTTGTATCTTTATTTTATAAGCAAAAATGTAGTGCATTTATAAACAATCTTTTTGGTCTACAATTAGCATCATAGTTGTATATAAAACATCTCAATCTTAAATGTCTTTACTTATCACAGCAGTCTATGCTGTTTATATTTATGGAGCAATTTGCACAAATGCCTTTCGATTGATGCAAGTTTAGTGTTTCTTTCTTACAAGTGATCATATTTATATAATTTTCTTTACTGCTTGATACATTGCGTTTTTCTTCCTGTTCCACTGCCTCTTTGTCAGGAAATAGCTTCATTCATTTCTAAGAGACAATTGCTTTAACATAGGCAGATGGAGAACTTTGAGAGTGAAACAAGAAAACCATCTCTACATGACATAACAGCCTCCCCTGGGTGCTAGTGTGTATAATACTTTAAAAGAAGCGTGTTTTATCTTAGAGATAAAAATCAATTACTTTTAATTGTGGTTCTCAGCATGAAAAGATTAGTAAATCATATGTTTCAGTTACCTATATAGCTACACCAATATGTTCCAAACACAAAGACACAGATAAACATTGACTAGAAAAAAAAATCAGAAACTTATTTCAACTGGGAGCATACTGCTGTGGTTTTTTATGCATGTCTGAGTGAAGATGATATGTTATGTCTCAAAGTTGTCTTGGGTCTCTATCAGCCATGAGAGATTTAATGTGCCCAGAACCAAATCCGAATGTCCAGCTTATTTTTTCACTACTATAAAGGTCAGTGTTTCTCTAAATCATCAAAAAGCAGCAGCGTTTCATGAAATTACTATAACTTAATCAATAAGCTCTCTGTTACTGGTTGATTGTGTGGGGCTTGACTCCGCAGGGCAGTAGAGTTTTGAGCTTTCCTTGGGTGCCAGCCCAGCCAGAGGCAGGGGGGAACAAAGGGGGCCCCTGGCCAGGCTGTTCATTAACTGAATGATCTGACCAGGGACTGGTTCGCCACATAGTGCCGGGAGAAGGACAGTCCTTGCTGGGGGCAGATCTGGAGGAACAGCACTTTACATATTTCCAAGCATGGAATGTGATAACTGAATGACTAATCAGGGGTGCTAGCAGCTTTCACAGGCCTCTGGGCAAGGGGGTGTGAATCCACATTCCCAGAAGGGGCAGAGCCTTTGGCAGAATGGGCAGGGCCTGAGGCAGCCAGACCTCCATGCCACCCGGAGTGCACCACACTAATCCCTCCAGCCCTGAGAGCCACCCAGAGCATGTTGTGCTCCCAGTACAGCACTCCGGAGGCAATATAAAGGACTTGGGCTCCAGCTGCCTCCACTGCTGCTCTGGCAGTGGCAGCAGTCAGGAGCGCTGGGCCCCTTTGAATTGCCAAGCCCTGTAACCAGACGCAGGCCCCTTTCCTTCCCCCACCATACTTTGTGCCCTTTTAGCTGTAGTTTGACTAGTCCCTGTTGAACAAATATCATTTAAAAATTCCTGTTATGTACAGTAATGGAAAATCCCCAATGATGTTACATGCTTGCTAAAACCACATTGCAATTGTTTTCATGCTTATGAATATGTAACAATGGAGTGCACGAGGAAGCATGAGAGAGAAACACCCACTCATAAGGCAGTTCAGCATGTGTTGCCTTTTATGGCTAAGGAAGAATTCTGCAAAGTATTTAAACGGATGTAACAGGTGGGATTCTCTAGGACCAGATGTAATAGCATGTTGAATTCAGGATTGAAAGCAGGAGAGCCTTCCCACAGATCCAAAGGGACTTCAGGAAATTTTGCCACCTCGCAGCCAAATCTCCAGGAGGCTGTCACTTGGCCAGTTTCAGCCACCTGTGAAATCGAAACTAACTCTGGCTGCCTGCAGCCTGTCTCCAAACTGCCAGGATAAATGTGATTAGTGTGTGAGTATTGCTATACCATTAAGAATCTATACTAATAAATTAGCTTCAGTGCTGCTCCAGTTCATCCTTTGTCTAAGTTTACTCCTTGGCTGGTCTGAGGACAGGTAACAGGCTCTGGGGCAACTGTCCCCTTCCACTTTGGTCAGCGGGCCTGACTGTAATGGATTTAATACTGGGTCACTGAGCATTCCTGGTTGGAAAGCTAAACTACACCATGAATTTCTACTTGCATCAGATTGATGCAACTATTTCCAGTGAATTCATAAGGGAGCCTTCAGCAAAAGGAAAGTAGTGTGGGGGGGTTAAAATGTGCTTGCTTTGTTTTATCCTCTGTACTCACTGGCACAGATCTATCCCCTATCATTTGTCTCATTAAACAGACATGGTGGGTGAGATAATCTCTCTTATTGCACCAACCTTGGCTGGTGAAAGAAGCAAACTATCAAGGTATACAGAGCTCTTCTTCCAATAGAAGTTGGTCCAGTAGAAGATATTACTTTACCCACCTTTTTTCTCTAATATCCTGAAACTGACATGGCTCCAACAATGGAATTTATCTCATTAAGTTGGAGCTGGGGCATTAGGACCAATGTCAGCCAAAAGAGGGCTTAAAATTCTGCAAATGTTTCTGAAGATTATATTTCACATCAAAGCTTTACTAGACTTTCTATTGAAGGAGACACTTCACTACAACTCCTGAGTAAGAACCAGTTAAGTAATAATGTATCTCTAGCTATTCGGCCTGCTTTTGAACAGCTTCCTGTCATTCTGTAGGTACTGTCCAAATTGACATTAGTTGAAAGATCAAAAAAACCTGCACTATTCCGGTGAAAAAATAAAAATTTATCATTTGATATTATTATAGCTGTATCTTAGAAATAGGGGAGACACAAGGCCCATTTTCTATGACTACACAGTGACTGCGCAATACTGCTTTCAGTCCTGGGCATTACATTATTATATTTGTTTTCATGTCAACAAATTGGATATAGTTCAAAGAGGAGCACGGTGCTAGAGATACTGAGTTCGGAAGAAAGATTAAAAGAGCTAAATCTGTATAAATTGATGAAGGGCAGATAGAATAGCCTGCAAATATTCAAAGGGGCTTAAGAGCAAAGCTGACAAAGATTATTTAGAGTGACCCAAAGGGAGGAATGACATAGAATTGAAACCTTTTCTACACTTGGGAATTGCCCCTGATTAGCAATCAGTGGTCAGAAATCAGTGCTGACTCTTACATGCATTCCAGTTGTTTGTCTTGTTTGAGCAGTCAGTAGAATTTCACCTGGTGAGCCTGACTTTCACAAAGTTGCTGTGCACCATTTGCTAGCCAAAAATTGATCAGTTTTGGAGGTATGGTCCCCTGATAATTCCCAGATTTTTTTTTCCTTGGTTATGGGTCAATACCACCTCAGCTCTATTAGGGAAATTAGAAACGGAAAATGTAAGATGAATAACCAAAAATATTTCCTATGGTCAGATATATTATGTTGTGGAATAGTTTCCCCAAAGGAAGAGATGGAAACCTCATTACTGAGGGCATATAAAGCTAACTGGGCAATATACTAGAATCTGTTCCGTAGATAACTATCCTGTATTGCTAGGGAAATGGACTTGCATGATAATCTAATAGCTCTTTTCCATCTCTAATGTATCCAAGAGAGGCACACATCCCATTTCTTCAGGAAAGCTTAAACCTAGATCAATAGGTTACATGTTTAGTTTGGAACACAGATTGTTGTTATCCTAAAACAAGGACAAGGTGGATATTATGTGGGAGTCAGTCTATCACAATTGTTATTATGGAACAAATTCTACATATTTAGAGCTCACTGATTTTAGTGGAAAACTTGGACCTGCATACAGATGGGCTGTCTGCACTGGCATTAATGGCTAGTCCCCATTTATCTTCTTATATTCATTTTTTCCCTTGAAACCAATTATTTCCCACTGCGATTCTGACTGAAGAAAATTTTGCAACCTAAATTTATAATCCAATTCACAGAGCGCATATCCCTCTCTCAAGTTACTAAACTTTGGATTACAAAACCTTAGTGAAGTCTCCAGCAAGACGCCAGAAGCAAATTGCTGTTCTGAAGACCTAGGAGGAGATCTATCAGACATGACTGGAAAGAAAGATTTATAAAGTCCAATACTGTCTGCCACATTCAGACATGAAAGGCCAGCAGGAAGAAATTGCTGAATCTAGGACCCAAGAGACTCCTAGATTTTGCTTTACAAAAAGGATCCAGCTGTTCCAGAATTCAAGTTTACCAAAGCTTGGAGCAAGGAGGTAGACAGGGAGTCTTAACAGCCACGGCTATAATATAATGTCAGAATAATCAAAAATCAGTAATGAGCAGATGCCAGGAATCCCATCTGCCCTTCTTGGCAAATGAGCCAAACATGCCTTTCTAAGTTTCTGAAATCCCGATACTATGGGATTTAATAATATATATGAAAGATAGCCAAGAAGGAAAATAAAACCAATACAGGCACATGTTTTAGTTAAAAGAACACTAGCATTTAGAAAGGATGAGAGTTAGTGCACCTTTCTTGTTGGAAAAAACACTGCAGAACTAGAATAATTCCCACAGAATATATAGCCCCAGCAAGGAACAAAGTTACAGAGAGCCTGATGATGTCATTGTGCAGTGGGAAAATCTTTTTTATAGAGAGAGAGAGAGACATTATTTCTCTTAAGTTTTACAGAAGCTTGCCCATTCATCTTTAATAATAAAATAAAACCAAGATGTAAAAATGCTTCTCCTCTCCCCTCAGTGATGCAGATCAAGAGACATTCTATTGACAGCCAATCCATGGTGCTAAGCAATGGTAATATAATACTTAATATGGCAATATTAATACCAAAAAGACAATTCAAGATTTTCCAGATCTTCCAAGTGGTTTATTTCATCGGACTATTGTAATATATCACTGGACTATGAATTAATGTGGAGATTTAGTACAATTAAGCATTGCCTTGGTAGTTCTCTTTCTTTTGTGTACTGCCCTTTGTTGCACGTGCTCATCAGGAAGATTAAAGTTTGCTCATGAAGTCAAATACATTTCTTAACTTTATATTTGTTGCATTTAAAGCTAAAGTTCTAGTACAGTACTTGTACACCAGGACTGAAATCCATTCCAAAGGCCTATACAACACTTAAGTTCCACTTAAGCCAGGGGTGTGGAACCCCAGGCCCAGGGGCTGCATCTGGGCCCCAGCTTTCCTGGATCCAGCCCCAGAGGCTCAGGGCTCTCCCCCCTCCTGCATTGGGGAGTTGCATTGGCATTCCAGCCCCTGCCCCACTGTCCTACTACGGGACTGGAGCACACAAAATCTACTAGTCTGGGCCCCCCTCGGCTCTGCTGTGTGAAGGGAATGTCTTTCTTCTTCTCAGTCAGGGGCCACATCAGTGAGGAGGGGATTTTTTGTTCATTTTGGTTTTGGGGGGTTTTTGCTCACTTGTGTGCAGCCCCCCCAACTGATTTTTTTTTTTTGGTAGCTCTGTGGCCCCGATCCAAAAAAAAGGTTCCCCGCACCTGACTTAAGCCTTGAAATTAGAGATGAAACGGAATTTAAGTTTTTTTCCCCCCCTAGAGGATTGCTGCTAATCTTGCACAGGGGCAAACTTCACCACTTGAGAGCAGTTATATCACTGCAAGGGTATCCCTAGCACCCAGATTGCAGAGGGGTGACTTCTGTCTGGACATTTCAGATACAACAGTTCCTGTTCAAAGGCCTGAACCAAATGCCACCAAAGTCAATGGAATGACTCACTGAGTTCAGTGAGAGTTAGGATGGGCCCCGAATGAGCAGAAATGGAAAGGGAAAAGGAGCTCTGTAACAGTACTGCAATAAAATCACCTCAATTGTGTGAGATCCAGCACACTAAGGTTACCACCGGTGACAGGATGTGCAAACCACACTAATCAGAAAAGAACAAATGTGGCTCAAGAATTGAGTAATCTGGTAGGTCACACCTGAAGAAGAGTTAGACTTGATAGGCAAACACTAATTGAGGATGGAGCAGGGTTCCCTCTAAGATTTTCCATCTGTGAATGGGTTGAGTTCTCTTGTGCATCAATATTGAGGTCATGTGCGCTTGTGTGCCACTGTGGCACCCAAGTTGTTAAATATATATTGTAAAATGTTACAGAAGAAAGAATACTAAAACAAGGGATAATTAACAAGGTGTATGACCTCCGGAGCAGCCACCACCTGCTACGTGGCCCACAACTCCAACCCTGGGGAAGGGCTGAAGCTAGGGTCAGGGCCATGTGGTAGCTGCCCTGCTGCTCCTGGGGCAGGGCAGCTGCCCGCCACATGGCACTGCCCCGGAGCAGCTGAGCCGCCAGTAAGCAGCTCTGCGGAGGAGGAGGGCCTCAAATTCTTGGTATGCACCGATGCAGGCATGCACCTTAGAGGGAACGCTTGGATGGAGCCCTGCTGGGTAGGAGCAGACAGGTTTATATACATCCAGGACACAAGAGCAGAAGGGGCTTCAGTGTGGATGCCTGCAGTCACTCTCTGGGCTTTGCGAGGGAAAGGTGAGAACCCAGAAGGAGAGCTGGGTCCTAGGACACAAGGAAGGATTTACCTAGGGGGCGGTAGAGAAGAAACAGCACAGGGGAAAGGTGTCGGATTTAGTGATGGTGCAGACCCTGACTGATGATGGTATGGTTCCTGGGTTGGAACCCATAGTAGAAGGTGGGCCCAGGTTTCCCTGAGAGCTACAGAAAAGTGACATAGGCTTGAATTAGAGTATTGCTGAGAACAAGGCCTGGTTAGCCAGTCCAGTGACACTTTGATATCATGGAAGGATAAAATTATCTTGATCTTGCGGGACAGTTAAGCCATAAAAGAGAAATCTGTGAAGGTGCGCAGTACACACACCTGTCCAGTTTTATTGGCTCAGGATCATCCCAAATGTCCTGATTTTAGTACCTCAAAGCTTTAAATTCTACAACACCCTGAGCCTGAGATGGGATAGAAGCAAGAACTCTCCTCCATCAACTGCTGCCATTTCTACTGTCCAAAACAGCCCCAATAGGTCAGTTGTAATGTCCGTGATTCATACAACAAACTATGTGCATTCATATAGCACTAATTTGGTTAATATACTAGCCTTTAATCAGCCATAATTTCCCAGGCACATTTTTATTCAGAGTCTGTCTAGAGATCGATAGTATGATCTGACATATCAGCTCAGGTACAAATACAAGCACCTTAAATGTGTTATCAGTACTAGCTTGTAATATTTAAATCAAAGTGTCAAACTACTACACTAGTAAATCAAGAGGAAAACTCCTCCTACACTGTGTCACAAGTTATATCACCTTTTTCTTCAGCAAGATGGGTCTCACCAGCAGGAGACTCAGAAATGCCAATTATGATGAAAGAAGTGTGGGGTTTTTTTATTCAAATAAACCTAACAAGTTATGTAAAGGTGTGAAACGCTTCCTGGTTTGTGAACATTTTGAGACAATCATTCTGAGTATAATAGTACAGTCCAACCTCATTCTAAATTGACTCATTACCTTGACCCAGGTATCATTTGCATTGAAAAGTGCCCGTTTACCCAAATAAATGTAATATCCCCATTTTAGCCACACAAACAGGCATCTGCTGGTATTTTGATTTGGGTTGGATTCTCTAATGTTGCCCTTATTTATTTTTAAATGTTCACAAACCAAACCGGAGAAGCCTGAAGACCTATGGCATGTGGTAATCTCAACCTTTAATTCATCAAGGTTAGTTCTGAATCTGGGGCTACATCTACACGATAGCAGGGTTTGATGCTCTGAGATCGATCCACTGGTAATCGATTTAGCGGGTCTAGTGAAGACACACCAAATCAACTGCAAATCGCTCTGCTGTTGACCCCTTGTACTCTATCCCCAATGAGAAGAGTAAGATAAGTGGTTGGGAGAGTTTAGACACTACAGTAACTGGACCTAAGGTATGTTGACTCCAGCTACATTATTCACATAGCTGGAGTTGTGTACCTTAGGTCAACTTTCTGCAGTAGTGTAGGCATAAGCTCAGAATTCTGAGCCTGAGAAAAGGTTCCTTAATGGAGTTCCTGGTCACAACCTCATGCAAGATATTGTAGTAACCAGCTGTGCCTGGGTAACAGCACTAACTCCTTACCTTCCTTTTTCTGCCTTTCAGGTCAATCAGTATTTTCCATTCCCAGCACAGTCTTCTGTGTTTTTCTGTCAGCTATAGGCAACATTAGCAGCAGTCACATCCGACAAAAGAAAGTCCCTATTAAGGATTTGGGACCAAAACTAATGTTGCTCTTCATCTGCTCCTAAAATATGGAGCAAGGTCCACGTAGCACAGAAGAGAACATAAGAGCAACCACACTGGGTCAGACCATCCATGATTGTATAGACTCTAGCCTAGCATATTCCCATTTAGTTGTCTCTTTTCTAAGATGAACAGTCTACGTCTTTTTAATCTCACCTCATATGGAAGTTGTTGCATACTCTTAATCCACTAGCCCACAAACTTTTCAGGGTCATGCCCCTCCTTACCCTGTAAGTATGCACCAGGGCTGGGAAGGGAGGAGAACATGGAGAAGGGTATGGGGGCCAAGGCTGGGGTCACAGGTGGAGGCAGGGTGGCAGAGGTTGGGAATCACTCACCACTGCTGCAGTAAAGAATGAGGCAAAGATTTTATTTAACTTCTCCACAATAACTGGTCTTCCTCAAATGCTCCCCTGAATCATACAGTGGTCCCAATGATTGTTTTGCAGGCTGCTTCTACTGTACTTTACAAATTGCTGATAAATATTGAGTTTTCTAGTTTTAAAGCCTCTCTAATCACTCTGAACATTTCAAAACAATCATGACCATCCTGGTCAGGTAGTCAGTAGTATAGTCCAACTGCTATACTCTTATTACTCAAGCATAGAATTTCTATGGATAGACATTCTATGGTACAGTAAAATCTTAAATCAAATAAATAGTATCTAATTCTAGGCTTATTTTTACACACGTGGCACTGCCCTACCAGCACAAGCTATTCTGTCATTCCTATATATTTTGTACCCTGGTATTAGAGTTCCATTCATTATCATTATCCCACCAAGTTTCAGTGATGCCTAGTCTACTAATATCCTCAGTTAATACCAGGCACTCTAGTTCACCCATCTTAGTATTTAGATTTTCAGCATTTGTATACAAGCATTTGTAAAAGGGATCACTTTTTAGTTGTCTGCCTTCATGTGAGAAGAGATGATTACAGCTTCCTGATTTTCAAACTCCAGCTGCCCCAACTATGTTAACATAGTTCCCCCCCCCCCCCCCCCCATAGGTTAATTTACAACAGTGGTTAAGAATTTGTGATGCAATACCACACGCCTCCTCACCCTTTCAGTGTCTGCTTCCAATATACACTCTATGCCAAAGTTTAAGTTGGGATGGAGGGGGAGTTGACACAGGAGCTGGCCATCTTGGCTTTTCCTGTGGTGGTGATGGTGACATTAAGATGGTGTATTCTCCATTGGGAAGCTATGAACAGATTCTAGCCTTTTCGCTTCGCTCAGGTAGGGTTGCCAGGTATCTGGTGTTGAACTGGACAGTCCGGTATTTGGACTTTGTTTCCAGTAAATAAACTGTGAAAATGAAAATACCGGTGCTTCCCCCTCCTCCCCCCCGACAAATTTTTATCCATTATTTTTTTAAAAACCATCTGGCAACCCTACATTGAGGTAGGGCAAAAAGGCTGGAACACAGAGAGAAAGAATCTGTCCCACTCCTGTTTCCATCAGTGCCCAGAGTCTGACATCAGTGGGATTTCTAATAGCTTGAGAAAAAGGTCCCTGTTGTATAACAAACCTTTGGACTACAGAGAACTTCTGAGATCAGTTTCTAGGGTGGGACCAGAGATCATGTCACATGTCTCACTGTCATCACCTGTGGAATACGAACCGCTCTATGGGATATACAAGGTCATCTCATTGACCTTTCCCTAAATTACTCTCCCTGCATAGGTTCAGAGACCAAGATAGCAACATTTTGTTTTAAAGGCCAGTCCTTTGCAAAGCTGTGTTAATTTGCAAAGCAGCGTGCTGTGCCCTGTTTATTAGCTTCCCGTAGTTAAAACATGTGCATGTTAAGTTATAAGATGGTGATAGCAAATTCACTCCTTCCTAAAAGCAGAAAAAGTTTTTTAAAAGGAAAATTGATGTTAAATAAAGAAAATTAATTGAAGAATGTCAGCCAACATACAATATTCAAGGTTAATGGCTCTTTTATTTAAAGAGAGCCATTTGCCATTGGTCTATTAGCTTCATTAGCAAGAGTGTCAGAATGGTTATTCAGAGCAGTTGCACTAGGAAGGAGAAAGAACAATAAAAAGACAATATACAAAGCAGGAAGGTTTGCTTTAGTGTAATTGAATCTGAAGTGTGTGCAAATGCTGGTTGTTTGGGGTAAAAAATAATCAAGTGCATGAACATCAATGGCATGCTCACCTAAGAAGAAGAGACCAGGGTCAAGGTAATTGAATATGAAGCTGCAATGCACTGTAGGATGCAAAAAAAAGAATCACAATGGAAAAGGTTGGGAGATCTGTCATATCATAATATACCAGAGTACATTCTCAGAAAATAAACTATGACTACAAAGAGCAACAAGAACAAACAGAGGTTTTTCCTTAGGCTTCCATGACAGGGATGCCTGTATTTCAGGAGATGATCATCCTGGACCCTGTCCCACCTGCTGCATCTGTGCAGGATGGCAGATACCCATCACAGCTGCACAGCGCGTGTCACAGATTTGTAACAGTAACAATAAGAACA
>CM057846.1:160610472-160643101 GCA_030068395.1 Apalone spinifera
TCTTTCACTTATCATATCAGCACAATTACCAAATGTTTTGCAAAGCTAGAAACAAAGGGGCCCAATTCTCTCAGTTTCCCCACTGTAAATCAGAGTTAACTCCAAGGTTTATGAAACTGGCTGAAGCATACTAAAACTGATTCATAACTTTTGGGCAGAGCTGTTTTTTTAAAATATCAATAATTTAGAGGTGTTCTTTGCTTTCTGGGTTTGAGGTACTAAAGAGTTCAATGGGATATTTTACAGGATTAAGCACTTTTTTTGATCAGCGGTAGTATTATTATGTTAATGAAGTGAATTTGTGTAGGCACATTGAATGGATCATAAATGTCAGATCCATACATGATGATTCAGTTTAAAAAGTTTTTTAATGTGACTGAAATGGGCTGAAGTACTCAAATGGTGCCTGCTGTGGCAAGGGTGCTAGGACAGTGTATATAAATGGGGTGCTGAGAGATACTGAACCAAATGTAAACCCTGTAGATGATGGAAACCACTTTGCGAGAGTGCCCGAGCCTCCCTAGTTCCAGCACCTATGTGTCGCTGTACTGACAACATATATCTGTAGTGTAGATATTGTATTTAGCTAGGGCAGAAAGCTACCCCAGTTTGTGTTGGTAAGTTTGTTTCTAGGTGATTCCTGTAGCCTCTAGTCCAGAAACTATAATTCCCAGGAAGCACCAAGGGAAGAGGAGGTGAGAAAGAAGGAAGAAAAAAAGTGAATGTGAGGTGTATGGAAGACTGACAAGGAATAATCCCGGCCTTTGCTGTTATTAAGCTTCCTCCTCAAAGGGTTCTAATACAAAATGTATCAGAGGAGGTGCTGGGGAAGCCAGTAGTTGCTTAGGGGATAATCAGGACTTTTGGCATTTGGAAGTTATAAGATTCAGTTAGAGATTGTGAGAAAGGCGTATCACCTGGATGTTAGTGCTCAAATGATCAGTGGTGGCATAATTAACAATGCTGACATAGAAAATGTACTCAAGCGACTTCAAAATTAATGACCTTTGGCTCTTGCTCCCTATCCCCTCCAGCTATAACAGGTGCAGAATTGGCATGGTGAGGATTCCCTATAAGCAATGCTTCACTATAGCTTTAACCCAACTTTTCAAAGCGGCATTCTCTCTTCCCCTCCCCACAAGCATCAGGCATAATGGACCATCTCATCCTCTGACTGTCATGTTCTAAGCTGGAGAAAATACTAGCCCCCATAGATGAAGGGCAGACAAGATACAGCTCCAGGGCTGGATCTGATCCAACAAGCCTTTTTATTCAGCCCGTGGCGCAGCCTGACAAAACCCCAAGGCAGCCTCTCTGCCTGCTGCAGTCTCAGGCCACTTGAAATGACTGGCTGCTCCCTGGCTGCCACGCATCCCTTGCAGGGGAAGGGACTTCAAGTACTGCCCCCACACCCAGGCAATGGGAGCTGAGATGATTGGGCTGGGGATGGGGGCTGTACATAGTAGTCTCTTCCCCTGCCACCACACGGAGCAGAAAGGCACATGGAAGGAGCAGCCAGCCATTTTTAGCAGCCTGGGATTGTGGCAGGCAAAGGCCTTGCTTTGGTGTCCTGCTGGGCTGCTGGCCAGGAACCACTTAGGTAAGTACCTCCCAGACAAAACCTGTACCTAATGACTCACCCCCGTCGTTCCCCAACTCTCCGCTCCATGTCACCAACCAAACCCTCTGCATCCACCCTCTTCCAGATCACAACTCCTTCCCAGAACCTGCATCCCCTCCTACACTCCTCTTCCAGACCAGAGTCCTTTCCTGCACCCAAGCTCCCTCCTGGACAACTGCATCCCAATCCCCGTCCCCAAGTCACAATCCCCTCCTTCACCCAAACTCCCTCTCACTCCCCATATCCTCTCCTGGAATCCAAGCTCCCTTCTACACTCAACCTCCGACTCAGACCCTGCATCCTTTCCATAGAAAAGTGCACCCTTTGACGACTTACCAAAATCTTGGAGTGGCCCCCCATCAAAAATTATTGCCACCCTTGCCACAGAGGTAGGGGAATCATTATCAGTGTCTCTTTATCTGACATAGTCATGGGAAAAAAACAAGATGTAGCCTCCACTCCATGGGTGGAAACTAACCATGTCAACTTTTTTCTCCGCCACCTCCAGTCACTGGAGTGGTTGGAGGTGAAGAATAGAAACAACTTCTGAATAAATGGTATTATTAATTGCTTGGCCACTCTATGGTTCATTATTAAATATATTCAAGGGGGCAAATAACCAGTATCAGTCCGGTTTCCTGCTCTGAGCCAATAATAATGTAGTACAGGGCAAGGGTTCTACACAATACCAGTTTCCAGGAAACTATTAGATGCAGTATTGTTATATTCTCCTTATGAACAGTGCATGCTCCCATTTCTTAACAAGTCACTCAAATTCAACCCGTCAGTTTATCCCAGTTCCTTTACTTGTTGTTCTGTTTCTTTATCTTTGTTTCAGCTATTAGCATTCCAGATACTAAACCATGCAGGTAACATCCTACCCGAGGCAGGGGTAGATTTTCCAGGCCCCTGGGCAAGGTGGGGGGAGGGCAGCTTCATGCTCCCAGAAGGGGCAGAGTCTCAGGCGGAAGGAGCAGAGTTGGGGGGCACCCAGCCCTCAGTGCCATCCGGAGTGTGCCACATAGCCTCCCCCTCCGCCCCCCGCTCCTCCCAACCCTCCAGGCAGCCCTCAGAGCCTTCTGAAGCATGCCACGTGGTGCTCCAGCAGCAATTTAAGGGCCCGGAGCTCTGGACCCCATCAGTCCTGTGATAGTGGCAGTGGCAGCCAGTAGCACAGGGCTCTTTTGAATTGCTAGGCCCTATGATAATTGCCCCCTTTCCCCTTCCACCATCAGCAGGCCTTGCCCGACATGTTGCTAAGGTAAAATATATGTCCTGAACCTGACAACTTTTCTGTCTACTTAAGCCAAAGCTTACTTCAACTAATGTAATTTGTTATGGGATACTTAGCACAAGTGAACAAGTGTGTAGTCAAGTTTTAGGACAATCTAAGCCACATAACTGTAATAATATTTATGCTTTATGCTGAGGCTAATACATATTATCAGGTTATATTGGTCAACAAACTTCTCTTCTCCTCCTGCTTTCATTGAGAAGAGGAGACCTAATCAACTTGTAGTGCAGCACTTACAGAGTGGAATCTGCTTATGGATGGAGAAAATATTTGAGATAAGTGGAGTTTACCTTCACAGTACATGGAATGAAAGTCCATTAAAATAAACTGAAGCAATTTGTGGTTTTCATTCCATTTCCCATTGAGTTCAATCTAAAGTAAACTCTTGAACTACATATTATATAGTATCAAAGGACATTTTGGTTTCATGAAAGAACTTCAACTGCCCCATTGTATAAGATCTACAAATCTTTCTGGTCTGATGTAATTTCAATAGACACATCTTTTAAGAGTCGAGACAATACAGCATACTACATCTAGACATCTTACATATAAGTGGGGGGTACTTTAGCTGGATAAACTTTTGCTAGTGTACTGGCCTTTGTATTTGAAACTATTTCCTATGCCAAGAAACACTAACAAAGATAAGAGCTCAAATTCCTTTTGTTCATCTTTTCCTTTTGATGGATCTTATCATTAGTGCTTATTATGTTTAGTACAGAATATATAATGCTATGCATTGACACTTGCATTCAAATTGGACCCCTTAAGAATTCAAAGACATTCTCATGTACTACCACAAAGACTGTGAAGCAGCCTCCAAACTATAACAGTTGCATTAAAATTATATAAGGTTCAACAGATTCAGAGCCAAGACTATATTAACTGAAGATTCATTCTCTCTCTCACACACATGCACACGCTCTTCTACCACTTCTTTTTAAAACTGCTTTTGATTTTTAAAGACATTTTAAAATCCATTAAATCCTGCTCTTAAAAGTTGCGTTTGTGACAAAACTGACAAAAACAAATGAAGTTAAAGCTGTTGTTCCATCCTTAGTTCACAACATTGTGACTGTGATATTGCACAAGTCAGAAAACTGTGCCTTATGTATCCTTGTAACCCTGTTGCAGGTCAGATGATTGGGACAAGGAAATAACTAGCATGCCTCTGTGTCACACCAGTGTTGCAAAACTGACAGCTTTATCAGTGAAATTCCTGGAATTTTCTGATTTGTGTCTGAACATTAATGCTAGTATATGAGTATGTTTTTATATCTTTTTTCATTTTTCAGTGCCCTTCCTTTTTAAACAGTTTACAATGAAACTCAACGAGACATAGTTTTTTTCTTTATGAAAGTAACATTGCTTTTGTGTAATTCAGTAACCCCACAACTACCAATTCTGCTGATTTCCCGCATTATCTGCCTCCCTATTTACTACACAGCAGAGGTCTGATACCTTCCTACTGAGACAAGTAGCTCTGCCTTCGCTTTTGTGCTCCTAGTATTCTTCCGAATTATTCTGATTGATATAGAACTCGATTCATGCTAATTATGCATGGCTTCCCTTATAAAGTGTGGTTTCCATGGTAACAGCATTGGGAGAACAGGTGCGTGGAAAGCTGTGATATATTAAATGACAGTTACCCTCTGCCTCTGCTATGCAGATTGCTGTTCTCAGAGTTTATTTATAGCAGGTAGTAATTAATCTGTGTGAATCTCATTTCATTGAGGAGGAAAAAGCTGCAGAATGATTAACAAGAGGCCTAATTATCCCCATACCTTTGAGTCTGAAAATTTTGTCACCATCAGATAATTCTAACATAGAATTGTTGAATTATCATTTATATAGAGATGTCATTATAGGCAACTCTAGGCTAACATCTGTAACAAATACCCTGCATTCTTCTCAATTTGATTCTACTGAATCTTGCACTCATGTCACTGCAGTTGAGATAGAGCAACAAAATGTTCATATTGACTCTCAAAAAAAGATATAAATAATATGGGCTTTTCACGGAAACCTGATACTCTTAATCAGCCAATGATCAAATTAATGACTCTGGCCTTCACAACCTGTCACAGTCTCTTGACTTCTAATTCTAGCTCTGATACTGATTCCCTCTGTGGCCTTCAGAAAGTCACTTAGTCTCTCCATCTCTGTTTCTCAGTCTATTACAGATATAATCATATTTGTTTCTCTCTCTCTCTGGAGTGATATGAGAATTAATAAATGAATGTTTGTAAAATACTATAAAGATTAAAAGTACTTATATTCTCAGAAGAGGGTTTTGGCATAGGCTCTGTAACCTAAGCAAATAAGTTCTGTGTAGTAGATTCATGTGAAGTATTCACTACCTAATGAAAAACATTTAAGCCCCTAGTTCAGCCTTATAGTTTTTAGAGTTATGTAAGCATAATTGATAGATTGTTTGATAGTCCAATAAAATAAGAAAGAAAAATACTGTAACATTCTGCTGGTCATAATCATGATTCACACTGATGCAGTACTGATGCTAGCCGGGATTTTTAGGTAGGTCTCATGGATTTTACAGTTTATTTTCTTTTTGTTGTTGTTTTTTAACTAATAAATTTGAACATGCTTGGCAAGGAAAGCTGGGAGGGAAAAAACCCAACAACAAAAAATGAACACAAGATGAAAATAGCCTCACAAAAATCAATACACATTCCTCAGATGAAAAACTATAGTTTGGAGCATAGGGGTGGTAAATCTCCTCCATTGCTTGAACAGATGCACTCTGAAACATTTTTAAATGCAACTCTTACATTTGCCTTTACTGCAAACTGTACATATTTTGGGGTGGGGTTACACAGCTTAGAAAAGTCAAACAAGGAAAGAAAGTGATCAACATAATTCAAATACAGTATAAATACTATTTATCCAAAAGGCTCAGGAGCATCAGAAACCTTCTGATAAACAGAATTACTAAGGATAGGGGCAGCCAGTTGGAAAGCACAGAGGGCATATCTACTCTGCTAGGTCAACTTACAGCTACCATGGTAAAACCTATGGGAGGGAGCGCTTCCACTGACTGGAGAACGGGATTGGGGAGGAGCTCAGAGCCAGGGTTCTCAACTGTGCACAGTTCCCTTCCTAGAGCCCAGCTGCCTTCCCACTCGGGGTTCTTGGCTCCCTGCTTCTAGTAGGAAGCATGAGGGCAGTCACCCTGGCTTCTCACTTCCTGAGTGAATAGCAGGGAGCACAGCGGGGGACGGGGTGGGGAGCAGGAAGACTCCAGCTTCCCACCTTTCTTGTCAGTTTCACAGTGAATTTGACAAGACAGCCAATAGCTGATGTAACTCCTATACAGACATTTTGTTGCCCTAAATAATCTAACCTAAGCCCTGCGCCGCTAGTGGAAGTGGAGTCATGATGTCAGCATAGTAAGACACTTACATCGGCAGGATAGGGCTGTAGTGTGCACACTGACGTAACTAGGTTGACAGAAGCTGCCCTCTGGTAAAACCTGAGAAGACATAAATAAATGTCATTTAAGCATGAATTGCTGCTAAACAGATCCAGACAACCAGGTTTACACTATAACTGGTTCATTTTTTTTATAGAAGGCCTTGCTGCAGTAACTTGTCCCATCAGACAATTTGCCAGAACCAGTTTCATAGCATTCAGGGCATAGTATAGGGATGGCCACATGAGAACCACCAGATGGGGGAGGTTAGCCCCCAGCCCCTGCCTCCCCTGCTCAAGGCCCTGCCCTTTTCACTTGAAGCCCCACCGGAGCCCAGAGATCCCCACCATGGCCGCAGACCCCTGCCCCCAAATTAGCACACCAGCCCTAGAGCACCAGGAGGGCGGCTATCGCATCCCCAGCACCTCCAACTCCAGAGCAACAGGAAGGTGGGCACTATGGCAGCAAGCTCCCTAGCCCTGGAGCACTGGGAGGATGGGTAGTGCAGTCAAGCCTGAGCTGGGGCCATTGCACAGCAGGCCTGGAGCTGTACAGAGCAGGAAGCAAGAGGAGAGTGGGCCTGGAGGCAGAGTGTGGGTGGGACCGTGCCAGGCTGTTTGGGGAGACACAGCATCCTCCAGCCTATGTTACCCAGCATCCACCACCCATGATATAAGATGTCTTCATTTAGGTATGAACATTTGGCCAGTTGGTAAATCAGCTGGTGATTATAGGCACTGAATTAAGTAACAGTGATTATCTGATCACCTTGCATGGGCGGCTTTATTTTGAAAGCATATTTTTTGTTCCAATTGGCATCCAAATTCCTATATGAAGATCATTCTCTTCTTCTTCCTCTCTTTTTTTTTTTTTTTTTTTTTTTTTTGAAACAGCATATTCCAGCCAAAGGAAAAAATATGAAGAAATCCACAACAACTGCATGACAATTATTCATTGCCTCGCCAGACCCAGTTAAATCACTGCATGAAAAATGAAGGATGCATATATGCATACACTAGTGGTAATTGTACTATGGTGCAACTCCTCAATTTACATGCTATCTCAGAGGTATAAATGTTGCACAACCAGTCTTGGGTCACATATGCTTTGCACCTTACTGTAAATCATTGCTTACTCTCTCCAACCCAGACTTGATCTGTTACACTAGTGCAGAGCTGGAGTATGTTTCCCTGAATAAAACTAAGTTATTGCCTGTTTATTCCGCTAAATGGCCCCTCAGAATACAATACTCAGAGAACAAAGATGGGTAAATTAGTCTTAATAGCTCAGATACAATTCTGCACCAAGATCTGCTTGGTACGGGAGGTAGGACTGAGGTCCATCATGGAGCCAATTGTGCCTCCTTGATCCTCTGGGCCAATCTGTGTCAGCCTCAGCCTCAGAGCTGCTCTAATTTACTTTAACAGGCAATACCAAAGGAGGCTATGTCATGCTGGGACTGCTGGAGCACAGTGCATTCTACCTCTTGCCCCTGACTTACCCCCTATGCCAGGCCAGATGAGACACGGTTCAGATGTTGGCGGCACATGATCTGTGCCAGCTGTTCAGCTCAAACTCCTTTCTGGCCCCTTTGTGCGATTAGAAGGGCTTGAACAAAAGGGACAATCTAGCCCAATGTTAGTTTTACAAACATTTATGTTGGAGCTGGTCTCACATCTGGAAACAAGATCTAAACACTCCCAAATTTTGAGGCTGTTCAAAATCCAAACATCAAACTGTATCCAAATTTTGCAAAGAAAGTCCCTATCATCACAATAAAACCAAACCTCCAAGTCTAAATCCCCAGTTCCCTTCTTCACCCTTTGGGATGTTTGAAATTTGAATGCAGACACAAAATTTGTGTCTGGGGCTCATGTCAAGCACACATTAATGCACAAACTTGATCCTGTAGTTTGAAGCCACAATTCTATCCTCCTTCAACTTCCTCCTCAAGATCCACTTCTGTCGACCAATGGCTAGATAGAGAATCCAGTGGGACTTCTGATATTTGTCTTATAATGTATTTGTTATTGCTGTTTTCAAATTAATTGGATCAAAACCATCTAATTGCTCATAGCTACTCATAGCTACCCTATGTGGATGCAAGTTTTTATTACTGTTATTTTCAGCTCACTTCCCTTATGCGTTCACATTTTTTGTTACATTTCTCTGTTGAGTCTTGTCTTTAATTAGACTGTAAACTCGCCAGGGTAGAGATGATCGCTTACTATGTCTCTGTATACTTCTAGCATGATACAAGTAATAATTTACATATCTTAAGTCAAGCATTTTAAGATCTTAGTTAACTCCTATTTAAATACAATTTGCAAATAAAATGGGCATTTATAAATCATATGTCAATCAGTGGAAATCATTTGGTTTAAATACACATTGTAAACTTAATATTTCATGCAAAGAGTAATCCTTTGAGCATGCAATATCATCAAGTTGGCCAGGTATCCCATCTAGAACCTCGGTTCCATTATAGCAATTGTTTTTCCCCCAACTACAGTGAAAAAAATTGCAAACGTCACCTGTAGCCTCTAATAATTCAACCTTCCTTTACATTAAACATATGCAATTTTCTTGGTTTTTTCAATTATTTTCCAAGATTTCTACTCTATAAACAACATCAAGTCATCCTTCACCAGTGAGGATAAAATTCCCTTTAGCAATTCATACCGTGCTTTTCAAAGTTCTTGGTGCTTGCTCATGGTTTGTATACACTGTTGCAGAAATTCACAGCAGCTCTCAAGTTTCCAGCCCTAAGGGAGGTGAGTAAAAGCTTCAGTCTTTTCTCCTGATGCTGATTCCAAAGCTCTAACTGCCAACAGGAGAGGTTTCCCTCAACATAATTCTGATTCAAAAATTGGTAGTGAGTGATACCATGGCAGGAAAACTAGAATGCAAGGGGAAATGTGGAACTGCTACAGATAAATTGCCTCCTACAAGATCAGTACTTTGTCCTAGAAAAATTTCAGCTAGAGGTGTACCAGACCAAAATCCTGGAGTTAAATGATCTGTGGGAATTTGGAGTAGGGCACCAAACATGATGAGATGGGCCCCTCTTCTCCTGAGTCTTCTTCTCCAGCCCTGTTCTGAGCTGGAGAAGCTTGGGACTATTAGTCATGCTTTCAATAGCACTGCCAGCACAACAAATGATCTTCATAGAGAAATAGAGATTAAAAGTAAATAAAAACACCATAGCTAATGAAACAGAAACTGCAACTATAGCAAAGAGTGAAGGCTGAAGAAAAAACACATCAGTGTGTGCTGCATTTCCAATTCATGGCTGCCAGCCACTTTAGAATGTTATGTGACTGTCCAATATTTATTTTAATTGACCACTCTGACTGACTGATTGTCCTGCAAAACTGCTACTATTTGATTTTGCATTGCAGGAGGGTTTTTTCAATTTATTTTTTAGCACCTTATATTCTTCCTTAAAATCATTATTCTGTATATTTGTCTGCAACACTTTTTAATTCCTTTTAATCAATCCTGCAAATCTTGCATTATAAAATACAATCCTTCCAAAGACCATCCCTTCTTATGAGAATTATACTTGTTGTTTTTTTAAATATTTTCACACACTTTTTGTACTGCATCTATGGAGTCTCCCCTAGCTAAAAAGCCTCTTTCTCTGTGTGAAATTATTAATTATTTAACATAAATTTAACATTTAATTTTTTAATTTTTTAAAGGTTACCTTTTAGGGTCAGATTCAAAAATACACTGCAGGTGCTTTGGGAGAGTGCAAAGCAGACACTATATTAGACAGTTTCCCCCAGCTTGTGATGTTTACATTCCTAGGCTCTCACATACACATGAGTTTCCCCCTCAGATTCCCTTGCACACATATAGGCATGCACACATTGGTTTCCAGATATGCAGTCAGGTGCTACTATCTTAAAGTAGCTTGGCTTCACTAGAAAAGGGAGCAATGGGTGTTGGTGGCCATTGTGAAATAGCTTTTTTTTGTTCCTGAGAGCAGCCTGTAGCCTCCCTGCAGTGTTTTTTGAAAGAAAGTCATTTTTCCTGAAGGTCTGTACAACAGAATATTATTCATTGGAGTCTGCCAAAAAAGAAACTTTCATATAGGAAACACAGGAGCAAAAATTACCATTAATGTGAAAAAAATCCTTCAGCTGTAGCTAGTGCATAAGTCATTTAGTATTAACCATATGGGAAATGAAGTATTAGCATTATTCTCTTATTAAATCACTCACAACAAAACAATGGTTTGACACTTGAGGCTATGTTTCTTAAATGACTCATTTTTAATTAATTTTAACTCATTAACTGATTTACTTGTAAATTAGCTAGAAAATCATTCATGTTGTAATCCTGGGGAAAATGTGCTGCATTTTTCGTATGGAACAAAGTAGTTATATCTTCATTTTAAATTCAAAACTCAGCCTTAACTACAGAGTCGTGAGTGGCACTTTTATAATACTGACTGTCCTATGTGTAAAGAAATTCTGCCTGAATTCCATAGTGCCTCAGTATAAATCCATGGTACACCCACATCTGGAATACTGTATGAAGGTATAGTTACCCCAGCTCAAAAAAAAAAAAAAAGAAGATATGTTGGAATTGGAAAAGGGTCCAAAAAAGGTAACTAAAATAAGGGGTATGGAGCAGGAGAGATTAATAGAACTGGGACATTACAGCTTGGAAAACCAATGACTAAGGACGTATCTACATGGAATAACATATAATTTATTCTGAAATAATGTAGTGCACATCTACCCAGAAAGCCCGTTATTTTGAAATAAATACAAAATAACAGGCTTCTTATGCCGACATCTATAAAACTTATTGTATGAGGAGTAAGGAAAGTCAGGGGAAGCGTGCTCTATTTCAAAATAAGTGTTGTGTAGATGTGCCCAAAGTTGAAATAAACTATTTCTACTTAAGCTACGCAATTGATGTAGCTCAAGTTGTGTAGCTTATTTCACGTTTAGCCCTGCTGTGTACACATGTCCTAAGAGGGGATATGATAGACATCTATCAAATCAGGACTGGTGTAGAGAAAGTAAATAGGGAAATGTTATGTACTCCTTTTAACACAAGAACTAGGAATCACCCAATGAACTAATAGTCAGCAATTTTAAAATAAACAAAAGGAAGTATTTCTTCATACAACACACAGTCAACCTGAAGCTGGGAATGGGAATGGGAGATGGAGGATGGATCATTTGATTCATTCTGTTTATTCCTTCTGAAGCACTGGTTTTGGCCTCTGTTGGAAGACAAAATATGAGGCTAGATGGACTTTTGGTCTGACCCAATATGGCCATTCTTATATTCTTAAGCCTGACTTTGCATGTGACTTAATCCAAAATAGTTTCTCTTGCCTGCAACATAGATACTTTTCACTTTATTGCCATCAGAACAGTGTAGGCTGTATATCAGAGGTACTTTTTCTGTTTGACTAAGTTGCCAACATCCCTGAGTTATTTGAGGGTAAACCACTATATCCATATAGTTGCCATCCCTGTAATAACCAATCACTTTCCTGACAAAACAATCAGAACCATTCCCTTTAGAGCATCATAATCATTAATCCAGTTCTTTTGCCAGTTTCTGCTCAGGAAAATTATCATAATAAAATGACCAGAATTGAGCACAATGTCCCAAATGAGGCCTCATTAATTCCTTTACAACAGTATAATCATCAGGTCAAAACCTTTTACGGTCAAAAATCTCATTTAAATCAATGAGAATTTCACCTGAGTAAGAAGTGAATAAAAAGTAAATTAAGAACTTTAGGATTTAAGCTATTATAATTATTTGCCTTAATATATTTTTTGTAACCTGTTTATACATCTTAGAATTGTCAGTATGAATTCCTTACCTATTTTAAGCACTGTACAAAAACATCTCAAAGATCTCAATCTACACTAGATTTGTACAGAATCTTCTCCAGCAAATTAACATGAAGAATCTAAATCTCCATGTTCTTCCTCATCTCATTGATTAACATGTTTCTTGGCTGATTTTCATAACGCCCAGATCTGTTGTTAAACTAGTCTCTCTCTGAGCCTAGTTCTTTTGATTCTGTGTCTGCTATATAACTCTCACTATCAGACACTTCTTCTTACCAGATTGGTATCTGGTGCAAATTTTGTCTCCTTATTTCACTTCCCCTCTTTCAGATCACCAATAAAGGAACTCAATGTCCCCTACTACTGGTCCTTCTGGTGACTTTGGATGTCACCTTCATCCAAAAAGTGTCTCTCTCATAAGCTCTGTCTGTGGCCTCAGACTTTAATCTGTTCTTTTATCCATTTAAATAGCTCAGCCCCATATTGATCTTATATATGGGTCCATAAAATCCATTCCTAACCACACATGACAATGATGGAAAATAACACCCAGTTCTCCTCCCATAGGATAAGACTTCCATTAACTTCACTCCATGGGTCCCATCTATGCCTTACTGGCCCATCTTAAGGACCCACCCACCCTCCTAATTCATCCAACAGACCTATCCCTTCTACCCATCCATTTCCTTTTTCCCCCTCCCCCCACAACCCAATACTTGACTCAGAAGACATTCCCACCTCCCTGTAAGTCAGCATTGGCCATGTGTGTCAGGGAAGAGAAGAGAACAGGTCTCTGAGTCTGCTTGGCACTTGTCTCCAGATGGCAAAACATGGCCCTGGCCCTCGTCTACTCCTTTGAAAGGGTTTCTTGTGGAGAAAACCTTGGCTGGCATAATTTCATCTACATATAACACAGGCTATAGAATTTCACCCAGTAATTCCTGCATGAAGCTCAAGCCTGTGGTTGAACTGGAGTTTATCTTTTAGATAAACATCCCTCCCATTATCATTCAGAGATCTCAAGTAATGGAGAATCCAGCATGTTCTCTTGATAACTTGTTTCTATGGTTAACACTAAAACTTGCAGCTTTTTACTTTATCTAGCATCACCTACTTGCCCCACTGGATCTCATTATGCCTTTCCATGCTAAATTCCAGAGAACCTCTATTGTCCCGTAACAGCCTCTTGTGTAGGGCCTCATAGACAGTGATGAAGTCATCTCTTAACATTATCACTGGCAAAATAAATAGATTAAACTTCTTTAGGTGAGGTTGTCCAGAGAGCAAATCATTCTTATAGCAATTTTATGAGCCACGCCATTTTTTCAATATCCTTTCTGAAATTTTAACACCAAGATTGGAGACAATATTACAGCTGAGATTTCACAAGTGACATAAGCACCCTCCTTACTCCTACTTGTTTTCTCTTGCTTGTATTTCCAAGGATTGTATTAGCCCTTTGGGACAAGCATCACACTGGGAGCTCAGGTTCATGGGGTTGTTTTGCTTACCTACAAATGGAACAGCTACATTATAACTCTGGCCTGCTGCCTTCCAGGAGAGATCTATCCCAGATCTCATCTGGGTTGCCATGGGGTTGCCATTGTCCCTTGGCAACTGAGGTAGAGGGGTGTAAAGCAGAGGAAGAGTGCTCTGTTTTGAAATAAGTGCTGTGTAGACATTCGGAAATTCGAAATAAGCTATTTTGACTTGTTACTAATTGACATAGATCAAGTTGCATAGCTTATTTCAAGTTTAGCCCTGCAGTGTAGCCGTACCTTGAGATAGACGGCCACTTATGCAACCCACTCACTAGCGTATGTTGCTTCTCCCTGTCATGGAGTATTACCAGGTTGTGACAGGGCATTTGTCCTGCATTGGCCCTTTAAGGGGCTGAGAGTGAGAGAAAGGGAAGAACCCAGCTGAGGCAGCTAATGAGGGCCTAGTGGTGGATATAAAGAAGGACTCCTGGAGGGAGACTGGAGAGACCTGTCTGCTGCTCTAGCTGGAGAGCAGTGGGGACCTGACTGCCAGGGAAGTGTGAGGCTTCCTCTAGAGACAGCAGGGCTGGGGAGGCTCTGGCCAAGGAAGCCCGAGGCCGTAAGGCCTGAAGCCTCTGGGGCTGCAAGAGGCAGCCACGCTAGGCAGGGTTGTGAGAGGCAGCCTGGTACGCAGAGATAGCAGGTCCATACCCTTTGCCTGGGGTGAGTGGCCAGTACAGACTGCAGTCTGCCCCGGAGCCAGGGGCTAGAGGAAGACTGGCAGTGGAGCACTGAGGCCAGGGGAACTGGGTGTTCCCAGGGAGAAAGAACTGGGGGTCCTGGGGAGTATGGAATTGTACAAGCAAGATAAACAACACACACACACCCGGAAGGGGGTGCAGAGAGAGACCGGAATGGGCACTGCCGGAGGGCAGTGTCCTGAGGAGGATGCTGTGCTAATGGGAGAATATGGGGAGACACCACCTAGAGGAAGGCACTCACCGGAACAGCCAGCTAATTTCCCAAATCATCTAGCTGAAGGCGCCATGCTGGTGAGTTGACCCGTTACACAAGTGCTGTGAAATCTCCATGCAATGAATCTCTGCCCTACTCCCTACATGCTGGGCTGCCCCTATCCTGGACAGGAAACCGTACCCAGGCAATGATGCTCAACATGGTGACAAAAGTTGAGATCATTTTTCCAGGGTTCTGTCACTATAAAATTTAGAACTATGTCACTATAGAAACCACCAAGAGATAAAGGCAAAGGGAAATAGCGACAGCATGCCAAAGGAGGAGGAAGAAGGTACTAGTCTGGGGAAGGGAGGAATAGATTCTAGGGTCAGGGAAATGGAGAGACAGAGTCTGAGGAGAGAATACAGTGGAGGGGAACAGAAGTAGACCATGATGAGAGAGGGCCCAGTGAGATGGGGAGGAAAAAGAGAGAGGAACAATTTACATATTACATATGATGTGGAAGGGAAAGAAAAATGAAACCTCCGTGTAGGGGACTGAGAAAATTAGGGAAGAGAAAACTGCATATGCTGTGGAGGGTGAGGAATAGGGCAGGAGGGACTGCATGGAATG
Source organism: Apalone spinifera (assembly GCA_030068395.1). Classification (NCBI taxonomy): domain Eukaryota; kingdom Metazoa; phylum Chordata; order Testudines; family Trionychidae; genus Apalone; species Apalone spinifera. Next base: position 160,625,717 of record CM057846.1, read on the forward strand.
GGAAGATGTGTGTACAAACATTTTAGGGCAAGGTGGAGGAAAGAGACATTGTAGCAAGTCCTTTGTGTGTACAGATTGGGATTGGGGATCCTATATGTATGTGTGTGTGAGTGGATTTGTTGGGGAAAGAGGCTGTATGGAGAAACAAATTCTGCATGTGCTGAAAGGATACTGAAAGGGAAATGGTCTAATAAAGACAGGAAAAGATAGAGAGTAGAGAAAAGAAATAAAATGGAGTGAAACTGAGAATGGAAAAGAACAAATGTAAGGACAAAGTAAGTTTAAGTCTTCATTAATAGAAAAGATAGGTGCACAATTATACAATAAATAACCATTTTTAACTTTAAGAAATAAATACATTTTTGGGATGAAAACAGAAACTGACCTAGGTCCAGCCCTTGCAAGTTATCCTCATTTTCTCCTGATTATGTCATTTTTATCTTGAATAAAATTCTCTCTTCTGGTAAACCTATCCCTCAGAACTTTCTTCTGCAGTTATATCTATTGCCTTTGGCATCTGAACCTACTAATGTCTTCAATGGGAGTTGTTTATGGGCTGAGGGAGGAGAATTGGGACTCTTGAATTTCACACATAAGAGATTAATAGCTTTTAAGACCAGAAAGGAGATCATTATGATCATCTAGCCAGAAATCCCGCATAATACAGGCTTCAGAATTTCACCCAGTGATTCCTGCTGCAAGCCTTCTTCTGGATGACCCAGAGTGTTGACATGGAGCAGTTAAAAAGGAGGCTGCTGTCTGTAGTAAACATTAGAATAGATGGATCAATGTTCTTCATCCAAACTGAGGTGAAGATTGAGGGTAAAAGGAAGAGAAATACAGAATATTTGTTATTGTAAAAATGGAATTTTCTCTTACACAGTCCCAAATTCATTAATAGGCTGAAATAACAGCTCAGAACACTGTTCATGCCCACACAGTTACTAGTGAGCAAAAATCAGTCATGGAAAGTTCTGGAAGTGTAGACTATCAGGTATTTTAAAGTTCAGAGTAGATGTCTGTTTGCTGACTTCATATCACTAGTAGCTAAACAATTTCAACAGACGTGAGTTTTAATAATGGTGCAATATATCTGTCGTCTTGGGCACAGAGTTGACTTTAACTATGATCTTATGACCTGGTATTTATGGGTGTATTAGAACAGACAATAGATGTTAAAGTCATTTCTCAAAACAATAAAGATGAACAACCCTATTCTCAAGATAGTTTAAAACTGGGGACATAATCAAACTGTGTAGGAGGCATTTTCAGCTACAAATTAAAATATCTGAGCTTGATTTAATTACATTTTTCATGCAATCCCAATAGATCTCAGTAAACTTTAGGGTTTAATAACCTTGGCTCATTAATTATCTTTTCATTACATTAGTTTAACAACCAAAAAGTGAGGTTTGAAAACTAAAATTGTATGCTTCCTCCTGTGATTTCCCATTTGTTCACCATCTTTAACTCAGACTTCCTGGATTTTCATGCCAAAAAGTTCCTAGCTCATAAATCCCTGTAAGAACAAAGAGGTTGGTTCTTTCGCTCTATTATTTTTATATATATATATGTATATATATATATTTCTATTTTAAAAAGTTAAGTGAATTTAGAGCTCCAAAATTCTTATATTCACAGAATGGATACTGCATGGACAACAGCTGAACAAGCTTCCCCCTCTGTCTTTTGAGCATGCCTCAGCACTGATACACAGAAACTACCTGCAGGCATCAGAAGATCACATAGTCTCTGCACCCATTCATTCCTCAGTCTCTCTGTTCCTCTACTGCAAGTAGCTTCTGTGATATTGAGAGCTGCATAAACAGAGGCTGCCAACTGCTGCTAAGCAACCATTAAGTGGAAAGGACTTTCCATTATTATTGACTTGATCCAGTTTTGACCTGATTACCTAGAAGTGCAAGGGCCCATAGCGTATTATTAAGTCCCAGACTCTGTTAATCCCATTCCCTATACATAATTTAAAGTTAAGACCATGTCCTAAAGACTGCTTTCTTTTTGCCAGGTAGCTTTTAGTAATACATTATTCCACAATGTCTGAATACTTTGCATTTTAGTATTAAGGAATGCTGATGTCAGGGCAGAAATCTAGCTACTCATGAAAGACCCCAAATGTTAGCATTTTATTTATGCAGCACAATGACATTTAGGGTGTTTTCTAAGAGAACCACATTGTATTGAGACCACAAGTGTTTCCTTACAAAACCCAGAGATGCAATTTCTAGGTAAGGATCATGAGGCATTACAAAACCGATCAGGAGCCAGCATGATCTGATTTTCAAAACTCCTGCTGTATAAGAGAGAGTGCAGAAAGAAGTGCATCAGCAGGACTGGCTAATGGCATTTCTTTCTACATTTACCTCATGCCTTCAGAAAAGCAGCCACAGATACACCTTTTCACTGGCTCCAACGTTTGCTCCCACACATGCTCCTCTGGTTCACCAATCAATGAGAATAGAAAGTGGGATTATGACCCCATGTTCATCTCATCCCCTCTCCTATCATCACATGCATGACACGGCTCATACATTCCCATTTGACTGAAGCCTCCAGTGCCAATTCAGCTAGGACGTATGTTTTCTACAGGTCATGTCTGTTAATTATTGAAAAACACAAAAGCATTTGTAAAGTAGTTCAGCATGTGAATGGAAAGCCTAAATAGTCTCATTTAAAAAAAAATCAAAAAGTGATTTTGTTTCTTTTTTTCTATAAGGAAATACAGATATTCAAAATTTAAAGGACTGAAAAGGCATTGCAGTGATTTGCTCTTCCACTGGGCAACGGGGGAGTTCATGCAAGATGTTTCTGTCGATTGGGATCACGGTGACAGACAAGAGAAGCGTGACTGAGAAGGCATTGGAGAGCATTTCCCATGCAGCAGTCTTTGAACACTGATTGTTAGTATACATAATAAAACTGTGAAAAAGAAAAGCTATCAAGCCTAGGCACTTTCACATGGAGGGGGTTGCCTAATTATCATAAGGTCAATCATTTAACTTGTAAAATGGGATTAAAGCAAAAATCTAGAACCAAACACCTCTGAATTTTGTAGAATTTCAGAGCCAGATCTGAATGTTATAACTACCGCCACATTTTCAATAAACCAAATTAAAAATCAAGATCCAAACACCCTCACATGTTGTGGAAATTCAATCCAGATCAGGAGCTCAAAATCATCTCTAAAAAAAATAAGGTAGATAGGGAACAAAGATATTAATGAAATCTAAACTGCCACTGGAAATTTTTCTTGAAAGTTAATTTTGCACCGCATCAGACCAAACCAAAAGACAAGAAAGAAAGATCAGTATCAGGAAGGATGTGCCTGCAGATTAACGCCTCAATTCCACAAAGCAAGTACTTCTATACCACTGAGTTGAAGAGGTCTTAAGCCAGTACTTAAGTATTTTTCTGAATCAAGGCTAAGCTTGAAGCAATGGAATCTCTCAGCTACACAATAATAAGCCATCATTTGGGCTAATAAATCAGCATTCATTTCATAATAACATTTGATTTGTCTCTACAACAAAGGATAAATGGACACAAGTCAGACATCAGAAATGGTAACACACATTGATCTGTAGGGAAACATTTTAACCTGCCTGAGTATTCATTAATGGATTTAAAAAGTAGACATTCTTCTACAAAGGAATTTCACCAGCCAGTTACACAGAAAGTGAAGAATTGACATTCATCTGCAAATTTGACACTGTTTCCCTGGGCTTGAACAAAGACATTCACTGGATGTTGCATTATAAACCAGCCCTCCCTGGATTTAACACCTCATTTTTAAATAAAAAACTATGTATGGGACACTTCCAGCCCACTTAATTAGCCTCATTAGCACAGATCCTACACTTGATAGGTACCTTTTCTTCTTTGTTCCTTCTTTTTCTGTTGTAAATTCTGGGTTACTGTTATTCTTCTCCAGCTCATCTGAGGAAGTGGGTTTTGCCCACAAAAGCCCATGACTATAAAATATGTAGTATCTAATGTGCCACAAGACTACTCATTTATTTTAAAGTTACAGACTAACACAGCTACCCCTCTGAGACTTTATCACTGCTATCAATGATAGCACTCACTCAGGGCAATGTTGACCAATCTGTTAAATTAAAACAGTTAAATTAAACTGCAATCACCCCAAACATTTTTAATTCGACTTTCTTTTAACTGCAAGTTCTAAATGACATTCTCACCCCAGGGAAAAGGAATGTTTCTTGGTCACTGAGCATACATGCACCACCCGGACTGCACTGTGCCTCGCCCCGCCAGCCTTTAGCACCACTTGGACTGCACCACATATTGCTGATTCTTCCTGAGCTGCCAATCACCCATGGAGACTGAACAAGTCAGGTCAGAGAAACAGGGCCCATCAGATTTCAGGGCTATATAGGGGTGGAGAATTCAACTGAATAAACTCCTCAACTACCTACAAAATTCTGCACGTCCTGAGTACAGAACAGACACAATGGTCCTTCAGCTCCCTCCCCTACCTTTCTATCCTTTCCATTCTTAAGACAGGCCAAACCAGTGGCCAGTGTTAAATTGGCTGAAGCAGTTCTCAATATCTAGTATACCCCGCACCCTATAACTCCATCAGCACAACTCCATCAGCATTTGACCCAAAATGTAGTCTCTCTTTAGCTATAAAATGATCTTAAAGGGCTACACTTGGCCCTCTGTTATACCTGTGCAGCCTCACTGGAGCTACTGCCTATTTACACTAAGGCTACATCTACATTGAGCTCTCTTGCACAAGAACATATGCAAATGAGACATGGCGATGAATATCGCCACACCTCATTTGCATTCTTAATGAGCCACCATTTTGCACAAGGGGCTTTTGCACAAGGAGCAGTCTGTACTGCTCCTTCTTGCGCAAAAACCCCCTCTTGCACAAGAGCCGTTCTGCCTGAAAATAAGCGGCAGAACGGCTCTTGCACAAGAGGGGGGTTTTGTGGTAGAAGGAGTAGTGTGGACTGCTCCTTCTTGCGCAAAAGCCTCTTGCACAAAAATGGCGGCTCATTAAGTATGTAAAGGTGGCATGGCGATATTCATCACCACGCCTCATTTGCATATGTTCTTGCGCAAGAGAGCTCAATGTAGACGTAGGCCATGACTCTTCAACATCAGATTTTGCCCATCACTTTTTGTTTTGTTGTATATATAATCTAATTGTATTACCTAAACAACTGTTAGACAGCTACTTTGTTCCACCCTGAGCGCTCCTTACCTAGCCCTTCACCCTCTTCACTAGTGTTGTAAAGTTTAATTTTAATAAAGTATAAATTTAGAAATATAATATTTTTCTTGGCAAACTATTTGGAATGTCCCTGAAATTCCCCTTTCTGTATATCAGAGTTGGGTCTTCATCTGACTTTAATATGAGAGATTAAAGATCTATGTTGAAGATTAACTGCAATAAGCTTTTTCCTTCTGAGTGGTTTAATGTAATTCTGAGTGGTTTAGGAAGCAGATTATTGACCCACCTGCCAATTCACACGCACCAAAGTTTATTGTCATCTCTTGACCAAATACAAAAGAGTTTATTAAGACAATTTATCTTGACTGTGGGCTCTTACACACTGTACAATATTTGGTGTGTAACACTTACTCCAGGTAGGGGGATTGTTGCCATAACAAGTTGTAGTGAACAAATGATTTGCCTCAAAATCTATTGCACCCCAAACACTGAATTTTCACTAGTTTTAAAGGCCAGAATGTTCCTGCACATTTTAAAGCAATAATACTAAGTGCTCTAAACAGACAGAGATAAGTGTTTTATATGAGGAGAGGTACGGATATGAGACAAAAGGAGCTGCAGCTCTGTTCTTCTGCACTGTAATTGGCAAACCTGTATAAATCATTCATAATAAATAACCCCACAAAAGGGGTCCTGATTGTGTCCTGCCTCTGAGCTGGATTAAAAGCAAATAACACCTGCTGCACGCATTATGTCATGTCCTAAGAAATGTTTTATATTTGATACAACTTTACTTTAGTGTGATTTCCTTTATACAACTTATATCTCCGAGTGCTTCACAGTTAAATCATACAGCTTAGCTAAACAATAAATAATAGCAGAGGAATTGAGGCATAGACAAAGGAAAACATTCTATGTTTTTAGATGAGTTTTGAAAAGAGATTGAAAAAGTCAGCTAGGCAAAGAGATACAGAAATGCAGGCTGTGCCAGATGCAAAAAGCTGCAAAGGAGAAGATTCTACTACACTCTAAAGCTGACTAGAGTTTCAAAATAGATGGCTAATAAGCCTACATTTCACTGGATTATCCTATTGTTTGTGGGCTACTTTATAAGCCCACAGGGAAATATAGTATTTTGATCATGTTACATGCTTCAGTTCTTACAGGATTTGGGGGCAGTTCCAGTTAGAGCTTCGCCAATTCCTGTGCCGTCAGACCCATCTCCCTAAGGAGCTGTTCTAACTGCTGTGTAGATGTTTATGTGGGGGCATGTTGTGTACCTAATTATCCTTTCCTCAGAAACAAAGGAGACAAGACAGATTTTAGTGGTCAGTTTTTCAAAGGGAAAAACAATTAGTGCATGTGGGAAAGCATACGTGCTGTCATACAACCCATATAAAAATCAAAATTTGCAAGTGTAAAGTAGCATTTGCCCATGTAGCTAAGTAATTTGTATGGCTAACTACCTATGTGCATACACAATTACTCTGTTTTCCAGAGTTTGGGGGTGTTTGGGTCTAAGCTCACGTCCATCTGCGGTTTTAAAGAAAAAATCGTTATGAGAAGGTGAATCTATTGTAAAAATAGAGGCACTTTCAAAATTACATTTAGCTGTTCTGGTGTTGTATGTAATGGCTTTACACTGCATTACCTTCAAGTCAATTTTCAGGCTAGTGGTGAGATACCTGTAATGTGCTGTAATCTCTTCCTACATAATCATATCTTTAGATGATGTCTTACCTGCCACTAACATTTAACAGTGGATTTGGTCAAGGACAGTTAAAAGGTTGTCAAAATCAACAACCTCTTTAAATTGCAGACACTCCCATAGAAACATGGGGCCTGTTCCCTCCCCTGCCTTTCACCTTATAGAGTCACTTACACCATATAATACACTACCAGTCTGATAAAATAGATGCATGGGTATAAGTGACCCACTGAGTCTGCAAGTGGGTCTAAAGACTTCCGGATTGCTAGGAAAATCTGAATCTGACAATGGGATTGAGAGGAAAGGAGAGTAGGGATGGTTTTCATTGAAGAAGAAAAGGAAGAGTCACAACCTTTTCAGAGCACCTTTGTTTCCCAATAAATGATTTCTAGGGCCAAATATGCTTTCAGGACTCACTAGGAGGCGGTGCCCCCTGCTCGCTATACTCACCAACTCCCTTGTCTTTGGGGGTAAGCAAGCCCAGCTCTCCCCTCAGCGACCAGGCCCATGGATGCCTTTTCCCCTTCTGGGGACTCTGTTGAGGCTATGAGGAAAAATGTTCTTTAATATATAAAGAGCTTACAGAGAACACTAGACTCATCTCACACTTTCCTTCACCAGCTACTCATTTAAAGTACATAAATGTAAGCATATGCTGGGAGTACAGTTTTGACACTTATGAGCATAAATTACACCTATGCAAACACAGTACAAGGCCTTGGTAAAGAAACACAGATATGGATGTAGCACAAGGCCTGGTCTGCACTACAAAGTTAGGTCAATGTTAGTCACTTTGTGTCAGTCTAGCTGTGCACATGTCTACCTCACATTTTTCTGTGATAGATGTAAGTGCCTCTTTAAGGCACCACAGTAAAAGCACCTCCCCAACCACTGCTGAGCCATGGTCCATCTACTGAGGTCAACACAGTACAAGTGTAATCCTGGCATGACCTATGTCAATCTTAACAACAGTCCTCCAGCAGCTGTTCCACAATGCCCAATTGTGAACTCTGCCACACAGGGATCTCAGAAACTGGAAGCTGCCCCATCCCTCTTACAGCACCCCCCATATTTTTGATCATTCAGGGCATTTTAGTATTGCAATGATAATCTACCAATCAGGGGGAAATGCCACTGCTTATAACTTTCTGAACAGTCTTGTGTTCTTAAAGATGTAAGCAACATCCCCGACCAGCGCACATCGATATCAGTAAAGTGCCCCCAGTGATCCACCAGCATTTGCATAGCTATAGAAAAGGTATATCTAACTGTTCACCTGGCCAGGTGGACAGTGCCAAATAGGGATGTACATGCTGTCTGTAGCCCCTCTCAGTTCAGGAACCCCATTACTGCATATTGCTGAGAGTCTAAGTCCTTTATAGTAGGAGACTATCAATGAGCCTACACACTTGCATGGCAATATCCCCCACTGTGGATTTCCCAACTCCAAAATGACTTTCCACTAATCAGTGGCAATCCAACATTGCAAGCCTCCAGTGTGCGATTGTCACTTGCTTCTCCAGCCACTGCAGGGCTCCTTCTGGTGTCCCTGCACTGGAGGGCTGGAGCAAGCTAAGCACAGAGATGCATGATCGTGGCCTTCCACATACAAAAGTTCTGAAGTACACTACCATGTGATTCCCACCAGTTGGTGTTTGTTTCTCAAGCCCAGAAGTAGCATTCCATTTGCTGCAGCTGCTCAGGGAACACCGCCACCAACCTGGCATAGTATTTCATGACGTCCTTTAACAATCTCTGCTCAAAAAAACCCATCATATCCCCCACTGTCGTGATTCTTTCTGTAGGTTTGCAAATACTGGAGGTTCCTGTGTCCTGTATTTGCAATGTTCTTGAAACAGTGCAAAGGTGTGTGGGTTCCAGGCACCTGTCAGAGATGGTGGACACCCAAAAGTGGCTTGCAGGTTTGTGGGATTTTTTTTTAAAAGTACTGATGCAAAAATTATGGGATATGGATGGCCTTATGGGATGGGAACTTGACCCTCACCCTCCCAAAGATCCCTGTGTGACTCATTTTTGCCCTACAACACATTGCCAACATGTTCCACAAGGCAATGTGCCAGGCAGCAACACATGGCACACTGGGATAGTTCCCCATGGTGCACTGCACTTTGTATGGATGCAAGAACTCTTGGGGAATACATGCAGTACCAATGCTGGCAGCCCAAGTATGCCCGTGCACAAGCAATATGCTCACTGTGGTAGCTGAGCGCTGACATAACTTATGTTAACCAAAGATTGTAATGGGACATGGCCCAACTTAAAGAGCACAGAAGTCAAAGGTGGAGTGGCTCATGTGTCCTTTGTGTAAATTCTGGATGGGTAGCTTACGTGTGTTTGTCAAGACATGAAATGGGTATATAAGTCATGCATTATGACCACATAATGTCCAATGTAATATCTGTAATGCAGATAGGCCAAACAGAGGGATTCTTGTTCTCAGCAGGCTTAACTGACCCAGTGGTAGAAATGCCAGAGACAGCACCACCTGGCTTATGCAAAAATTCAGGATAAGTAAAATTATCTGGTGTCAAATTGCCTATGATGACGAAAGAACCAATTAACCCGTGACACCAGAAGAACCAAGAGGAAGTTAAGCAAATGAGAAGTAAAGGTAAACTTTGGCCTTGTCTGCATAAGAAAAGTGTGTGCATCTCCTTAAGGAAGTCTATTTTTTTTCAATTTAAGAGTGCTTCAACACACAGTTTTCTAATGCACACAAGGGCATAGACTGTTTAAAACTCTTTGATTTCTAATTTTGGCTTGTTGTTTATGTTTGTTAACACTTATCAAATCATACTGCAGACAGCAGTTTGGATTCTGACACTGGGTGACTCAATTATTTTTTGTTGAAGCTTTTTGTAACGTGTTTGCTCTGTGTGACTCTCAGCAGACTCAGGCTGTTGTTCATTGTACATTTCAAATCTGTGCCATGCGCTCTGGGAAAAGTCATGGTAGAGGTCACGCTCTCTGGTCACTAGTCCTATGCATAAAGAAGCATAGAAACCAGAGAAAACAAGCATGAACCTGAGCTTTGTTCATTTGTTAGCAATGAGATTTGACCACAAAGAAACAATTTTCTAATCGCAGGGTGGCAAGCCCACATGAATTGCTTCTGACCAAAAATATCATGAAGCTCTTTTTGAACCAAAATTGCAAGGACTTCTATAGAGTCACTAGTTACTGGTACTCTCCACATCACATAATGAGGTTCACCAATGCAAGTTTCACATCAAAATCACTAAAATGGGTAATTTTGAATGATCATTTCCCTACGCGATACCTACCTGCTTTGTGGAATTAATCACCCACTGATGCTGGGGTGTCCTTATCCTATCCCCAACCCCTGTGCTTCAGTCTAAATTTCAGCTCTTTTGTTTTCACCAACTTTTTAACTAATTTTAACGACTAATGCTCTACCTCTCACTAATCAGGATTCCTCATCTGTTCCCAGTCCAGAAAGACTGTGAATCTGTTACTTGTCCCTATTGGTTATGCTACTTCTTTAGTTCTAGCTGTTGAGACTGATGCTTTTCATTCCAGAGGTGCCTGGTTCAATTTTGCCAATATGGCAGCCATTACAACTGTATGATGCATTTGCTTTATATTTCTAAGTTTATTGTTAAATCCCTTTTGATTCACCACAGCAAGACAACACTCAGAATTCTCAATATACTGAGGCTATTTTATGAGCTGAGGGGTACACCAAATTAGTTCATTAGCCTTTCACTCTGGGATTCAGGGTGGATTAGCCATTCGGCCAAAGGTGTCTGTGCCTAGGGGTCAGAAAAATGGGAGCAACTATTCCCCCACCTGCTCCAGCCATTTGACTGGCCCCAGGCCTCACAAAACCATAATCCGCCTCCCCTGGGATTGCATGTTTGAGTCTTCTCTTAGGTTACAAATACAAATCAGTTTGTCTACTCAGCCTACTCCCTGAGTGGCCTTACAACAAGATGATAATCTCAGGAAAGGCCAGTAACAGAAATACTGGGGATATGAAAGATGAGAACTGAGGTACTTGGGCAGGGCTCCGAGTAGGATGGTTGCTTAGTATCAACACAAATTTAGGTGAAATTCATCCTACGCACAAGTCCTGCCCATGCCAGCCTCTCTCACACATTAGTCCCATTTAAGACTTATTTGGAAATCTATTCTGCAGGATAAGAGAAGAATACATGCCAGATGATGGATAGCAATCAGTTAAGCTGATTTCTAGCATATATTACGCATTAGTAAATCAAAGAGTGTTTAATGAAAAAGGTGTAGGAGGCATATTAAAAACTTGTATAGGAGTAGGAAAAAAACGTTAAACATATTACATTTCAAAAGAACGAACAGGAAGATTAGCACTAAGATTTTTTTTAATGAATACTAATGCTTAACCCTTAGATTAAAATAAAAAAATGTGTCACCTTCCCAAGAAGTCTGGTTTACTCACCTAAAAACAAGGGAGCTGCCAGCCTTCACAGGCCACCCCTGAGCAAGGTGGAGGAGGGGCCAGCTCCCTGTTCCTAGAAGGGTCAGGGACTTTGGTGGAAGAGGTGGGGCTAGGACAGCCATCTCTTCACACCACTCAGAGTGCTGTGCACCGCACCTCCAAACTTGAGCGCCGCATGGAGTGTGCGGCACTCCAATGGTGATTTAAAGGGCCCATGGCTCTGGCCACCACTGCCGCTGCCTTAGTAGGAGCCCCAGATCCCAGAACAACTGCCCCCTTCCCTCCCACTGTTGGCAGGCCTACCTGAAAGTTTTGTTCGGAAGGTGATGCTGTTTCTTCCCATACACAACCACCGTCCTACGCTGCTGCCATCCCTGCAGCATTATTGCCCACCCAGCAGTAAGGCTCTTAGTTCTAATCAGAGCTCTCCTAGCACACAATACCAAAATATCATTGGGTTTTAATGAAAGAACCAAGGAACTGCCTGTAAGTTCTGGCAAACTAGAGAAATTGACCCTGCACATAAGATTTTCAAACTTGAATGCCTAAAGTTAGATTCCTAAGAGTGGGATTTTCAACAGTCACTTAAGCAATTTAGTATTTGGAGGATCTGGGCTCTTAGATCATTTAGGTGCTGTTGAAAATCTCACTCCTAAATCCACATTTGGACGCCTAAAAAAAAAAATCTGTTTTTCCAAGGTGACGTCAATGGGATTTGTGAGTGCTGTGTTTCCTTGAAAAAAAAAATCAAGCTACTTGTATTCAGGTACTTGAATATGGACTTAGGAACCCAACTTTAGGCTCCCATGTTTGAAAATGTTAAGTATGCCTTGATTTTGCTGTGACTTTCAAACGATGGAAAATGCAGAGTGTTCACAGCTCCAGCTAGTATTGAGACTTGCTGTTACTTAAACATTGAAAGCCATTGTTATATGTTATATCAAATGCATAAGAGGGCCAGAAGACAGCTGTGTGCAGAGGAAGCAACATTTCAGCAGATAAAAATAAGACTTCAGTGAAGGTTCTGAGCGCGGAATGCTGTTATATTTATGAACCCTTGCTTCCGTTTTCTCTTTTGTTCCACTTTCAGTTCTAATGTAAACTCTTTGAGAAGGTAGATTGTGTTAGAGTGCTCACCTACTGGTAAGCTAAGCTATTTGGGCACAGTCTGGCTCTATTTCACCCATTCAACCACAGTGATTTCGGAGAGTTGGAACAAGAACATAATGCGGCCTGTATATTAAATCAGAACAATACAGCTGCGTTTATAATCCATTGTTCACTCAACTAGCACAAAACATTAGATTAGTTACAACAATGAGCAGGCTACAATATGAAGGAAGACATTTTAATAGAAATTATTCTTGCAGCAAAGGAATAATGCAGATACAAAAAAGAGATTGAAATGACCCAATGTGTTTCAAGTAAATCCTATGCATTCTATAGCACTTTGGAAATATTTTCTCTAGAAAGCAAGAAAATAAGGTTTTCATCTCAAATGAAGGACACATTATTATGCGAACACACAAAAATAGCCATATTGTATAACAATACATTTAGGAGGAATGTGGAAATAACTTGTAAGGCACATAAATAATTGAAGATGGAATGTCCCAGGTATTAATGGGTAATAAAATCTAATTTTAGAAGGTTTTCAAATTATTTCAATTAAGCAGAACAAATGTCACAACTAAAACCATAAGCATCTTATTGAGATCATCTATAACACAGTGATTCATGCTGAGGCAGACAGCTAACGTGTTAATGCATAGACACTGATATTTAAGGAAATATATTTGGACAGGATCAGGAGCTTTTTCCACCTCAGAATGGGGAAAGCTCCTTGAAAGATGATCGGTAAGAGTCTCTGATATGCCCCTAACATTAGGGCTTGAAGATAAGCATGTAGCAAGAGAAGTAAGAAAACAATTTCTTCAAATCTGGGTCCCAAACCAAGAAATTAATGTAGTCTGAGTAGTTGTCCTGGTCTCCGGGGAGAAGCAAGTCTGATCCTATCCTGACAACACGCAGAGTAGTTTTGCAACAGTAATATTCTACCAACTTAAATGAAGTTATTCCTGATTTCCTGGAGTGGAAGGGAGAACAGAATTAGGCTTCCTTCTTGCAAAGTAACCAATTAGTTTTTATGAAATGAGGATGGTATGTCAAACAATTACTAGAACAGAAACCATAAATCAGAAACTCAGACTGATTCTTTCCTAATACACAAGGAGCTATTGAACAAAATTGACAGGCAACAAACTTAAAATGGATAGAAGCAAATAGTACTACACACAATACATAATTTACCTGTTAAACTCATTGCCACAAAATCCTGGAGTCCAAGCACTAAGTAGGATTCAAAAAAATGTAGTGACAGCAACCATGGTTAAATTGAATATTTTGTTGTTTTCATTGGGAGTACAGGGCCTCCTCTCTATCCCTTACATGCTTAAAGCTTCAGCGGTCAAGAAACAATATCCTCTGGGAGGGTTATTTCATTACTGTCTCTTACAGGGTTTCTTGCTTCCTCTAAGGCAGCTCATGCTGGTCACAGTCAGACAGTGAACTAACTATATGGATCACTGGTCTGATCTAATATTGTAATTCCTAAGTTCCTGTGAAGACATAACCAATTATTTCAAGTGAGGCTGATCAAAAATTGACAGTTGTGGCTCTTAAGAAGGACACAGAACTTGTGCACAATCCCTACAAATATTGCTTAGAGTCTCATGGTAAAGTGGTTTGGTTCAAGAAAAAAAGCAAGCATGGAAGCTAAAGACCCATTATGTTTCATGAAATCCACGTCTCTTTTTCTCAAGAACAGCCTTTTGCATTACGAAACTGCTTTTATGGACTTATAAGAGATCCAAATTCTGTTCTACTGTACTTCAAGATACCCTGGGAGGAATGATTGTCAATGACAGCTTTCTGTTAAGCTCTTTTGGCAGGTACATGATCTATCAGGATACCATTCTTAGGAAAGTACAAGGGAAGAATTTCTCATATGAAATGTATAGACTAACAAAACATGTAGATGGTATCATGAGCATTCGAAAGCTCATGATACCATCTTCATGTTTTGTTAGTCTAAAAAGTGCTGCCAGACCATTTGTTGCTTTTTCTGTACAGACTAACTCGGCTACCCCCTGAAGCTTCCTATGAAATTTTCAGATGAAAAAATAACCCATGTACCCAGCCATGTAAGTGGGCTTTCTGAGGATGTGTTCTGTCCTCTTCCAGATTCCTCATGAAATGGCTTGAATATCAAAAAGATTATAAAGCATGAGAAAATTTAACCCAGTGAACAGACAAAATCAGATTGTGGGGGAAGAGGGAAAGAAACACAAATTGAAAGAAAGACAAACACTGCCTGGTTATCTGATGAGTTATAACCAATTTGAAGCTCTGCAACTATTGCTACTAAAGAAGGCGAACTCCATAGACAAAAAGAATTACTGATGGACCTTACTAATTGAAAAGTCTTGATTTCTAGATTCAAGTGGTGAATGCATTGGTCAAACCTTTGAGATCTGCACTAATGGTGAAGCAAACTAGGATATTTAAGTCTCAAAGGAGCAGACGTGTTAGTCTGTAACTTTAAAAACAATGAGTAGACTCCAGCTCATCATCTGATGAATTGAGTTTTGCCCACAAATGCTCATGATACTATGTATATTGTTGTTAGTCTCTAAGGTGCCACAGGACTACTCATTGTTTTTAGAATATTTAAAAGCAAGTAGCCATGAGGAAGGCAGAAAACTGAGATCTGGAAAAAGATCTTTGAACAACAAAAGCCCATGGCAAAGAATGGGGAAAAAAACCTGAATCGAGGAAAAAATAAATTAGAGACCATTTATCACAGAAACACAGGTAGAAGATTAATATGTATCTGATGATAGAATTTTATTCCCCAATATCTAGCACCTCATGTAGTTATTTACTTATATGCAAAGAGGGTGTAAAATTCTACCAGTTCATAATAGCTATAATTTTACATGTACTTTGCATAGATGTATATGACTACACAAGCTGCAAGATTACTCCAGTGTGTTGAGCATAGCATTTAGTCATCCACTAGTGAGACAACTGATTTTATTAGAAACAAGATTATTTCAAATGCACTTAACAGAAATGATGGGCAAACTGAAGGGGGAGAATCCCTCTGGTTTCCTCTGGAATGCACTAACAAGAGTGTTCTGGGATGCATTAACAGGAGTTTTGTGAGCAAGACACGAGAAGTTATTCTTCCCCTCTACTCTGTGCTGATTAGGACTCAGTTGGGTATTGTGTCCAGTTCTGGGCAAACATTTCAGGAAAGATGTGGAGAAATTGGAGAGGGTCCAGAAAAGAGCAACAAAATGATTAAATGTCTAGAAAACATGACCTATGAGGGAAGACTGAAAAAAAATGGGTTTGTTTAGTTTGGAGACAAAAAAACTGAGAGGGGACTATGACAGTCGCTTTCAAGTACCTAAAAGGGTGTTACAAGGAGAAAGGGGAAAAATGATTCTCCTTAACCTCTGATGACAAGACAAGAAGCAATGGGCTTAAATTGCAGCAAGGAAGGTTTAGATTGGACATTAGGAAAAACGTCCTAACTGTCAGGGCAGTTAAACACTGGAATACATTGCCTATGGAGGTTGTGGAATCTCGATCACTGGAGATATTTAAAAGCAGGTTAGACTGACACCCATCAAGGATGATCTAGCTGGTGCTTGGTCCTGCTGTGAGGGTAGGGGACTGGACTTGATGATCTCTCGAGTTCCCTTCCAGTTCTAGTGTCCAGAATTCCTGTGGAAGAATCATAGACAAGTTCTTACTCCAGCTAGGATTCCTTTGTACCATATGAGGTGGCATGATGGCCTGGGATATTTCCCCAGGAAGATAGAGCTTTTGGTTGGAGGAGAATTCCAATTGCCACCATCACCACCAATCCCAGAGTAGGAAGCTTTCTGAAGAGGAGAGGAATCATGCCCAGACTGCTGTTGCTTTCCACTAGTTCCCAGCTGGAGGAGGGGAGAGGGTTCCCATGCAGTCTGGAGATGCACCGCAACTGAAGCTGTATAGAACAGAGGATCAGCAAGTCATAATCAGTTCTGGGTTCAAGAAATAGTCTGGACCTCTATAACCAGCACCAAAGCAGAGGAGCAAGAATTATATCAGCTAAGGAAACTCTCAATTGTACCCTGAGGAGGTGACATTGCTGCCAAACTCTTTTGGAAGCTAAATAATAAATATCTTTTTCTCCATTCATCTCAAGTCATTTGATGAACCTAAGCAAGCACTGTGCTTCCTGCTTGACAGACAGAGAGAGGCACAAAGAAAAGAAGTGACCTTCCCAAGGTCACTCAGCAGTTCCGTACAAGAGCTCTCACACCTTATGCAGCAGACCTTGCTACCTTCCTGCAAATTAACCCTTTGATGAGTAGTTCAGAAAGCATGCCACAGATAACTAGCAAATCTGACATGAATGTAGTATACTTCACTGCTAGTTATAAAAACATCAAAAGCAAATATTGAAAAGAGTGTCCTAGCGGACAACATACTCTAGTTTTGTTGGCTTATACCTTTGGGACGACTGTGAAAAATCTATCAGTTGCATGCAAATGGCTTAGTTTGCATACTACCTAATGATCTGGAATTTCATTAGACAGAGAAAAAATATAGAAGAGTTTATCAGAGTGAGTGAAAATGGGTAGAGCTGTTGGTCAGAAGAAAGGCAGTGATTCCATAACAGGCCTGCAATAGATTGTTTGTTTTTTTTAAAAAGGTCTTACATTATATAGATTAATAAGCAGATTTTATGATGAGGCTGGTAGAGTTATATGACAATTTAGCAGTGCTGATTTACAAGATATGAAGAACTGTTTACACCTCTAAGTACTGGATCCACTGTTTATTACATATGACCCCTCGAATCAATCTAAGAATATGATTTCATGGATTTAGAACATAAGAACGGCCGTACTGGGTCAGACCAAAGGTTCATCT
>CM057846.1:160731252-160743713 GCA_030068395.1 Apalone spinifera
ACCTCCTCCTGGGACTCCTACTCCCTCCCACAGAGGAGGGAAGCCCCGGTGCGCATCTCCTCCCATGACTCCTTCCCCCTCCCCCTGCGCAGGAAGTCCCCAGCATGCCACAGACCTGGGTTGTGGTACCGCGCTGGTTGTTTGGGGTAGGGGGAGCAGCCAGCTCACTTCCTGAAACCCCAGAAGTGGCACACAGCTGCCAGACTTCCTTCCACTCCGCAGGAAGCCAGCACTACCTCCACTGTCGCTGGAGGTAGGCAGTGGGACTTATGGGGAGGGGAGAGAGGGCGCCCCGAATGCCTTGCGATCCACCAGTCGAGCCCTCCCAATCAACCACAATTGACAGGTTGGTGACCACGGCCTTACACTAATGGAAAGTGGAGAAATAAGAGCATTTTTTTCCTGTTTCTCACTCTTGGCAGGCGACAAAACTTAAATTAAGTAATTCAGAATAATGGCTTCTGCTTTTTCTTCGATAACACCTCCTCTCGGATAGGAATATAACAAGCTCTTTAGAAGTGCTAATTAGAAGATAAATGCTATATACGCCATTTGAAATTGGATGTCTAATTGGACTGCAGATGACAAAAAAAAGCACTTTATTTCTAGTATTTCAAGATAAAGATGCTTTTAGTAGCTGCTAAGTCAAAATAGTTCAAGAGTGCATGGCTGGGACAAAGAAGATAAACTGGTGATGACAGAAGTGATTCCAAAAATCACAAAGCCTACTTAAGTATTGGTATTTAGTTCCTGTAGGTGCAATTCAGTGGGTTCGCAATCAACTCAGGGCTGTAAAAAGTTTGTAACTTCTGTCAATTAGGTCAACCTAACCACGCTGCAGACTCAACTTGGCTGTTAGGCAAATTCTCTCTTTCCTCTAGCTATCACTTCTCAGAGAGGTAGACTACTTGCATTGATGGAAGGGACTTTTCCAATCTATGTAGGAAGCATGTACAGTACAGTGGCACAGCTGCAGCACCATAGCTGTGTCACTTTAGTGTAGATGAATATCTTAATAGCTCCTAAATAGCCTTAAAAGTGGCAACTAATATTAGGCAGCCAACTCTCATCTTAAGAGTCAAAATACTCTGGGAATGACTGAGAATCTGTCAGTTTATGACCCTTACACTTCCTTTGGAATTCCACACATATACTCATTTGTATGGGCTCCTAGAGCCTAAGCTTAGACAACTGTAAGAGGGTGATGTGAATTTATTTAGTTTGGCTTATCTGATCGCCTGCTTTATTTCCATACAACGTGATATAGTAACAGAGAGGTAGCCGTGATAGTCTGATCTTGGTAAAAGAAAAAAGCAGTCATGTAGCACTTTAAAGACTAACAAGATAGTTTATTAGGTGATGAGCTTTTGTGGGGCAGACTTACTTCTTCAAATCATATTCTGAAAGCAAATTGGCATGACCATCATATAACAGAGGGAAACAATGAAAAAAGTAAAAAAAAAAAAAATTGACAAGTCAGCTACATAGAACCGAAGATCAAGGTTGGGGGAGGGGGGGAACTGCTTACTGTAAAAGTCACTAAGTGGCTAAACCGGGGTCACTACGAATATCAAAGGGTGGGGAGGCTGTCTTTGTAATGTGCAAGAATTATCATCTCAATTAAAGCCCATTTGCAACATGTCAAATTTTAGCATACATAAAAATTCTGAGGTCTCCCTCTCTAATATGGTGTTAAAGTCTCTTCGTTTAAGACGCATGTTGTCAAGCTTTTAATGGAATGGCCAATTTGATGAAAATTCTGGCTGACAAGTTTGTATATGTGGAGATTACTGATGTTTGATCTGTGAGCATTGATTCTTTGGCAAAGTGACTGACCAGTTTGTCCAATATACACTGCAGAGGGGCACTGCTGGCACATGAGGGCATCTATCACATTGCTGGACGCACAGGAATACAAGCCCTTGATCAAATAACTGACATGGTCAGATCCAGTGATGGTGTCTCCAGAGTAAATATGTGGACAAAGCTGGCAACAGGGTTTGTTGCAAGGGAAAGTTCCAGGGTTAGCTTTAATGTGGTATGCCCTAAGGTTGTTAGTGAGAATCTTCCTGAGATTAGGTGGTTGTCTATAGGAGAGTACAGGTCTTTTCACTCAAAGCCTCTAGGAGTGTAGCATTATGTTCCAGTATAGGTTGTAGGTTACTGATAATGCATTGGAGAGGCTTGAGTTGGGGGCTGTAGGTGATGACAAGTAGTGTTAAATTGTTGATTTTCTTAGGCCTATCTAGAAGTAACTGGTTTCTGGGTATTAATCTGGCCCTTTCAATCTGTTTTTTTACTTCCCCCGGTGGGTAATTGAGTTTTACGAATGCTTGGTAGAGATCTTGAAATGTTTAGTTTGTCAGTGGGATTGGAGCAGATGTGGTCATATCTAAAGGCTTGACAATAGACAATGGATCATATGGTGTGTTCTAGATGGAAGCTGAAGGTATGCAAGTAACTGTAGCAGTCAGTGGGGCTTCCTGTAGAATAGTGTTTCCCAAATGGTGCTCTGCAGAACCCTGGGGTTCTGCCAAGTGGAACTCAGGGTTCCATGAAAAAAAATTCTACTCCCCCGCCCCCTGCAGAACCCTAAGGCAACTCCCACTGGGGCTTCGCAGGAGGGGACAGGCTTCTGGGGGTACGCTCCATCACCCACTGAGGCTGGCCCACCCGCATGCACAGCGCGGCCCCATCCACACCCTGCCGGACTGCCCTGTCCCAGTGCCTTGCAGCCTCCTTGTGTGCAGGCGGCAGCTGTTACAGTGGCTGCTGCTGCTGAGAGGGAGAGGGAGAAGGATGGCTAGAGCTAAGGAACCGCTCCCGGACTCGGCATTTTTAAGCTGCTGCCTGCGTGGAACCTGGCTCTGGCTCTGCCGCACCTACCCCCAGCCCCGGGGCGCGCTCGGGCTCTGCCGCCCATGTGCTGCTGCTCTCTCCCCCATGCGCCCCTTCCCAGCCTGCTGGGGAAGTGGCAGAGTTGGATCTGGTGAGGAAGGTCGGGGTTCCTTCCTCATCTCCCTCCCTCCCACTCCCCGCCCTGCCAGCGGGAAGCATGACCTAGTGCTGCAACTGTGCTGGGTTCCCTGCTGCATGGGCGGGGGAAGGCAGGGTGGCGGGGGAGGGAAGGAGAGGGGAACTGCGTTCCCTCCCTTCCCCCGCTCCCTGAGGAACAAGGGAGCGGGGGGGGGGAGGGGAGGCTTTCCCTGCTGCAGCAGAGTGCCAAGCCAGGTAAGGGTCCCCCCCTCATGCCCAGACCCTGCACGTATATCCCATTGCTTCCCACCCCCCACCAAAAGCCCACATTCCCAGCTTGCTCTGACACCCTGCCCTAACTCCCCCTCCTCGCCAGAGACTCTGCCCCAACCTTTCTCCTGTACTCTTCCTCCTGGCCAGGACATTGCAGATCATCTTTGTGATTTATACACAAACATCATGAAGTATTTTCAAACCATAAATGACAACAATAACTGGATTTGAAATCCATTAAGTATAACAGAAAAACTGACTGGCTTTCCTATGTAAGATTATGATAACCTAATCGAAATCACTTCAGATGGCCAATTAATACAAACATTTAAAGAAGTTTCTCTGATTATGTTTTGGGGCAGCTTATGTCAAGAATATTCAGCTTTATCAAGATGTGCAATTCGTCAGTTGTTGCCCTTCACCAGCACACAACCACACTTGTATGAAACTGGGCTTTTGAATTATGCAGCAACAAAAACAAAATACAGAAATCGACTGAATGCAGCCCCAGATATACTAATCCAACTTTTTAGTATTAAATCAAATATAAAAAGAATTTGCCAAGAAAAGAAAAACCATTCTTCACATTGAAAACTGCCAATTCATATTAGTTTTTTAGCTTGATTTTTTGTACACATTAAATAGGATTGTTTTAAGTTTAATCGCACATATTTAAAATGTTGATCTCATGACCTTATTTAGCATTTGTTCATTATCATCATCATCCTTACTTATTTGTGGTCTACTTTTTCAGCTCCACATACGAGACTGTCTTCCTGGGGGGGCCGTGGCACCAAGGTCCGGTAGCTTTTTTTTTTCTGCACTCGACAAATTTTTGGGTACTCTAGGCCCAGCTGCAGGGGTTCCTAGAAATTCTTCCGAGTCTAAAAGGGTTCCGTGGCCAAATAAAATTGGGAAACACTGCTGTAGAGAGTAGTACTGATTTTGCCATCCGTAATTTGTACTGTGGTGTCCAGGAAATGGATCTCCCGTGTTGAATGGTCTAGGCTGAGATTGATGGTGGGGTGCAGGTTGTTAAAAACTCTGTGGAATTCATCCAGTGTTTCTTGACCATGGGTCCAAATGATGAAGAAGTCATCGATACAGCATAAGTAAAGGAGGAGTAATAGGGGACGGAAGCTGAGGAAACGTCATTCTCAGTCAGCCATAAAGATGTAAGCATACTGTGGGGCCATGCGGGTACCCATGGCTGTGCCGCTGATCTGGAGGTATAAGCTGTCCCCAAATTGGAAATAATAGTGGGTAAGAACAAAGTTACATAGATTTGCCATCAGATTTGCGGTGGTAACCTCTGTGATAGTGTTTCTAATTGCTTGTAGTCCATCTTCATGTGGAATATTGGTGAAGAGAGCTTCTACATCCATGATGGCAAGAATGGTGTTATCAGGAAGGTTATCCATGTTTTGTAATTTCCTCAGGAAGACAGTGGTATCTCAGAGATAGCTAGGAGTGTGGGTAACATAGGGTTTGAGGAGGTAGTCTACACAGCTGGATAATCCGGTAGTGAGTGTGCCTATACCTGAAATGATGGGGCATCCAGGGTTTCCAGGTTTATGGATTTTGGGTAGAAAAATGATAAAATAGGATAAAAATGAATTTGAACTTAATTACTAACTTAAAAAAATCCAGTTTGATTGAAATAGGTGCCCCCTTTTTAAAAAATCCCTATTGAAAGAATAATTAATCTTTCTGTTTCCATATTGATGTTTATAAACATTTTTGATCCCAGTCAATGGTGTACAATAAAAACACTGAATACAGACATGCACAAAGTCAAATGAAAAAAATCTCACTCCCTTCCTAGATACTTCATTTGTAATAATGGTACATGTTACCAACATAGTCACAAAATTCTCAGACAAATGAGAATCTCAAACTATGTGTGTCCATTAGAGTTGCTGGCTACTTTAAGGGGAGTGTAGGCGGAAGGCTCACTCCCCTTAAATTAGCTTATGTAGGCAGTTAAGTGAACAACACACACCTGGGCCTATTAAAAAGCCATCAGGGCAAAGCTGCAGGATGGTGCTTGAGACACATTGAAGTGTCATGCAGTATCTCTGGAAACCATATTGTACCAAGAATGTACATCACTGTAAGCCAGGGATTGTGCACACCACCAAGAAGAGTGGTTATCACCGATCCTCCTAGGAACCAAAATAGTAAGGGGGTGATTACAAAGTTATTTACTTTAAGCACCTCCAGAGTTACCAACCCTTAGGGACTGGTTCAAATCAGGGATGCTAGATATCATGCAACTGAATAGTTGTGTAACCACATGAAATCTTAGCAATTACACGACTATTCAATAGTCCATGGGGGCGTGGAACAGCAGCCAGTGCACTCCCAGCCCAACTCCCAGTGAGGCCCCTGCCACCTTGAGCTGCTGCCTCTTACTAGGGTGGCAGGTACAGCCAGTAAGCAAGGGCAGCCAGTTTAAAAGCCAGCTCTCCACGCAGACCAGTTGCCTGCCACCCTACACTGTTGCCTCTGATACAGAAGCAGTAGCGCAGGGTGACAGCAGCCCCTGTCCGCGGCGAGCCTGGTCTGCCATAGACAAAGGCAGCTCTGTGGAGTACAGGTCCAGGGAGCCAGCATGCACGGGGAATCCACTTGAAAGCCAGCTTCCCATGAGTATTGGTTCCAGCCTTCCTCCCCTCACCCTACATGCTACTGCCTCTCTATCAGAGGCAGCAGCACAGGATTGAGGAGGGGGCACTGGCTCTGATACAGAGGCAGCAGGGGGGAGGGAAATGTGTGTAGTCTATAAGATTAACCGATAATCCTAGGCTTACTGGTTAATCGTGTAGTCAGCTACACGATGACACCCCTAGTTCAAACTGGGTTTTCTGGAGACCAACACCACACAAAGAAAGGACTTTTGGGATTAAAAGGCTGCATTGTGGAAGGTATGGAGAAACTTAGGCCTAAGAGGGCCCCTTTACACATTAGTGTTCTCTCTGGAAAGCTTTTAGCAAGCAAATAATAATTTCTGTTATGTTTTCTCTGTAATGCTTTTATCAAAAGAGTAAGTGTGCTTTCTTAAAGAGAAATTGTGGTAAGCAATAACTGCTGGAAATACACTGTACATAGGCCTTGCAGGGAAAGCTTCCGTTGGGTGTGATCTTTGGGATCACTTCCATTTTGTAGACAAAGCTCATTAGTGGAGTGACACTACACACAGATCTGACCCACAGGATATGTAAGATAGGGGGTGTAGGGGATGAAGCATGTTAATTGCAGTTATCAAACTAATCATAAAGTCAATACAATTTCTATCGACTATATGATTAGTTGATAGGACCACTATGCAGAGCCGCAACAGGGGTAGCTCTGGGAGGTTGCAGTGTGGGGGGTGGAGGGCAGGAAGCTCTGCCGGAACCAGTGCTCCAGGATTAAAAGTGAGCTTATACTTCTCCAAACCCTTTTTCTGCCTCTGATACCAAGGCATCAAGGGGGAAGTGTCATCAGCCCACGCTTATTGGTTAATCATTTACACAACTATATGCCAACATCAACACAAGAGCTGTTAGTGGGGATGCACTCCGTAGACAAGCAGCACAGTGTACTACAGTGGTTTAAATAAAGTGACATAACTTTTGATGAGAAAATACTGTTGTGTAGACCAGGCCTAAAAAATGTGCATCTTCGTTCAAATCCTGTCATTTGTGTAATATACTTTTAGTGAGTACACCTAAGTTACTTTCATCATTTATTAAGCCAGCATGTAGAAGGCACTGATTTTCAAAGAATGTCTAACTCCTCTTCTTGTGAAGGCAGTAATAGAAAAGATCCTAGTTTTTTCATTGTGTAAGTTCAGAACACAAAGTACACAAAACATTTTGGAATGCTGACCAATTTAGTAATAAGCCCTAAGTTGCTCAAATTTGCATTTCAGAAGTTTGTTGTTCATGAGCCCTTTTAAAATAACTTTCCCCTGAGTAATTGGATAATATACCTTGCTCTCCTAGCTATCAAAGCAGCAACCTATTTGGGATACTTGTGAGATATTGAACTGAGATACTGATACCGACTTTGTTCTATTAATGCAGCACTGACAATTTTCTAAAGGGCTTCATACCACTCACATAACACTTAACCAATTCTAGGCATTCCTTCAATTCAGCAGTTCACGTGAGACAAATTACAAGTCCCAGCATACATTGTATTTGGAAATTAGTAGAACTTACTGGGCAGGCTGAAACCTGTAATCAACCCCCAGATCTATATTTTTCAAGCACAGGTAAAGGAGCAGGTAGTGTCCACAGCATCCCCAACTGTTAGGACACAGGAGCTGCCCTATGTACAGTGCAGGAAGTTTGGAGCAGCAGTACAACCACGCGAAGTTCCTTTTTGTCCTGGGCCACTGGCCTAGAGTGCAAGAGTCCTAGCACAACAGAGGATCCCCTGCCTATACCAAGATATAAGCCGCTTGGGAAGGGGAAAACGTGCAAACACCAGGCAGCAATAAACAGTTAAACAAAAAATGTGGCAGAAGCGAGACGAGAGGGAGGCTGCAGCAGGAAAACGGCTCCGCTCATGGCACCAGAGAACATATGGGGGGGGGGGAGAGGGTCTGCAAGCCGTCGGAAAAGGACATTGGGAATAAGCTCAGGAGCTAGCCCCGATAGCAGCGGGTTGGAGACAGGCGCAGGCAACGCCCCTGGGCGCCACCTCACCGCCCCGGCCCGAGGCGTCGCTCAGACCACTGGGATCATGGGACGCCTGCAGCGTCAAGTGACAAGGGCTGTCCGCACAGCACGACGCGGCCAAAGTGTCACGCAGGAGACGCCCAGACTGCGCCCGCTCACCTCATCGCAGGTAAAACCCCGCCGCTCGGCGCAGACAGCCGGCGTCTGGGAAGGACAAAGGGCAGGAACGCCCCCGACACAAGCGGAGAGCGACGCGCCCTACCGGGGAGCACCGGCGCCGGGTCCGCCCTGCAAGACCTTCCCACAAGTAGCACGGCCGCCTGCCCAGCCCAGCCCCCCGCCCGGCTCGTCTCTCGCGGGGGCTGCCGGCCCTGCACCGGCTGCCGGGCCCTCCCCCACCCAGCGGGGCCGCGCGCACCCTGAGCCCCTTCCCGCCCCCTCACCTCATCAGCGTCTCGAGCGAGCTCTCGTGCTTGTCGAGCGGGCGGCCGACCGCGCTCTTGCGCAGCTTGTGGAGCTCCTCGGCCGCGCGGCAGTGCTCGGCCTGCGCCTCCCCGGCCGGGTAGGTCTGCTGGATGAACTTGCAGAGCGGCTTGGCCAGGTCCACCTCCGAGGCCTTCTTCGACTGCACGGAGATAAAGGTCGCCATATTTTCTTCTTCTTCGCCGCCCCTGCTGCTGCCTGCGCGCGGTGGGCCCGTCCGCCCGCAGCCCTGAGAGAACTGCTCGCCTCCACCCGTCGTACTTCCGGGATCTGCGCAAACTCTGACCTCACCGCGTCACGTCAATCACGCGCATCCCCCTCCCAGCCCCGCCTCTGCGCGTCATCGTCCAGCTCCTTTAGCCCCGCCCACTCACCCCGTCTTCGGCCCCCTCCAGGCATCTTCCTGCTCCCTCTGTCCTTAGCCCCGCCCACCCCCCTCTACAGCCCCGCCCCGACTCGTTTGACCCTTGTCTGTGCCTGGCCCCGCCTCCCCCCGCTGGCGACGTAGCGCTGGGCGCTTGTGGCTTCCCTTCCGCTCACCTACTCTCACTGCCCCAGCACAGCAGCGCGGCCCGGGCGCCGTGGTTCTGTTGGGAGCTGAACGAAAGCTCGTCCCTTGCGTTGTCCTTACCCCTGTTGTTCTCGTTTCCTCCCTCGCCCCCGTGTTGTTTGTTTATTCTCCTTTTGTATTTCTTAATTAATATTGCAGGCTTAGTGTTTCTTACTAGATGGGCCTTTGATCTGCTGAACCTAGCAAGGCTTTTCATTACAAATATTTCTTGCAAACTTTTTTGATACACTGTAACACTTTCCTTGTTTGCAGAAGATCTTCAAAATTCAGCAGAGAAAAGACCAGGTAGAAAAGTGCTTTCTGCCCTTCCTTCTTTGAAATTTCATTTTTGTTTGGCTTAGTTATAACTTTTGAAAATCCCTATTTCACTTCTGCCACTTTTTTCTTTCAGAACATTTTGACAGCATATTAATAAAAAAACCAAATGTTTTACCTTGTCTAAGTAGTACACATTATACCAGGGCAGGAAAGATAATGCCCACAAGTCAGAGATGGCTCAACAAGCCTGCCCCTGCAGCAGGGAGAAGCACCAATAAAAGCACCCCTGCACTACACTGAACACCTGGAAGCTGCTGAGCAGCATATGGAAAAGAACCTGAATGGGCTTTCAAAACCTAACCCCAGTCTATAGTTCCAGCATCACATGAGTCAGGATGGCCCCCAGGAGATGGCCTCTCCTGACAGGGAGAGACAGATGGGCCAAACTCAGCTCACATAAGCCCCCAGGACTTAGTCTATGATCCATCTAGCTCATCCTCACTCAGGGAATACAACCTGGATCAGAATGTCTCATGTTCTAGTTGAAGGGAAGAGAAATACTGGGCTGGGCTGGGCTTCCCTTGACCACCCCCTGAATGGCATATATAGCACCAGTATTCCCCCCTTCTCTGGGATTAGTAGTGTTTTTCTGCTACCAAATCATAGTCCTAGCATGAGTAGTAGCAATCTGTACTAAGGATGTTAAGGACTAGTCGACTATCCGATAAACAAATGCTTATCAGGTAGTCGAGTCTACTAGTTGATTCCCCCTCACCTTTGCTGCCTCTATCAAATAGAGGTAGCAAGGGGGGAGGGGGAAAAGAGGATACTTCAAAGTGGCAGTGCTGCACAGAGCCCATACCCTGGCTTCATGCGGCGCTGTCAACGCCATGGCGGCGTTTCAAAGGGACAGCACCGCACAGATGATACCGGGCTCTGTGCAGCGTTGCCCCTTTGAAACATCGCCATGGCGTTTCAATGGGGCAGTGCTGCATGGAGCCCAGGGTCAGTTCCGTGTGGCACTGCCACTTTGAAACGCGGAAGCGGGGGCTCTTGTACATTTCAAAGGAGGAATGCAGAAGTGCCTGTCAAGTAGTTGATGGAAATTCCATCAACTACTCGACTAGTAAATTACTCGTTAGTTAACATCCTTAATCTGTACCATGGTTGAAGGTTCAGAATTCAAATGCTGCTGAAAGGGGAGAGATTGTTACAGTGGTAGGTAACATAATTGGTTATATCTTTTATTTTTAAAAAACTAGAAAATTACACGCAAAAAGCAATGTTAAAAGAAAGTTATTTAAAGTTGCAAAGTCAAACATTCAAAAGATAGGAAACACCAAAATTCCAATTACACATACAACTTTAATTTGCTCTTCTTGTGTGCAATAATGCTATCTTTAAGTGCATATTCTCAAGCTATTTTTTCCACGGGACCCCTGCCTCATTCAGTGCAAAGTTTGGACACAAGTGAGAATTAAATATGCACAAGCAATCAGAAATCTGACATTTCCTAATTCACCAGTTAACCTAACCTGAATAATTTTATTTTAACATATATTTTTGTAGGCAATTATTATTTATCCGGCTCCATAAATGGATATGATGCTTTCTTTACAGACAAGTAAAAGACAATGGCCCTAATCTGGCATTTAATGAATTCATTGGTAGCCTTGATACTGGCAGACCAGAGGCCAGCCCATGCTCAAGTTTAGGCCTCACTGAACTCTGACAAATGCATACTGGACTGTCTGACTTACCTGTGGGTTAGCAGAGTTAAAACAGATATTAATGTTATAAGAATGTGTTTTATGGTTAAGACATTATGGAATGCTAGCAGGATGTTGCATGTAATAATCCTATTTATAATATCTGTATCCCATGGCATAGAGTTATATTATATTGTAAAACTTTGTAATTGTGTAACTCACCCAACAGGAAAAGAACCATTAATTAAGGTAAGGTGCTGATTTAGCATGCAAGATGACCCACTGAAGGAAAATAAGGCATTATGTAGCATCAAAGACCAGAGACTTAAGCTATGTCTGCACTAGGAAGGTTTGGTGACATAGCTTAAGTGGTGTTGACATGCAAAGGTCTCCAAAAGTGAAAACCAGTCAAACCAGTTTTTCTTCCTGCCCTTCTCAACCTTTCATGGTCACATTGCTAGCCATGTTGACAGACAGAGCAAAGCAATATGGGTGAGCATTCCACAGTACAGTGTTATGGAAAGGTAGAGCTGATCCTTGGGTTTCCCCCAGATTCTCCCACATAATCCTCAGATGCTGGGCGTGGCATCATGAATAGCTCTGTGAACTCTCCATGCTGAGGAATGTCAAAGCAGTACAGCAGTCACTCCAGCCCTCCCCCCTGCAGCAGCAATCTGCTGCTGTGTTTCTAGCAGGGCAGAAAAGAAACATTCCAACAATTTGTTTGTTCCGCAAACAAAGCAGCTCACTCAGCTGTCAGATACTTCCTGGAGTTTTGAAAGGGGAGGTATGCATACCTGCAGAACAGCAGAGATCATAAAACACTAAGCATGGCGAACAGGACAGGCAAAAGAGTTGTTTCTTGCTGAGCTGAAAGTTTTTTGTCACCAAAACTGGGTGTTTTTTTCCCAGCAAAAGACACATTTTAGAGAAAACACTCTCATTGTTTTGCTGCCAAAAGGCAGTTTTTTGCAACAAAACTTGCCACTGTAGACAAAGTCCTGTTAATTGTGTAAGCAGGGTCTGAATCATGCTTCCATTACATGCCAGCCAACTGAAATGTGAAAGAAATCCTGGGTGTGTAAATACAGTTCACTCAGTTTGCTTAGGCCTGCTAGATATTCAACTGTTAGAAGGTGTTTTGCCCATTGTAACCAATTTGGCTGTTATGGGGTCAAAAACTGTGTTATCACTAAATGCAGGAATTGTAAGATATAACCACTAATGCTTGCAGTTGTTAGGGGAATGCAGAAAAGTCAGATTGTGTTTAACTCAGTTTAAAGGAGAGACCGTGTCAATGTAAATACACTTGGATGGACAGGGTAAGTAATGCCACATTATTATTGTAAGGGTAAGTAATGCCACACCCTTTTATTAAAAGTTCCTTTTCCACACTCAGATTCTGTGCTTGCGAGCGGGGAAGCATTGCCTCTCAGAAGCGCCCAGTGGTGTTGTGTGAATTTCCCAGGTTATTAGGTGGGGCTTCGAGCCGGATCAGTGTTGAATGGATAGAGAGGAACC
>CM057846.1:160757249-160777248 GCA_030068395.1 Apalone spinifera
TTGCATAGCTTTGGCGCAAAAGCGCGCCAATGTAGACGTAGCCTTGAAGTATAGCACCAATAGAAGAGGGAATAGCCCAAGCTCAGGCTGCCTCAGTCTGGGCTAGCCACTGGAGAGGAAGGATGCATGCTGCAGTTTCTGGAGCCCCAGATGGCAAGAGCTAGAGACCGAGATTTAGCTACGGATGCATTTTCATTAAAATAAAATGAGGTTGGAGCCACTGGGAGAAGTTCAACCTGAGAAGATGAGACCAGAGACCCTGAAGATGCCTAAGCCAGGGCTTCAGAAGTCACAGGAGGAAGTAGGCCAGGAAGGGGACAAGCCATTGTACCTGCAGCAGTCAGGGTGTTTTGAGTGGTTCCCTGTGAATTGGTAAACCCACCCATCACTATCAGAGCCCTGGACAGAGCCCCAGTGGAGCAGGGAGGGTCTGGAGTCTCCCCAATCCACTGCCACTCCTTTTTGGAGGTGGCCCAACCCTACTGATTCCAGCCATTATGCCTTATTGTCCTGTGGACCAGGGTGAATTGATGGACTCAGGTAGCGAGGTCTAATGGTTTAAATCCACTGTTTGGTTTTGATGTAGAGCTGTGCGTAACAGCCAGAATCAACACTGACATGCTGCCTCCCAGATGGCCTACCAGCCAAGCAGCAGAAGGCAACTTGAGATGGAGTACCCTCACCCCATCACAACATATTTATTGTGAGCATCACAGAAAAGGCAAATTTTCAGGATAGATTTGAAGAAGGAGACAGTACTGACTTTGTGGACCAGAATAGGAAGGACATGACATGAAAAAAAGTTACAGAGATCTTTTTGGGAGATAAAAATGAAGGGGCATAAAGTGGACTGGAAAATGAAGCAGTAAAAAACTAGATCAGGTAGAGAGGTCGAGATGGAGTTATATAGCACCTTGAAAGTCAGGAAAATATATTTATCTTTGATACAACAGGGATAACTAAAAAACCATGGGAATAACTAAAAAATAGGGATGATCTTGTACATATATATATATATATATACTGGGGAAATAATTTCATCTGCTGCTTTTTGAGTGGAATCTGAATCCAGACATTGATAATGATATTTACATAACATAGTTCAAAAACATAAGCTAAAAACACATATTGTTTCTAAACAGAATGTTGCTCAACATCTTCTATGAGGTGTCAGTAGCCTCCAGAGGCAGGTGGTATTACTGATTAGGTTACTGCAACACCTGCATTTGTTATTCAAATTCACAATGTACCATGGATTCAAAAATACAAGAAAAATAGCTCTTCCTTATACTACAATGCAAGCTGTAATCTTGGATCTCTAGAAACTAATACAATCTAATTTACTTTTAAAATATTTTAAAAGAACCACCTATTCAAAAGATTTATAGCGAAACACTGTCAAATTCAGTTTATTTTTGTTTTGCATTCTCTCAAACAGCAACCAAGTAAGTACTCTTTACTGTTCTGATGCAGTATTGCATTTTTGTTTGTACATCTCTATAGGTTTATACAAATTTACAAACCAAAAACCTTGTGGCAGACAGGGACAGTTTTCAGATTAATTAGAAATAATTCCTGCAGGTAATGTCCATATAAAATGCAAATCTATTTCTTAAAACAAAAGATTTGGATAAACCAAATAGTTGTATTAATCTGATCTCATATTTCCTCCATACTAGTGCAGGATAGCATTCTTCTTTCTGATGCAATGAAGTCAGTGAAGAACTTGTCTTCATGGGGAGTTATCAGGCATAAGGCAAGGTATGGAGTTATACTCTTATGAGGAATATAACAGATATAACTGCAGTATGGATTGACACCTTGTCCATGTCTAGACTACATGGACTATAGCAGCATTTTTTGGTATACCTAATCTCTTAGGCTATGTCTAGACTGCCCCCTCTTGAGCAAAAAAATACGCAAATGAGGCAAAGCTTGGAATATTGCCGTGCCTCATTTGCATAATTAATTAGGCTCCGTTTTTGCTCAAGAGGCTTTTGTGCAAAAATGAGCCGTCTACACGGCTCCTTTTTGTGCAAAAACTCCCTCTTGCACAAGAACCATTCTTCCTCTTTTTTTCAGGAAGAACGGCTCTTGCGCAAAAGCCTTTTGTGCAAAAACGGAGCCTAATTAATAATGCAAATGAGATGCAGCAATATTCCACGCTTCACCTCATTTGCATATTTTTTGCACAAGGGGGGGCAGTCTAGACATAGCCTTAGGGCATGTCTACACTATTGAATTATTTCGAAATAACTTTCCTTATTTCAAAACAACAAGGCGAGCATCCACACTACTAAGCCCATTATTTCAAAATAAAGGGCTTGTTATTTCAAAATAATTCCTGCTTGTGAAAAGGAATAGTGCTATTTCAAATTATCTCAGAAGTTGTAATTTCGAAATAACTTATTTCAAAATAACTCCCTAGTGTAGACATGTCCTTATTCACATTTAGCGAGAGTTCAGATAGCAAAGTGTTCAAGGCCTTGTAATGTAAATACCTTGGAGAAAGCAAAAAGTTTTCTGTGTTTATTGCTGAGCATACTGAAGGCCCTCAAACCATGAACATTGCTACTTTGCTTACACCAACTATATTTTTAAAAGCCATTGGACTAACCAGGAGAAAAATACCTGTCATATTGCGATGAGGCACATGAAAAGTAAAAAAAATAACCAACCACTACCCCCAATTTTGAGTGATAGAGTACTTAAAATTGCCTTACAATTCTTATTCTTTCAATGAACAGTTCTTTAAAATGTCACGATTTCAGCAGTCCCAAACAGGGGATGAATATCATAATCCCTGTGTTAGTGTTAGAATCCTATACATTTCCAATTAAAAGAATCAATGATTAATGATATTAAGAAGATGCAACCATTATCAGAGTATTGTTCAGAAAATCTAGTTCCTAAACTATGCTGTATTTTTACTGCTGATTCAATGCATTTGAAAATATAAAAGACTGCAGTTTTTTAGTACCTAGCCCTTTATTCATTCCATCAAATAGAAGAATTTATTATTTTACCAAATGCTCTAACAAACTCAGCTAATATCCTTTGGAACCTATAAAATAGCTATTTTGAAAGTCAGAACATGTCCACTTCAAATTCCCTTGTCCATATTTCTAACAATGCTTATGTATTAATAACTGCAAGTAACTTTTTTCAATAATTACAAACTAATAACCCTTTGGCTCTCTTAATTTTTGCACTGTGGCACACATTTAAAGCAACAGAAAGATTCCTTTGTAGACTTAGAGTAGTGTAATGCTATTCTTTATAAGGCATTTGGCAAAGTGTACCAGCAATTCAACTCAAGTGTTTCCAACTAAAATTAGGGTGACCGTCAATGAGACTAAATTAATCTGTGCCCTTTTTTCTTTTTGTGAAAGATAAACAATGTACCAGAGGTTTTTCTTTAAGAATTTTGCCCCCCTCTTTGTATTAGAATTTCAAAGGAGAACTAGTAGGGCTCTGACATCAAAGATACTAACAAAATTAAGCCTGATTAATAGTGAGTGGTCCTTTGTAAGTCACCAATAACCCAAACTCTCGTTTGAATATTTTCTTTTCATCCCAAAATAGGAATTACTACACCCACACTTAAATACAGTGTGGTGTGGGGGGGAGTCAGTAACCAGCAATCAGCCTTTACATAACACAGCACTCTGTTGTTGGATAGGAGGAATCTTACCTAAGGACCCTTCTGAAAAATGACACCTGTTGCAACCAGGACCTTAATTTCTTAAGATCCCAGGTAGTAAATTGATCCTTCTGAGTTCAATGTAATCTCAACACTGCTGAGATGCAGTCCTGTGCTTCCAAAGAATCTTTATTGAAAAATCAGATTTTTGGACAACTAATCAGTCTAACTAGTAGTAGTGAGCTATTTCATTTTCAGCATTTTAAATAAATAGAGATGGGCCTGAAATATACCCTGGCTCCAAATAGCCATTGCCGCCTTTTCATTGCATAAAGCAGTCATATGTCCTGAGAGCACAGTAAACGTTGGTTTTCCTGTTGACTGCACACACTTGCCCTGATTAAAATTAAAGCTGTTTATGTACACAGGTCAAGAAGTGTCTGTGGTACAATGGGTGAAGAAGTCTCCAAGAGTGTGCCAATATCCTTGTTTGGTCAAACATGCAATCCCATCTTGGTATTTACTAGCTTGCCTGCCACCAAATGATAAACAATGAAAGACACTGTAATTTGTCTACTCAGGCACTCTGTGGGGTGAAGGTAGTGTGCTTGAACAGCAGGGGTATTTTCAGAGTCAAATAATCAGTTGTCCAGTTGAAGCATAGTCCTTTGTGAGTCCACCCACAATATTTCCATCTGTACAAAGTTTGCTTCCTGTACATTGATAACTTATGTTCATAATTTGTCAAACACACCTCTCAATAAAAAAAGAGAAAGTTCTCATTACAAGCAATACCTTTAAAAGTAAAATATTTTTAATAAAAATGATAAACATTTATGGGTGCTTCTTGCATGTAGCATTTGCTGTCTTTCTCTACCGAGATAAGTTGGACTTGATGTGTTCTGTAGCAAACATTTTAAACATTTTTAGGAATCAAGAAAAACATGACTCACCCATTAATTGGAGTAAATTAGAGAGAAACTACATGAGCAATCTCATGCTGTGAGATTTCACTGAAGTTAATTATTGCACAAGATATGTCAAGGCAGAATTTGGCTTCTTGTTCACACATGACTCATCCATGTGATGCAGCTGCTCAAAAAACAAACAAACAAACAAAAAAAAGATGTACTATCATTCTGGGATGTATTACCAGGAGTGTGGTATGTAAGACAGGATGTAGCTGTCCTGCTCCCCTCAGCACTAGTGAGGCCTCAGCTGGAGTACTGTTTCCACTTCTGCATGACAGACTTTAAGAACACGATGAACATACTGGAGAGAGTCCAGAGGAGAGCTAAAAAATGATAGAAAGTTTTCTAAACCCTCTAAAACTTTATTTTATCAGGAATGCCTAAAATAATTGGACATGTTTAATCATGAGATAAGAAGGCTGAGGTGTGAGGGGACCTAATAACAATCTCTACTTATATTAAAGGCTGGTATAAACAGGAGAGTGATCAATTGTTCTCCATATCTTCTGAGGATAGGACAAATAAGGGGCTTAATCTCCAGCAAGGAAGAGTTAGGTTAGATGTTAGGAAAAACTTAGAGGCCTTGTCTACACTTGCAAGTTGTGTTACCAATAAACTTTTTCTGGCGACAAAACCTGGAGAGCAGTCACATCACAACCCAACAAACACCAAATTTTTGCAATAGAAATCTTCAACCTCTGCACAAGACTTTTGTTTTCCCCCCTACTTTTATTGTCAACAATCACGTAGTAGGTTTTTTTGTTGAGTATATTGACCTCCAGCATATTTCCCACAATGCCTGATTAGCCATTCTGGCCATTGCAAAAGAGGGTGTAGATATTTCCTATAGTACTTCCCATAGCACAGAGTCATCAGAATCACTTGTCCTGGAGCCAGAAATTATTGATGAAGAGGTGGAAATGGATTAAGAGCTTAGGATCAGTCTAGTGGCAACCAGTGCGCCAGGCAGAGAACAATTCCTCGAACAATTCCTCGCAAGTTCCAATGTTTGTGAGTACAATACTCTCAGGAACTGGATGTGGAGCACGAAGGAAGGGAAGAGGTGGATGGTATGTTGCTGTGGAGGCAGGGTAGGTGGTACAGTCAGGACCAAGTGGGCAAAGTTATTCTAGTGCAGCTGGGAAAGCGGGTAGAGGCCACGCAGGGTGCAAAGTTATTCTAGTGCAGCCAAGGATGCTAAGTTGTTCTAGTGCAGCTGAGGGAGGGATGGTGAAGGCTATGCGGGGCACTTAGTTCCAGTGCAGATGTGGGGGGGAGGGGCATAGTGGCCATGGGGGGTGATTAATTGCTGTTTATTGTAGCAGCGTGGGGTTGGGGTAAGCTGCCATTTCCCTACCACCGTGGAATGACACTCTCCCAAACCATTCCTCATACTGTGCTGCCAGAACCAAGGCAGCACAGAGTTTGGCTCCATACAGAGCAGGGCACATCCCACTAGCACACAGAAGCTCAGTTCAGGTTTGCCTGTTAACCCTCAGCAATGATGTAGCAGCCAGAGTATCTCAGTCTGTGGACAAGCGCAGGATTATTACAAATTGTTCCCACGTGCAGATTCTGCACAAGCCAAGACTGTACTTTCTTGAGAAACCCATGACCAACATCAACTCGTCCTTTTAGCCCACATATAAAACTCACCACGATCTGAGGGTCTGAAGATCTCTGTGTTTGCCTCTGCGGTAACAAGAAAAGTGGTAATTTTTTCCTGAGAGCCTCCCTGATATTGATGGCCACCCTGAAGGCTCCTCTGGCAGCACAAGTGTCTGGCTGCTCAAACTGCATCCAGACACTGAGTCTCACTGTTCCACCCATAGCCAAACCTTTTGCCATTATTCTCACACAAATTATGTAAGCAACAGCATGTGGCTGCCACTCTTGGGAACATGATCTTCCAAAAAGTCCAGCTGTTATGCTTATAAGAAGCACACGGGATCTTTCCTAGGGGAATACGCTGCATTTATTAAAAATACAAAATGAAATGAGAGCATATGTATTCACACACACACACAGGTCCTACAGATGGTGCATAGTTACCAGTCCGTCATGGCTCAAGTCAGTCTTATTGGCCAGGTAAGGCTCACTGATTGAGGAGTCAGGGTTCCTCTGAGACTCTTCTGAGGCTTGGCTTGCAGGACCAAACCCAGAGTTTAATGGCCAGAGCACTCTTTCTTATACATGTAAGTCCCCATTGGAGTCTATGGGTTTTGCAGTGTCATGATGCAATTATCCACCCTTAAAAGGTGTTAATCTGTTTTCCAGAGTTATCCTTTGATGGTGAGTGTAGGGCTTCCCATCCTTATCTCTGCCTGTCTGCAGGGTTCTGTCAATGCTGCTAATTCAGTTCAGCCTCAGGCACAATGGCTATTTCCTGGTGATCTTTAAGATTTCCACTTCTTGATCACCTGGGCATCTATGATGGCTGCCAACACTTACACACATCCTCCACTCACACCACACAATTGTGCAGAGCATCAGACAAGATTAATAGTTACTAGAAGACACAACTTAGTTTGTGATGCAGACAAGGGTTACAACTTCATTTATAATGCTAACAGGAAGCAAGGCCTTACAGTAAACATAATCTAATCATGAGAAACAGATAGAAATAGAAGCAGACAGAACTTATAAGCAAGTCATGATACATCAAATCATTATACATCATACTTGTAGTCTTATATAACCAATACTAAAATATACATTTTTGCTACACAGCCTGCCATAAAGATACCTCCATCTATCTTTCAATCTGCCAAAGGCACATTCAACAACTATGTGGCATTGGCTTAGCCCAGGGGTTCTCAAACGTTGTGATACCGCAACCTCCCTCTAAGTTGCTCGCAACCCCCCAAGGGGTCAGGACCCACAGTTTGAGAAATGTAGACTTAGCCTGTTGTTGAACTGTTCCTTACTGCTTTCCAGGTACCCCATGCCATGTAAGGCTCCAAGAGCCAGGGCTGTAATGGGTAAGCTGTGCCACCTAGGATCATTATGGGCATTTCCACATCCCTCACTAATTTTCTGGTCTGGAAAGAGAGTCCCAGCATGCAGACATCTGAATAAGCATGCTAAATGAAGATGTGTGCATCATGCATCTTCGAAGACCACCCCAAATTTATGTCTGTAAAAAGTTCACGATCATCTACAAGCACTTGAAACTCCTTAGGATTGATGTAGGTTGAGGCAAGGTGGTGTAGTGCAACAATGGGTGTGTATTTATTTCTAATCTTTTTCCTCCACCTCTCACAGTCCATAAAGGACATGAGTCATAGTGCTTAGGTATACATGACTCATCAGAATAGACCAGTTCATTCTCTGATCATGTGTTTTGTTCCTTCTAATGATTGTCATTTTTCTACTTGACCTCCCTAGTGTTCTGTTTAGCATGCTAGTACTGTATATTTATGATTCACAAAACGTCTATCTTCAGAGAGGAAGTGACTGAAAAAATATATTCCCAACTTAGTAGTGTGCATGATATAATATTGTGTTTCTTTATACACTGATTGCTTAAAATGTTTCAGTTCTTATTGTCTAGTAATTTATGCAGTAATACAATTGCAAGCATAGTCATTTATTAGGTATACAAAATCTAGCTTTATGTAGGACAAACAAGTAGGAAGATGAACATGTTTACTTGCTTATGGTGTTTGGGATTGTGTGTGATACATCTTTCAGACAGAAGAAAGATTTGTATTTATCATTACAGATGAGAAACTTTAGGCCAAAAAGGTTGTTTGAACAGTTATGATAGTTTTTAATAATTTATACTGCTGGGATAAGGTGCAAACAGCGAAATAATTCCAGCTCAGTTTCCCTCTGAGGTGACAGTTCAGAATTAGTTTTCTAAAAATATAACACCAGACTGTTGTAAATATTTCCCTCTTAGTGCTATGAGGAAGGGAACCTAATATATTTTAAAGGTTTACATTTTGAAAGGAGAAAGGTTGTTACTGAATTACTCAATGCATTTACAAATGCCTCTCCCCAAAGACTTCAAAGTACTTTGCAAATGTTAATTGAACTTCACAGTACCCTTTTGAGGAAGTTACGTATTAGCATGCCCTTATTAAAAATAGCAAAGAAATTGCTAAGGTCACACAGTCAATGGCAGAGCTAAGTCAGAGACCCCAGAATTCCACTTGTGACATTCAGGCTACATCTAGACTGCAGGCTTTTCATGAAGCCATACAGAAAAGACACAGAATCACCAGGCAAGTGAAAGGGGCTGGCAGGAGGCACTCCATCAATCCAACTGCATCCCCCCTGAAGTCCCCTTCCCTGATTCGTACAGGAACGTTGCTGGCTGTTCCCCTTTGTCAGGGAACAAGGGTAAGTGCACAATTTGCTGCATTCCTCACTTTGGCTGGGGATTACAGGGGAGAGAGGAACCCAGAACTGCCCCAGCTAGGATTGCCAGGTGTCCGGTATTGACCCGGACAGTCCGGTATTTTCACCTCCTGTCTGGTAAAAAAAAATCAGAAAATACTGGACCCAATGTATCCTAAATGTCCTAAAATGTCCAGTATTTTTTGGGTTTTTTCCCCTGCCGGGAGGCGAAAATACCAGATGCCTAGCAACTCTACAACACACTTAGCCATTGGGCCCGCCCCCCTGCTTACCTGGTTCCGCAGGGAAGCTCCCTTCTGGATCGACCAAGAAAACAAAATGGCCACTTGTAAAAACCCTAAAGACCTGAGCAAGGGGAAGCAATGCCTTCCCTGGGTCAA
The DNA here is from genome assembly GCA_030068395.1 of Apalone spinifera. Lineage (NCBI taxonomy): Eukaryota > Metazoa > Chordata > Testudines > Trionychidae > Apalone > Apalone spinifera. The sequence goes on from CM057846.1 coordinate 160,766,609, forward strand.
CCGCTTCTTTTCCTATCCCTATTCTGACTCTGCAGGCAATTAAAGGAGCCATGATGTTTTAATGCTCTTTTATTTTATTTATTAATTTTTTGCTTAATAACTCTTGAGGCCTCGCTTCCCCTTCCCCCCCCACAGAATTTTTTCCCCGGTGTTGTTTTTTTGTGGGGGGAGGGTCGGTATTTTTGTTGAAACCATCTGGCAACCCTAGCCTCAGCTGGGGAACCTGCACCCCTCTATGGCTGTGCCCACTACAGCTGCAGCAGCCATGGAAAGGAGTCCCTCACCTGGCCCCAAGCTGCATTACCCTATGTTTAGGTAAATCCCAGCAGCCCCACTGCATATACCAATGACTCCCAGGAATTATGGCTGCTACATCAGTCCCATGATTAGCACAGTGGCATCAGACTGCTGCCCAGGAAATGGGAGTGAATCTTACTTCCCCATCCCATCAGCACTTCTCCCACACAGAGGCTATGTCTAGACTGCAAGCTTCTTTCAGAAGAAGCTTTTTCAGAAGAGATCTTCCGGAAAAGCTTATTTCAAAAGAGAGCGACCACACAGCAAAAACGCAACGAAAAAGCGATGTGCTTTTTCGAAAGATAGTGTCCTCATTGATTGGATACTAGCTCACATTCAAGTTGTGATTAGTATGGACGGAGTGGCCACAAGAGCACCTGTGTTATTTCCTGGAGGCCTCTCCTTTCAAAAGAACTCCCTCTTCTGCATCCACACATGCCTTTTTCTGAAAAAGCTTTTTCGAAAAAAGGCTTCTTCCTCGTAGAAAGAGGTTCACCACTGTCGGAAAAACCCCTCCATTATTTCAACTTCCTGTCGAAAGAATGCAATAGCAGTGTGGGTGTAAATATAGTTTTTCTGGAAAAACAGCTGTTTTTCCGGGAAAACACTGCAGAGTAGATGTACCCAGAGTGAGGTTACGTGGGTGAAATGGATTTCAAGCTTAATGTGACTGAATTTTAAAGTGTAGGGGTTTTTTTTTCTGAGAAGTGCCTTTAAAAATAGAACCTTCTCACTTAGCAGATCTGCTCCTCTTCTGTATTCAGTCATATCAGCTTATGTCCATGACAAATTTTTTTTTTTTACTGCAGTTAGCTCCCATTTGTCCTGCAGAGCCAACTCAGTGTGAGCTGGATACTAAACTCTTTAGGGCAGAGATTGTCTCACTTATTATCTTTGTAGAGCATCTAGTAAACTAGGTCCATGACTTAGTTGGCCATTAGGGACTAATACAATAATTGTATTACATAATATAATCTTGTGAAGAGTTCTTGACTGAATTCTAGTTACAAAGCTAATTAACTGCACTTTTATGCCATCTCATTACACTCCATGGGATTTCACGTTTATTGTCTGTTTCCATATCAAATGAGTTTACAAGCAAAATGATTATTTTTCTTTTAACTGCCAGCCTTGAAGACTCTGATTGGGTTCTCTTACTCTCTCACATCAACACCAGTAATAGACTGTGCAGGTCAAATTCTGCCCTCATTTCACTGTCCACTACAGCAGTGGTTTTCAAACTTAGGGTCGTGACCAATACTGGGTTGTAGAATGTCAGGCATTAGGTCTTGTCGCTGCAGGGTGATCCAGTGACCAATGGGCATGATAACACAGGCTTCCTACCTGTCCTGGCACTGCAGACTGCTCTGTGCCTCAGAACTTAAGCATCCAGCAGCAGGCCCAGCTCCTAGGTGGGGGGAAGAGTACACATGGTCCGTGCACTGCCCCTGCCCCAAGCACTAGCTCTGCACTCTCATTGGCCAGGAACCTGCTGCAGGTTGCTTCTGGGGGCACAGCATGGTCTGCAATGCCAGGAGAGGCAGGAAGCCTGCCTTAGCATTCCCACTGCTCTGCTGACTGGGAACTGCAGAAGGTAAGTCCCTCCTGCCCCAGACCTGACCCTCCCCACCCCCAAAGCCGGAGCCCCCTCCTACATGCCAAAGCTCTTATCCCAGGTCCCACCCTGGAGCCCACATTCTAGTCAAATTATGCTGGGTTGTGGGTATCACCAATTTTCTTCAACCGGGTCATGGCAAAAAAAATTGAAAACCATTGTACTACTACAAGCTATACAAGTTCACCACCCACAGTAGCCACAAGAGGGGGCTCGCATGCAGCCAGATAAACAAATGTGTTGAAAGTGCCAAAGAAAAGAATATTAAAGTTATGTAAGTGCCAAAGAATTCACTGTCAGCTTAAATTTTGTTGCAATATGTTAAAGCACACAAAGCCTAATACAAAATCATACCATGTTTATTATATGTATATAGCTTCACCAATAGAATTAAAGCAATCTCTCTCTCTTAGGGTGTGTCTAGACTACAGGGATTTTTCGAAAAAAGTAGCCTTTTTAAAAAAATCTTTACCTGCGTCTAGACTGCCTCCGCGTTCTGTTGACAGTAAATCAACAGAACATGGTGGTTTTGTCAATGGTGGTAAACCTTGTTTCACAAGGAATAACGCTATTTTCGACAGAGAGCTGTCAAAAAAAGGGAAGTGTGGATGCGGGGAAGATTTTTTGTCAAAAATAAAGGCCTCCAGGAAGAAGCCCTGGTGGACACTCCTGCCAGACCTTTCATCTCTATTATTCCTGCCTGTAGCCATCTTTTAAAGCCACAGGCACCCAGGAGTAGCATTGTGGCAGCAAGCCAGCTCCAAACAGGACCCTCCAAACAGTCCTCCAAACAGGACTGCTCAGCTCTTCCTGGTAGGGCCACTCAGAGCAATGTCCCAGGGACAAGCCTCCCAAGATCCCCTTGGCCCTTCCAGGGACACAACCCCACAAGAAGCCAGGGGCACCAAACGCCGGTCACCCTCCTGATCTGGTCCCGAGATCAAAGCCCTCTTGGGGCTCTGGTCTGAGGAGGAGTCTCTTCAGGCACTGCAGTCCAAGAAGAGGAATGCGGACATTTATGCCAGAATGGCTGATGGCCTTGCCAAAAAAGGTCACCACCTCCGCACACTGGAGCAGGTCAGGGCAAAGGTCAAGGAGCTGAGGCAGGGGTATGTTAGAGCCCGTGAGTGCAGCTCCCGTTCTGGGGAAGCACCACACTATTGTGCCTATTATGAGGACCTGGACCGGATCCTGGGGGCAGGGAAACCCCTGCCTCCTGAGAGGGTTGTAGAGTCTGGGTTGCAGACCCCTGTGCATCAGCAGCCACAGCTCCACGGTGAGACCCTAGAGGACCAGCAGCTCCAAGAGGAGGAGGAGGAGGAGGACACCAGCAGGAGCACAGGGACCCTGACCCTGGAGCCAGACACCCAGACGCAGGAGACTACCCAGGCAACTTCGGACACCGGGGAGGGAACATCAGGTGAGTGCTGTGAGGGTCCAACACACACAGGGCAGGGGAGGCAGGAGCAAAGTGGATGGTGCAGTACTGTGACATGTCATGCTGACCACAGGCTGGGGGGTGGGCACACACATGGCCGACCTCAGGGAGGGCCGTCCTACCCCTGCACCCGCATAGCTGCAAGGCACCACCTACTCCTCCAGACACTGATGCCAGGTACAGGCATGGGTTGGGGACCCTGGGATTGCCACACAGCTTCAGGCCTCTCAGCAACCTGTGGGAACCCCAACTGTGTTCTGACACTTGTCTCTGCTGCTTGGCCATGGGGTGGGTGTGTGGGGGGCAGGAGGGGACAGGATGGTGGCCTGAACACCTAGGCTCCAGAGAGGCCGTGGCTGCTGGCCAGGCCACACCATGCCTTACTGAGACATCAGCATCCCCTGATCCTAGAGAACAGGTAGTGACTGCTGAGAAGGAGGGCATGCCCTCTCAGGGAAAGTGTGAGCATGCATGAGTGACAACTTTTCCCTCTTGTCCTCCACAGAGGGACCAGATGTCCAGGAGGGGAGTACCACATCTGTCCCACCACCCAGACGGCTGCAGGGAACCCATCAGCACTGGCGCACATATTTGGATGCCAGCACATCTCGGTCCTGCAAGGGATGCAGGAGACATTTAACCAGAGGATGGAGGCAGAGAGGCGCAGTGGTGCAGTCGCTTGCTGGATGAGTTTGTCCAGCAGCGCACTGCTATTTGCACTGCTATCCGGGAGGCCATTGCCTTCCCCGGTCCTGTGCCTGGTCCTGTTCCTCCTGCTCAGCCCCCTACTGTCCCAGCCCGCACATGCAGCTGTCTCCGAGCAGGCCTCCACAGCCAAGGTGGCAGGGGCTCTTCATCAAGGTGGCACCCTCAGTCCTGAGCCTCCCTCCCCCTCCCAGATTGACATCCCCTTCCCCCCTCCCAGGTTGACATCCCCCTTCCCACCTGTGATAGTCACTGAGGGAAGGAAGCACTTTACTTTGTTAACACACAATTTATTTTTCTGAACAAAAGAGTTTTATAGTTTTTGAAACAATCAACAGTGAAATAAACTGTCAACATTTTTTCAATAATACCTGTCTCTGTTCTCAGTGTGAATGTGTACAATGTGAATGTGGAGCCAGGAGGAGCTTTGGGGAGGGGGGTGCAATCCCACATTTGGAAGGCCCTGGGAAAACTCTTGGGAGAGTTGCTCCCTCAGGGCTTCTCAAATACACAGTCCCAGCTGGTAAGCTTGCCGGATGGCAGCTGTCCAGAGCTGTTCAAAGTTCCTCCCCTCCACATCAACCCATGTCCCCCACGCAGGGAGGAAGGCCTCCCCTTTCCTCTCCACTAGCTTGTGCAGCACACAGCATGCAGCAACCACATCGGGGATGTTGTGTTTCCCCATGTCCAGCCGAGTGAGCAGGCATCTAAACCTGCTCTTCAGACGGCCAAAGATGCACTCCGCATGGAAGCAAGCCCGATTCAGAGTTAAAGAGTTCCCTGCTCGCATCCGGGTGTCCAGTGAATGGCTTCATGAGCCAGGGCATAAAGGGGTATTCGTGTCAGCCACAATGCACGTAGGCATCTGCACATCCCCGACTGCATAGTTTTGCTCCGGAAAGAATGTCCCAGCCTGCAGCCTGCGGTACAGGTATGAGTTCCGGAAAATGTGGGCATTGTGTGCCTGGCCTGACCACCCGACACAAATGTCTGTGAATTGTCCCCAGTGGTTGACTAGGGCTTGCAGCACCATAGAAAAGTAGCCCTTTCTGTTAATATACTGGGCTACTCAATGGGGTAGTGCGCAGATTGGGATGTGCGTCCCGTTGAGTGCTCCACCGCAGTTCGGAAATCCTACCTCTGCAAATCTGGCCACGATGGTATCCAGCATCACAGTGTGAGGTTATTGCCTGCCCAGGGGCAGCTCAGGCTCCATGCCTAAAAACACAGTGAAAAGCAGAAAAAAACCCTGAAAATAAACTGCTGTGGTGTCTGAGGAAGCAGGGCAACCGGATCAAGCACTGCAGCAGCTTTGCTTTCCCTCCAGGAGGTAGGCAAACCAAAAGCAGGAACAGAGCAATGGCTGTCCAGAGGGATCCCTTTAAGCACGCGTCTCTGCAAAGGGCACGTAGCAGCACCTGGAAATAAAGGCTGCTCCCATGCCCTGCCAGAAACACTTCCAGGTGCTTTTTTTTCTCTCGAAAGAGCGTCCAGCAGTCTGGATGCTTTTTTTCAAAAAAGCGGATCGATTTTTTGAATCGCATCATGCAATCTAGAAGCTCTTTTTCGACAGAGCTTTTTCGAAAGATATTTTCGAAAAAGCCTCTGTTGAAAAAGGCGTGTAGTCTAGATGTACCCTTAGGGACTGATCCTGCAACTCATGTTCACCCAAATAATCCTTTCTCAAACAATCCTGTCTCAAATAATCTCCTGTAAAGATTAATTGGGTACACAAGGGTTGCAGAATCTGGTCTTATATAGCATTTGATTTACAAGCTAAGTGAAGGTATGGGCCCATAAAACTAATTACACATTCTTCCCCCATCCCTCTTCCTTCTCAGCAATGGGGAGACTTGGTGATGTTGGATGAATAATGTCAGTATCATGCATGCGAATGCACACTGGTTGGTTTCAGAAAACAGCAAATGCATAATTAAGAACATATAGTCCCATATCACTTTGTATGTTTGGCATCACATGCAAATGATGTATACAAGATCTTAAAAACTAACATCCTGAGTGTGTTGTATATATGTGGATTCCATGATACTTTTTGCAAGCATAGGGGTTTTGCTGTAGCCCCAGATGAAATTTTTCCCTCCCCTTAATGCTGTGTTTCATAGTGACTGCTAATTTCCTCCTAAAATGCCTGCAGAATTCTGGATCTTTTTGCAGTGCTTGGATCTGTTGGAATACAGACATTAGTCTATAAAGTGTTATTACTAATGATAAAACTTAAAAAAACTACTAATAGTATAGCAGCATCTTAAAGACTAAAAAACCATGTAAATGGTGTCATGAGCTTTCGTGGGCACCACCCACTTTTAGCTATATTTAAATAACATGTAGAATAAAAAAAAAATGTTTCATTCAAAAGTTTAGAGAATTTAAGTTTAATGTTCGAAATGTCTGTTTGAAAGTTCAATAGCAATATTTTGTTGATGTACTACAATATGCTTTTCTGCACAGCGTTACTGAAGAGTTGCACAGGAAAAAGACATCAAATTTTGTTGTCCAAATATTTTTGGGTTGGTTATAAAATTTCTGAATAGCAATTCATGAATCAGTGTCCAAAAGAGTATGCATATACAAATACCAGAAATGATCATCATCTTGATAAACTCTCTACAAACAAATCTTTTTTTCTCATAGTAAACAAATGGTGCACAGCAATATTTACATATACAATGACCGGAACAATGAACATCTAAATATTGACATGATAGGACAAAGTGTATCTATAAACAAGTTACCATTTGACATTTTCTTTTTGTTCTACATAACTGCATCTGTAATTTGTTGCTTTTCTTTATCCAGCTCTTTGCAATGAGATTATGTTCCCTGCACCACTGTAAAGATAATTTGACATGTATATGAGTAATCAGAAAAGCAATTCATTAAAGTACCTCAAAACCAACTTTGTTCATTATAATCACGTGCATGTCTAAAAAAGGTTCAGTTTCAAACTCCGCTTTGTAAAACAATTTGTTTGATGGACTGAAACTCTCTACACTATTGGACTATCAATACTTGCATTTTTGGAAAATTAAGCAAAATCTGGTCAACTAATCTTCTAATAAACCTGAAAAAATGAGGAATGTACTATTTTTACTTACTTTACTTGCAGTACTATTGAACTTCACAACTCCAAAGTACTGCACTGAGGAAATTCAAGAGCTGTTTTTTTATTATTTGTGTATTTATTTTATCCTCTGATAAGATACACCTATCAATTAGTTACTCAAGGACCATTTATAATAAAAGCAAATACAAACTCCACCAAAAGTTTTCATAATCCAGCTAACTTTAGCTAATAGAAACTCCACAGCTAGGACAGCAAACACCTAGTGACACATTCAAATTAGGTGGTAATTAGAATGTCTGAGGATGCGGGGACATGAAACTGCAAAGCTATCATGATGGAAAGATCATTGTCTTTTCATATTTAAAATGTGTTAGCTTTAACATAAACAAATGAACTTACTCTATTTTTTTTATGTATTGTGCTTATGAGGGTAGTGCTTACAAATCAACCAGGAACAACGGACACTTTGTGCTATCATTGTACAAAAAATTTAAAATAAGAGGCAGCCTCTGTCCTCAAAGAATGTACAATAGAAGTAGACAAGATAGATAAGTAGGGTGTAGGAATGAGCTCACAACCAGTATGAACTGTGTGGTAACAGCAAATTTCATGTTAATTCCTTTAGTGGGCAGGGGTCTTTCAATCCTGATGAGTATAAACAGGTACGGACTGGGAGGTGTCTATGGTTTGTATTAATAAATAAAGGAAACACTGAGTTTGGAACAGCCCATTTATTTAACTTTATTAAAATGCACACATTTAATCATAGTGCAAACTTATTAAAACAATGTTCAATGCTCTTATTTTATTACTTTTAAATGCTTACCCTTCCTCCAGTAAAAAAATTGTCCATGCCCATCTTTCTGTGGGACACCATTGGGCAGGAATTAGCTAGACGTTCTCAGATTGTGGGTCAGGACCAGTATTCCCTGTAAGCTTAGCATTTGGGCGACCACCCAGGAGAGATTCAGATGCCACTCAGCTTCCCACAGCCAGCAGTGTGGCGATGCACATCTGCACATGCCTTGGTGCACATAAAATGTATGCCCATGGATGGAAAAAAATTAGAGAGAACACTGGTCAGAAGCCTGTTTTAATGGGATCCTCAGGGCTGGCATTAGACTTTCTGGGACCCAGGGCTGAAGTAGGACCCTGTATCAGCCGAAGCCCAAAGACAATGGTTCTCAAGGTGTGGTCCGCAAACCACTAGTGGTCCACAACCCTCTTGCAGGTCGACCGAGGGCTCAGGGCTTGGCCCTCTCCTGCAGCAAGGAGCCTGTGCTGGCACTGCAGCCTCGCACCCTCCTCACGAGGTTGGAGTGCCAGCACTGGCTTCCGGGTGCGGGGCGGAGGGGAGAGCCCCAAGCCTCACTGGCTGGATCCAGCTGGTGGGCAAGGGTGGAGATTCGCGAGGGGGGTGGGGGCAGCAGCCATGTGCACCAGGATGCGGCTTGCTTTTCATCCTGTTCCCCAGACTATCAGTGAGGGAGTGGAAAGTACTTGACTCCTCTGCTCCCTCCCTTCACCAGTCAGGTGTGAGAGGCATGCTTGGCATACAAGTACTTTCCCTTCCCTCCCTGATAGGTCAAGGAACAGGATGAAAAGCAAGCCACTTCCCAGTGCACACAGCTGCTGTCCCCCCCACCCCCTCCCACTTTCTCAAAACTCTACCCTTGCTTGTGGAAGGGAGGAAGCAGCTGGGGGAATGTCAGCACAAGAAATCGCTTGCCTGGAGGCTTTCCTCACTACTCCCATTGGCCAGAATCACGGCCAATGGGAGAAGTGGGGGGTCAGTGCCTGTTAGCGACAGGGTGCGCTGAGCTAGGTGCGTCCCCCATCCTCCTCATGCCAGATCCCAGACCTCATCTCCTTCGCGCACTCTCCCTCCACAGAGACCCCATGCTCCCACCCTGCTCTTGCACCTTCCCTCTTGCCCAGACCTCCCACTCCCACCTGCACTAGCTCTCACCCAGACCTCACCACCTGCACCCCACCTCCTGCCCAAACCCTGCACCCCATCCCTATCCTGTTCTCCAGCAGCCCTCTCCCCCCCCCGCTGAACCCCTCATTTTGACCCATCTCAGAGCTTGGGGGCCCCCTCAAAACATACTAACTCTGGGATCCTAGAAGTGTTAATTTGGCCTGTGGGAATTCCTGAATCTCTGTCCTTCTCCCCTTCCTCCCAGGTCTGGAACATAAGGGGAGTGGTGTCTCAGTCAGAGGACACATGAGTGTGGGTTGGGGGTGTTTTTTTGTTTGTTTTTAACTTAGGTGTGGCTGTGACGTCCTGGCTTTCTGGGAAAGGCTCGCTGAGCTCATGGCCCTGGCCAGAGGGACTGTGGGCAGAGCCTAAGGGAAGTGGAAGGGCTGGTACGACCGCAGAGAATGGGCACTCGCTGGCTTCATCAAAGCCGTGCAGCAGCTGAACACGGGGGAGTCAGCTCCTGCAGGGCACCGCAGTGGCAGGCCCAAGCCAAGGGGAGCACCAATGTCACTGTTGCAGCTTTACCTAGCAGGGGCCTCGAACTTCCCCAGACCACAAGCAGAGTGACCCTGCTCAGTTTGCTCTCAGAGGGGGGAGAGAAGTGATGTAGTGGGGGTGCTGTCTGCTCTGTAACCCGGGGTTCCCCTGTGCTGTGATGTGTGGTTCCTACTGACTCACCCACATGTGTATTGGCCCAGACACCTAGTCCCAGCTTGAACAGATAACAAGTCTCTTCCCAGAGGGAGAGACAATGGAAGAGAGGCGGAGACAGCCACCTGGCTGGGGGACAGGGTCTAGGAGCGAGGCAGTTTCTGGCTGGGAAACATGAAGGGAACAGACTAAGCTGAGTGCTGAGGGAGCGATGGATCCCCTAACCCAAGGGGTCTGAGGCATCCTGGCCCTGACTCCTGTAACCACATCACGTCCGTGTTGTGCTGTATCCTGGAGAAGCAATAAACCCTCTCTATTCTACTGGCTGGTGGAGTCTGTTCTGGCTGCTACGCAGGTGTAGGATGGGGGGAACCCTGACGTGCCATCAGGGTGGCCTCCAACTTTTTTCTATGGGTCAGTTGCTCACGATCCTAAAAAGGTCCCCCACCATTGCCATAAAGACAGACAATGTTGAAACCTTTTGGACATAAAGTAATATATCATTTTATTTAAAATGAAGTGTGGTAAACTAACATGATAAAGTGCTTACTCTGTTTAAATATTTTGATTACTATTGCCTTTCTTATCAGTCATATACCCTCCTTATGTTATAGCTGTATATTTACAGTTTATGCTCCAGTAGCCTAATATGAATAATTTCATATTGAAGGTAATTAGATATAAGCAAAGGCATTTTTTCATCATGGGTAGCTGGCTAATGATCCACAGAAAGGTTTGGGTTAAGTGGGGGTGGGTTGTGAGCCAAAAAGTTTGAAAATTACTGCCCTAAGTCTTCAGCCCTGGGGAGGGAGTGTCACATTAGTTCCACAGCCCCTCTCGCCCCGGATTTGGCCTTTGGTTTACA
>CM057846.1:160777258-160791515 GCA_030068395.1 Apalone spinifera
CATCTGAGGCACAGAAGCTCAAGTTTTAGGGGATTATGTGATATTTTTTGTTGTCAGAGGAGAGTAGTTGTGCACTGAAGTTTGAGACCTGATGGATGGAAAGGACAAAGGAAGGAGTTGCCAGCAAACAGCCAATTTGCAGCACTAGAGAGAGAGCTCCTGGGAAAACCGCAGAGAGCCCTGCAGTCTGATATCAAAATTCCGTGAGACGCGGTGAGGTAATAGCTTTTCTTGGACTCCTATTACCTCACCCATTTTATATCCTGAGCCTGACAGGGCTACAGCCGCACTGCATAGTTATAACATGAGTGTCACCTCCGGAGCGGAGCTGCTCCTGCAGCAGGGCTGGCTCACACCCTTCCTTGTGGCGTCTTTCCCCCAAACCAGCAAGGCCGCTAGTACCCGCAGCGGGGGTGGGCATCTCAGACCCGGGCTCGCCTGGACCGCATGCGACACCCCCTCCCTTCCCAGTGCAGGGATGCTCCATGACTTTGGCTTTGCGGCGGGAGGACGAGCGTGCCCGCCGGCCCGAGGCCTGGGCTGCTAGCGCGCGCCCACAAGCGCCCCTCTGCTCGGAGCCGGGCGCACTGTTCTCCACGGGCCCCGCGAGCGCGTCCCGTCTCCACCCTTCCCGACGCGCCTCTCAGCGCGCTGCCCTCCTAGCACGCGGCGACCCAGCCCGCTACTAGCTGCGCGCACGGGTTGAAAGCAGCAGCAGGACCCCTCTCCGGGGGTGTCTACTGCACTGCCTGAACGCCGCAGTGTCCCCGCTTTATTCTCCGCTATTTCTCTCTTCCCTGACTCAGCTCGCCAGCCCCCCCCCCCGCCATTTCCTCCCAACAGATTATTTAGGAAAAAGCCGGACACTGGCCCTGCAGAACCACCTAAGGAGGGGAAAAGACCCTAGACACCCCGCACTGAGGGGGTCGGCGGCCCGTCAGTCTCAAGCTCAGCAGCCCCAGCCGACAAGCGCACGCGCTGTGCTGACGGCCGAGAGGCGGCGGCGCCACAGCATCGAGCGCGCGCGTGCCCAGCCCCGCTGTGAGACTAGGCGGAGGCGACGAGGCGCGCGCACGCTGAAGCGCGACGCGGGAAAAGGGGGTGGGGGGAAGAGGTGGATGACGAGGAGGAAGTTGTACCGTGCGAGCGCGCGTGGGGGGAATTGAATTTGCGTCGATCAAGGGCACGCGACCGGCGGGCGCGAGGAAGGAGCCGGGTTCGGTGCTGCGAGCCGCTGTCGCAGGGCGGCGCGCGCGGGAGGGTCGCGCGCGCCCAGAGAGCCGCGCCCGGCGGCTCGGCTCGGGGCGGGGCCCGGCGGGTGAGTGGCACCGCGACAGAGGCGGGCGCAGCGGAGCCGGGCCGGGGACGCAACTTCCACGGGACCTGAGGCGCCGCCGCAGCCAGGAGACGCGACTGAGCGAGCCCGCGGGGCCTGCGGCTGCCGCTCCCCTTCGCTCCCGCCGGGCGGAGGAGGCTGCGGAGCGAATCCGGAGCGGCTGAAGTGTGGCCGGGGCCGGGAGGTGCGGAGCCGCATCCATCCCCCGGGCCAGGGAGCATGAAAGTTCCGCTCCGGCCCCGCCGCTGCTTCCGGCTGAGTTTGGTGACGAGGAGCCGCTGCCCCCTGCGCTGAGAGGCGGCGGCGGGTCCGCGCCGGGCCTGCGGGCGGGGGCGAGACGGCAGCAACTCCAGCGCCGGCCTCTGGGGATCCCCTGAGAAAGCGCCGGCAGCCCTGCCGCCCCCCGGTTGGACCCTCGCGAGGAACAAAACGTAGAGGACCCCGTGTGAAACGTGAATTAAAAACAGCTCCCCGAAATCAGAGGACCCTGCAAACACCCCTCCCCGCCTGCGTCACCAGCAGCCTCACCACGGAATCACTGGAGATTTGATTTACTGTTGAATGCATGTGGAAGGACTTTTGTTAATGTGTTACTTGCTGAAAAGTCTTGTGTTTCACCTTGCCGGGTTTGTTTGGGAAGAAGAACGGAGAGAAAAAGACTCCTTTCTGCTGGACAGGACTGGGAGGTGAAAAGTGTGTGGTAGGGGAGGTTGCTGACTACTTCTGCTGGGCACTTTTTCCCGTGTGTGTGTGTGTGTGAGGGGTTTTTTTGTTTTGTTTTGTTTTTTTACTTAGGCAGTTTGAGCCTTCGCATAATAAACTTAAGTACGGGATGGAGCCTGGTACTATGGATTATTTCTGTGATCAGGTACAGCAGAAAGATGTGGGCCGCAGGATGCAAATCGGCCAAGAATTGCTGGACTATTTGGCTGACCAAAGTCGATCCACAGACCTCGAGCAAGACCAGCAGCGCCTTGATAAAGTGATTGACGAATTAATAGCATGGGTCAATTCTAGTAATTTTAAGGTAAGAATGGTTTGTGCAGAGATTGGGTGGAAGAACAGGATTTTTTTCATGTTAAAAAGGCTTTATTATCCTTAACTGGGAAAAACAGGGCCCCAGTTTCTCTTCCCTGTCATATCTCTTTGGTCCTTTCTTCCTTCCACAAAGAAGTTTTTCAGAAAAGTGGATTTTGTTGGTTGGAAAGGTGGTGTCACAATGTGTGTTTGGATTAAAAGGGGTTAATGTTTTCTGCTTTTGGATAAAAACAGTACTACCATTTGTCATTTAAAATAGTGCAGTAAGAAAAATAATTAATGGAGAAATGTTTTGGTGTCTCTCTTTTTTTTGTATGGCTCTGGATAATGGGCAACCAAAAGCAAATATCTGTTTCTTTTTATCTTGTATGTCATTCTGATTTTTGATCCCTCCCACTTCACACATACTATATCCGCTCTAGGTATATATTTTATGGGGTTGCCATTATTTTCTATAGGCCATACAAGTAATTTGTCACTAAATGAGTATTTATATCATCTTCTCTGTTTCGTAGGGGTTAGTAAGTGATTGCTGTTTCAAGTGTGAATTTGAGTTTATCCGTTCTATCTTTTGTATAGTTTTCTCGGTAGGAATAATTGTATCTTTCTGAAGGTCTGTGATGACTGGTATTTCAAATTTCTCTTCATGCATTTTAGTCCAGTACAAAGAAGTGCTAATTGTGGGTGCATGGAATGAATGTTGTCAATTCTCTTGCTGCTGGGTAGCAAGTAGAAACATTGGCAACGTGGTCAATTATCTACTTGTGTAACTTGAGTCAGCTGGTGGCAGTGTTGCTCTATAGTGCAGGTCTGTTCAATGAGCATGAGGGTTTTTTTGTTTTTTCCAGAGACAGTTCATTATACAAAATTGATTACTATGTTCTTATGGCTATCTGACTTGTCATTCATTTTGAAGTACCTCTCACATTAATTCAGTTGGTGCAATAGTTCTCTGAAGATTACAGCTCAATGGGGAAATCTCAGAACAAATTGTAGTAGTGAATATTTGTGATGGTGGCATATTCTAACTGCTAAAGGTGGCATATTCTAACTGTCTTATTGGATGTTACAGATATGTGAATTATTTTATAACGTTTATACCTACTTTTAGAACTAAGCTCTGAAAACTATTAGTTTCAGCTATTTTCCCAAGCACATCAGTTACTGCAGGTCAGGTTTTGTGCAGAGATGGTTCCTTATTGATTACTTAGCATCATTATTTTTGGCCTTGTATTGCTGAATATGGGATAGAGATTTCATATAGGTGCATGGCAAAATTGTGTAGGTTTTGAAAGAGAATGCTTTCAGTTTAGATGATGAGCACCTGATTAAATTTTTCTCAGCAGGATGGTAATTTAAAGTGTACACTTAAGATGGGCAATGAAGCCAAACATCAGCTCTGTGTTTTATGTAAAAGTTTATACAATACACTTAGACACAGGTAAATAAATGCTTTTTTAAAAAAGTGTAATTTCTTTCTCTCACATCAGAATGTTCGGTTTGCTTTAGGCGTAAAGATATCTGGGTGGGTACACTGTTCTTTAGGACTGCTGGAAAGGCAAGAAATATGGACTATTCTAAATCATCAAATACTGTACAAATAGCCGTCTTGGAGTTTTATAGACTTAAATGACATAAAAAGCTTGCAGTCTAATTTGGATTCAGTTTTGCATACCCTAAGTGCACATAATTCTTATTGATACTGTGTGTACGAAACTGAGCAGTATACCTTTCCCCCTCACCCTCCAAAAAGAAAATAATAAAACAAGGATATTACTTACGTTTAGGGATGTTAAAATGGGGTTAATTAAAATTGAGTGGTTACACAGCAAGGGGACAGTTGGTTCCCCAGGAGCTGATGAGTGTCATGAGCCAGCCTTTAAGCCAGCTCCTCATGTGTGCTGGCTCCCACCTGCCCCTCCTCCACACTGCTGCCTCTGATATAGAGTAGGGATGTGAAGGACTAGTTGACTATTTGATAAGCAAATGCTTATTGGATGTCAACGGGATAGTCGACTAGTCGCTTCTTCCCCCCGTCCCCACTGCCTCTATCAGATAGGACAAAATGGGGTACTTCAAATTGGCAGCACTGTAAGGAGCCCGGGGTCAGCTACTCCGTGCGGCACTGCAGCTTTGAATGCTGTGGAGAGTCCGGTATCAGGCTCTTCACCGCATTTCAAAGCAGTAGTGCTGTGTGGAGCCTGGGATCAGCTCCAAAAATGCATTGACTATTCCATTAGTCAGTTACCCGACACTTAACATCCTTAATATAGAGCTGGGGAAGGGGAGGCAGCTTTTAAGTCTGCTCTTTGCCTTCCTCCCAATGTTGCAGCAGAGCGGGGTGGGGAAAAGGCAGCTCTCTGAGAGCTGGTGCACATGTAACTGTGCACGATGAGCCCAGGCTCGTTAGTTAATCCCGTGTACAGTTACACTTTACATCCCTACTTACATCAACACGAGTGTAGTAGGAATTGCAGTACTGGACGAGTCCAGTTGATCAGTTAGTCCAGGAGTCTGTCTGTGGTGGTGGTTAACATGAGTTGCCTTAAAATATAAGAATCCAAGAAGGAGTCTTAAACTCAATTTAACTTAGGGCCAGTACCAGTCCTTAAAACTTCCTAGTGGGCCAGCGGGCATCCCGCTCTGTTAGGGCTCTGTGGGCAGTCTGTGCATTTCCTGCCCCCCGTGCATCTCCCAGCCCTGGTTGCTGGCCATGTGCTCCCCCTGTGTGTCCCCATATACCACCTGATTTCACCCTCCCTTGGTGGTCCCCAGCGCAGTGAAGTTAGAGTGGCTTTTGGCTGCTAGCTCTGCCCCTGTTGAGCTCTCCCTGTGGCCCAGGGAAGGTGTGCGCAGAGCTGTCCTGTCCATAGGTTTGCTCTCTTTGAGGGGGGGCCCACAGCAGCTGCCCAAACTGTCCTGTGGATGGGATAGTGCTTCATACTCAGGTTAGCCCACAGTGCCTTGGATGGGGTCTGGGGCTGGCAGAAGAGTCAACTCCTCCCCTCTGCACTCATGTCAGACTCAGGATCTGCTCTGCTCTGTACTCTTGCCATTTTGCAAGCTAACTGGGGCTGGGGCGCACTGTAGTTGGCCTGGAAAATGGTAGCAGAACGAAGCAAGGGCTGCTGTTTTGCTCCGCTTCCCTGCTTCTCCTGCCACCGAATCAGGTTCCCCTGGTAATCCCCAAGGCCAGGTCCCTTGAGGGAGGAGGCTTGAGGGAAGGAGTGTGATGGGGGAGGACGGGGAAGAGAGTAGGCAGGAAGAGGTGGGGCAGGGAGGAGTAGGGGCTGGACTTGGGGGAAGGGTATTGACACTTTTTCCCCCCCACCCTGGGGCTGCAGGGACTCACAGGCTGGCAGCCTGCATGGGTCACATTATGGAACTCAGGCTGCGAGTTTGAGACCCTTGAATGAAAGGAAAATTAAGAATCCTGGATCTGGAGAGATTTGTCTTTTATACTTACTTTATTTTATGTAGCAGTGAAAGTTTATGGATGTGCGTCCATTTAAATGTTGTTGAATTCCACAGATAAATAAAGATAAATTAATTACACAATTTAAAATTAATTAATAAATTAATTTCCAAGGGATTGTCAACTTGATTCTTTCAATGTTGAATACAGATTAAGCCAATTACTGCTTGTCCTATATTCAGTGGACATGGAGAATAATTAATCTCCCTCTTCTTTGTAACAGCTTTTAGCATAATTGAAGACTGTTACTTATCAGGTTCCATCTCAGGACTAAATATGCCTGTGTTTTTATTTTTTGTTTGCATTTTTGTTATAAGAGAGGTTTTTAAAACCTTTTATCCCTTTTGTTGCTCTTGTCTGGCCTCATGGGTTTGTTCACATTTTTGGTAAAGAACTGGGAACTGTATTCCATCTGAAGGCTCACCAGTGCCAAGTAGGAGGATAGTGACCCCCTGTGTATTACATACAATAGTTCTGTTAATATGTGCCAGAATGTTAACTTTTTTTTTTTTTCCACCTGCATCATGTTTTTGGCTTATACAAGTTGAACCTCCAAAAACCGGGACTCTTTGTCTGGCAACATTCTGGTCCTGGACCAGGGATCTTATCTGGGAGCCCGAGTGGTAAGAAGGCGGGTGGCTTGGAGCCCGGCGGCACTGGGGCTGGAGCCTATGGTGGCCCTGTTAGTGGGACCTGGGGCCACAGGGGTCCTGGTAGCGGGGCTGGGGACGTGGAGGCTCCGAAAGCAGGGGACCTCCCCTGATCCAACAAGTTCGGGTCCCAAGGGTGCTGGATCAGAGAGGTCCAACCTGTATTTGTCTTACGATACATTGTACACCCAGATCCTTAACTGCCTGGGCAGCAGTATTGCAGAAATCTCCATTTTTGTAGTCGTGCTTTGATTTTTCTTTCCTTAGTGTACAGCAAACAAAGTGAACCAGTGTGACACAGAATGTGAAGAGAGCTTTTTTTCGATTGCTTTAATGCTAGAATTCTGTGTAGCAGATGAGGAATTAGAAATTCTCATTAAGAAATGTAATATGAATGGCATTACAGAAACCTAGTGGAATTCTTCACTTGATTAGAATATTAACATCACTGATTTTATAGGCTACAATGGGTAAAAGAATGGGGATGCCACTCGACATTAGGCAACAATATAAATCTTAATTATTGATCATTCAAAGGGCAGAGCCTTGACTGTATCTGGAGCAATATGATAATGAAGAAAGCACAGGAATGGGTATTAGTGTAGCAGTACTATCTGCAGTTTTGACTAAGATGGTTAGTGTTAATGCAGCTGTGATGCAGCATCACAGAATGCTGTACTTAGACAGCCAAAGGGACTATAGCTCAATATGGGGAGGGGCCTACTGCAGAGGAGGTGATTGGAAGGCAATTTAAGAAGATGAAAGGAGGCAGCATTGGGCTTAAAAGAGGATTTGCAAGAGTGGGGGGCAAGCTATGTTAGAGGAAGCTGAACCTTGATGGACAGTATATAGTGAGCCTGGTGGCAAGGGGCATAGAATATATGAATGATGAGATTGTTAAATGTCCAGTAGCCAGTTCAGCACCTGTCATTCGCAGGTGTTAAGTGTTGGAAAGAAGTGCAGTTATCAATGTGTTTGAATCAGGAGCATTGACAACTGGAACAACAGGCGAAGGTCAGACAACAAAAGTAAAGTTAGATGTCACAGCAGTGGAGAAGACTAGTTGATTCCCTCCAGGGCTTGTATTGTAGTATTGACCATGGATGTTAAAATGCATGTACTTAAGTAAACATGTAACCCCTAAAAATGTCAGTGGTTACACGTGGGGCAGCAGTCAGTTTCCTGGGAGCTGGTGCATGTGGGAAGCTGGCTTTTATGATAGGTAAGGATGACTTATTCACTGGTTTGGATGTTGGTGGCAGTTTTAAGGATGTTAAAATGTGGTTAATTGACTAGTCGATGGAATTTCCATGGACTAGTTCATAGGCACTTCTGCATTCCTCCTTTGAAATGTACAAGAGCCCTAGCAGGGGGTCTGCTAGGGCTCTTGTACATTTCAAAGGAGGAATGTGGAACTCTGTGTACAGCAGGAAGTCCTGCTGACTCCCCGCTGCAGGCAGGTGCCTACTTTGAAATGCACAAGAGTCCCCAGTGGGGGCTTTTGTGCATTTCAAAGCCATGAAGGCCGGGGTCAGCGGGGGACCCTGGGCTCTATGCTATGGCCTCCTCTGCCCCTTTGAATCGTGCGGAGGTAGCAGTTTCAAAGGGGCAGCGGCAGCACAGCTGATCTTGAGTCCTGGGGAGATGCTGCAAGGAGCCCGGGGTCAGCTGGGGAGTGGCCAGCTGACCCTGGGCTCAACAACAGCTGCCTCTTGAAAACATGGCCTCTGAGTGATTCAAAAGGGCAGGAGGGGAGCCTGGTGTCAGCTGGGGACTCCCTGGCTGATCCCGGGTTCTGGGCAAATGCTGCGGGGAGTTTGGGATCAGCTGGAAATCCCCAGCTGACCCCGGGCTCCAAGGCTGCCCCTTTTAAATACCCACAGAGGTGGTGTTTTAAAGGGGCAGACCACCGCACATCTGATCCTGGGATTAGCTGTGCAGCTGCAGCCTTGGGGTTTCTTTGAAGTACCCCTCCCCCATGCTGCCTCTATGAAATAGAGGCAGCAAGGTGGGGGAGAGAAATTGACTAGTCGACATTACTATGTGAGAAGCAAATGCTTATTGGATAGTCGACTAGTCTTTAACATCCTTAGGCTGTTTAGAGATCAGTGTTCATGGTCCAATTACATTCAGTATGGGCAAACAGAATACAGCCCTGACTTGTAATATGCTTCAAGAGGGCTAACTTCTCAAAGCTGAGCAAAAGTGACTGAGGAAAAAATTAGATAGAAAAATCTGCATTCTTTAAGAGATTTTTAGGTGGCTAAAAAGCCATGAATCTTCAATCAAGAAAGTTGGCGACTTTGGCTTGGAGATCATCTTGGATCACTGGTGAAGTGAAGTCATCTGTTAGATTAAAAAAAATATAAAATAAATAATTTCTATTTATGTTGCTATGGAGTGCAGAAAATTGGCAGGGAAGCTAAGCTGATGGGGGTGGGAAAGGGGAAAATCTGTGGCTGGCACGGCTAAGAACAAAAAGGAGTTCTAAAAAATGTTGGGAACAGCAAGAAATCCTAGTAGTGGGATAGGCCAATTAGTAAGTGATGAAGCTGGTAAAATTGTTATTGATGATTAAGGCTGTGATTTAACCACAGGTATTTTTAGTAACTCATGGACAGGTCCTGGGAAAGAAAGAAAATCACAGTCTGTGACCTAGTCATGACCAGGGCTTGCCGAGCGGCAGCGAGCTCTGCTCGCCAGCCACACAGTTCTGCGCATGCACAGATCGCTCTGCGCCGGCTCTTCCAGGGTGTAATCTACTCGCCATGGGCAAGTAGATTACATTGTTTGTTGAGCCCTGATCATGACTAATCCCATAAATACCCTGATGGAATCTTATTTTGGAATGGGCACTGCTGGGGGTGGAGGGAGCCCAAGGCATCATCTTTGAGGGGTGGAGACAGTACCAGGGAAGCAGCAGCCCAGCCGCTGACCATCCTGCAACCACTGCTCAGAGGCCCCTGGGAACAGCTGTATGGCCAGCTGCCTGGACCTGCCAGAGCAACTACTGGTTATGGGATTGCCAAGATGTCTGCTTGCAGAGCCACTGCAGCCAGTGTATGGCTGACTGACCCCAGGGCCAGCTGGTTGGGTGGTCCTGTGGTCAGCCACACTGGCCGCTGCCGAAGTCAGACAGAACACTTTATTTTATTGTAGATTCTTCTTTTCGACTAGAAAACTTAGCTGGCATTGGCACAGTCTGACCCTGGGGTGGGGCTCCACAAACCTCCTGCCTGCACTCTCTGGGCCTACCCCAGGACCAGAGGGGCAGCCTGGACTTGAGCTGTGCAGACCGCTTTCTGGTCCAGAGGGGAGGGGAGGCTGGCTGGCTATTTGGGGCAGTGTGGCTGAGGGGGTGGGGGCTGTGGCTCCTGGAGTTGGGGGATGCAATGGAAGAGCCAGAGTCCCCTGCCTAGTTTGGCTGCCCCAGAATGGGCGGGATCTAAATTGGAAGGGGCGGGGCCAGGATGCTTCTAAGCTACCCCACCCCCAGACCATGATTGATCTGGAGGTGGGGGAGCCCCTTTGCCCTCCCCTTCCCACTAGGCACCCATGCCCCATGCAGGGTGAGAAGAGGCTTTGCACGCTTCCCCACCCCCAGGCCAATCAAGGCTTGGTGGCAGGGGAGCACATGATGTCTCCTCCTGCCCTGTGAGGAGCATGTGGTGCTTCAAAGTGCTGTGTGGTCCTGCCAGGGTGGGAGGAAGTTTTGCATGCTCCCCTGCTGCACAGTGACCATGAGGCTGGGGCGGCAGCGGGGGCTCCCTGCTGCGTGGGGGAAGAGAGGGTTGCTGAGCTCGAGCCATGGACCACCTGTAAGGTGGCCACGGACTACTAGTCCATATACTGCACTTTGAGAACTACTACACTAAGGGAATGGCCAGCAGGGCTGAGGATCTGCTATCTTGCCTGTGAGCACATAAAGTAGCTCTCGTGCCCCAAATCCTTCCCCTCTCCCCAGCCCTTGGCCACAGTGCTGTATTGGAGGTAGCAGTGTGGGGGGCAGGCTGCTGTGCAAGAGCCAGTGCTTGTGCCTGCCTCCCTGCTGCTGCCGCCACCTCTGTGGGGGGTAGCACACACAAGGGAGCTGGCTTCCTGTGAGCACCAGCTCCAGCGGAGCTGCTTGCCCTTCTTCCTTCCCCCGCCACTGCCAGAGGCAGCAATGCTGGGGAAGGAGTTGGTGATGGTTCCTTTGGAGCCAGTATGCTCGGAGAGATGGCTTAGGCTTAAAATCTGGCTCCCTGTGAGCACCAGCTGCTCTTCCCCCTCCTTCCCCCCGCCCTGTGTAACTGTGAAGGTTAATAAGTGAGCCCAGGCTCATCGGTTAACAGTTTACATACTTAACCAATCACATTCCTAGGTTGTATATACATTAAAATAATCCTTTAATTTTTTAGTTTAAAACTATTAAAGGAGCTTTTGTAGCATCATTTAAATCTCAGGCTAATTCTAGTATGAGGGGCTTATTAGTGGATGTTTTTGATCCACAATCACATCTTGATTTCTTAAATTTCTGCTGGTTATTTTTGACAGTTTTGTTATCTTCCAGCTATTATTGATGGATAAATGGTCACTGCTACTTCCGTTAAGAGCAGTAGATCCAGTCTTCCCAGATTTGCGTGTTTCTTTGGGGTATGCTTATTTATTAGGGTTTCTCTTCTGGGGCGGGGGAAGCATTTTATGATTCTTTCCATGTGCTACTTGTGTAATTTGTGTTCTCATATGGAGCTTTACTATTTACTGCTAAATCCCTCCCAGTGGAGCTTTCCTGCAGTATCTAGGTTCCCCAGGACTAGGTTCTTCCCACCTTAGAATCAGATAAACACACACACACTCGTAGCCACTACCAGAGCACATTTGAGAGGACCAGTTAATCAGCAGTCACAATCTGACCCCTTGTATGTCCCTAACTCAGTAGGCTGGTGGGTTGCACAGCAATGCCAAGTTGTGACCCTCATGTGTCCTTGGACTCAGTGGGCTAGGTTAAACGTCACTTAAAGCTGCCATCCTCATACACTCCCAGGTTCAGCACATCCCTATTCCAATTTTCATGCCACAACCATTCTGTTAGTAACCCGCTTCATGAGCAAACCCCACAGGATTTTTGGGCAATACCGGGATCTTTATCTTGGGTACAAGGAGCTTTGCTGCAGAGTGAATGGGGAAGCCAAAACAACATCCCTGAGGGCTAAGGTGGAGGGGAAGGGAGAGAGAAAGCAACCAGCTTAATGAGTTATTTATTTTTAGGTAGCAACCATACAAGGGGAGCCGAAGAAACAAAACAGTTACAGTATTTAACTTAAATCTGATTTCAAAGGTTAGGGCTAGCAAACAACAACTGATCACATGAGGCAGGTCAGGAGGCTGTACTGGGGTTGGGTGCAGGGTGAGAGATCTCTCCACTCTGCGAAGCTTGAACTGATCAGGGTTCCCAGATGATGATGGTAGCTGGCGATCCAGGGTTTGGAGACAAGCAGAGCCGAGCCCCCAGCATGGTCAGTGAAGAGAAGATACAGAATTTAGTACCAGTCATCAAACCCCTTACTTGAGTGTGGGTAGGGGATTTTTGGAGCCAAAGAACAATGGTTCAAGGGGGGCACTAGATTTGTTTGAGTAAATGGATGGTTCAGGAAGTATTCTAAGATTGTTTCATTTAGGCTAGACAATAGAAACTGATCATTCTTGGCACTGGGTGGTGTTGGGAAGCTATAATGTCCCAACCGTGTATTTTGGGATTTTTAGTTCCTAATTGTTTTGGGTTTTTTAACTTGTGGTATAGACAGCACCATATTTCAAAACAAGCTATTTTGAAATTAGATGGAAATAAGATATGCAATTTGTGTAGCTCAAATTGCATATTTTATTTCAACCTACGGGTGCAGTGTATATGCACCCTAATGGTGTTGCTCTAAAAAGCCCTTTTCCCCTTCCAGTTACAGATGGAATGAATTTTACTAGGGCTACAGTAAGTATATTGTAATATGCAATGATAAGTATTACCAACATTACAGTATACTTATATGCATAAGTATATTGCATGCAGTATATGGAGCAGCTCCCAGCCTGAGATCCTGTTTAATCAGTTAACAGGTTAAACGTTAGGCTAGCCTAATGGTTATCTGGTTAACTAGGATATTTTATCCGTAGACTACAGGAGCTTAGTTTTAAAACTTGTTTCAAAATATTTCATTAGTGTGTTGCTGAAAATTATAAAATCACATTGCTAAAAAATTGTCATTGTATCCTTCCCCACCACTGGGCTGCTGTTGGACATAGGGTCCCATAAGTCCTAAGGATGTCCCTGCCTGAGGTTGCAGGTAAGTTTTTGTTTGTAAGTGTGGATGTTTGTAACTCGGAGTGCTTGTGTCTGTCTATATCACTTGTTATTGTGCATAAGTCTTAGAGGAGTCTGAAAAATTGAACTCAAAATGTCACCTGTCTCTGTATCTTACAGTTTTATACTGCTGCCTATCATCTGAGCTCCTTCTGTGTGAAATCAGTAGTAACAATGAAATCCCTACTAGAATTCATGGACTTTCTCTGACCATCTTCTGTCTTTGGGGAAAAACTTATGTATTTTTGTTTTATTTTCGTAGTCCCATTACATTATAACTCTTACACTAAGTTTATTGAGTGTTCAAATAAATCTGTTTAATTTGCAATCTCAGATAACTGGTTATCTGCCAGCCCAGTGGGCCTGGGAACTAGTGGTCTTGCAGGCCTGCTGACTCCTTGCCCACAGGATTCAGCTTACATTGGTTAACTGGTTAATCTGTTTCCCGGTCACATCCCTGACTCATATGTCAGCAAGTAATTGATTTGAAGAGGACCACTTGAGCAAGTGACCAACTTGTTCCAAGAACTCTTAAAATGCCTCACTGCCCTGGGCTTTAAAATCAACAGAAACATTCATGCTGACTCTGACTCAAAGGTAAGGATGTTAAAATGCAGTTATCAGGCTAATCCTATAGTTGATACAGTTTCTTTTGACTAGATAATTAGTCTGTAGGACTGCTCTGCAGAGCCACAGTAGGGATAGCTCCAGGAGCTTGCTTGAGCTGAGACTGAGCAGTCCCGGCTCGTGCCAACTCTTGGAGCCACCCGCGCTACGACACTGCTGGGCTCTTACTACATTTAAAATGCAGAGGTGCAGGGATCAGCACAAGCTGGGATTGCTCGATCCCGGCTCTTGCTGAGTCCAGCAGCCTCTTTTCATGGCAGCCAAGGCTGGCTGTGGACAGAGGCTGCTGGCAGAGGGGTGCAGCCTGGAACTGGGGTACTGCTGAGCCCACTGGTGTACCAACCTGGAAAGCTTTCCTGATACTTCACTTACACAGCCATCAAGACATAGGGATTTGCCAGGCTACATTACACAAATGATTCTTGTCACTCATGAACCAGCAACAGAGATGGTTCAGCCAATTCCCTCACCCTCCTCCCCGCCTTCCCAGCTCTCCAGCCTAAGATCACCAGAGGGTACTCTCTCATACATTTATTAATCAGACTGCTTATCTCTTAATGTGAAGATGACATGTACCAGCTTTTGAACGTCAAGCAGTTTCCCCAAACGCTTCAACCAAAACCTACTGTTTTAGGTAAAATATAAAACTTTGTTATTACAGAAAGATAGATTTTATGTGACAAGTAACTAGCATACAGGTCCAAGTTGGAAAAACTTAAACAACAAAATAGTCAAACAGTACCTTAAAGACTAACAAAACATGTAGATGGTATCATAAGCTTTTGTGGGCACAA
>CM057846.1:160805246-160819241 GCA_030068395.1 Apalone spinifera
TGTGGAATCTCCATCTCTGGAGATATTTAATAGTAGGTTAGATAAATGTCTATCGGGGTGGTCTAGACAGTACTGGGTCCTGTCATGAGGGCAGGGGACTGGACTTGATGACCTTTCAAGGTCCCTTCTAGTCCTAGTATTCTATGATTCTATGATAAACTACCAGATAAGCCTAGGCAAGTTTAAATGTTTTACTATGTCAGTGTTTGAATAAAAGCAATGCCTTTCTTTCCTAAGCTGTGAATGCTGCGAATGTGCCTGGTGCAAACTGCTTAAATAGAACCAGCAAGTTTCCCCAGCCCAGCTGTGATGCACTTTATTCCGTTTTGAGCTTGTCTAAACTCTGTTTTCACCAGTTTAATTCCATTTAAAATTGTAGCTTCATTTTAAACGTCTGCTATTGAGTGTGTAAACCAGGTTTTAAATTGCCATGTGAAATCTGCTTTTGGGGAACCATGGAAATGCCAGCGGAGGGCAGAATTTTTGCTTTTTATGTGTATTCACTGTTTATATGCCAGGTTGATGAGATGTAAGTTTAACCAAGAGCCCGTTTCTCAGTCATCCATGGGGAAAATAATTTTTGTGGTGATTAATGTAGAAGGAAAGAGACAGGAATTATATTGTCCTAGTAGTTTCTCTTTTCAGCTCTCTCTCTCTGTAAAACAATGTTGTTGCACTGTATACTCAATGTTATAAACTTCTAGCACCCTTGTATGTAACAAAACCCTAAACTAGTCAAATGCTCTTTTGGGTGTGACCATACTGTTTTTAAAGAAAATATTTAAAAATCTGGGTTCTTGAAGAAAATATTTCCAATCCATATCTTGGCTCTACGAATAGCAGTGCTGCTTGCATGAGAGGGTGTGGGACTAGGAAAAACGATCCTATAAACTTTGAGACTGAATCCTAAGTTCCCATGATTAAGCAATGGGAAAAATCAAAATCTGATTATTTGCAAACTATAGTTGTGACATTGAAACTTGATTAGCATCCAGATACAGTATTGCCCATTACAGTCATAATTAATAATATGGTTGGCAGTCAATTGTGTGCTGTAGATTTATACTTTATGGCTGGTAGTGTGATATATGGGGGTGAGAGAGAGCTCCTATTACTAGACAGGAAAAAGAGGAGGATGAGACCTCCAAATAGAAGACAGGATAGCTATAGCAACTCTGAATCTTTTTCTGAGCAGATGTATATGTTCTCTAATTTGCCTCCTTTAGTCCATGACTTTCCTGAATCTCATCATACATACACATTAGAGATGGAGAGCTTTTCCAATGAACTTTTAAATATTACTTTGAAAATTAAAAATATTGATGCAAGCAATTAACTCCCTTGCGCCCCCTCTTCCCGTCTCCTTTTTCTTCATGTATGTATTCCAGGAAGTTGTTTTGGTGGTTTGTCATTTTTACTCAGAAGCAATGTCACAGTTTCAATGTAGTCAAGTATAATCACTTCTTACATTAAGCACCACTCTGTCCCATTATTTTAAGATTAAATTGCTACCTTTTTCACATAATGGAATTGGGTTCTTTTTAAATCCACCTTACCCCTCACTGGGGTGGGTGTGTGTGTGTGTGTGTGTGTGTGTACATATACACACCTGCATTTTCTCACTTCATGCTGTGTGTATGTTGTGGGGTTGGTTTGTGTGGTGTGGCTGCTTTTTTTTTTTTTTTGTGATATTGGAATGTTCCTGTGCATGATTACTTACATTCCCAGTAATTACTCAACTAACATGTTACCTAAGCATAACATGTCAAAACACGGGCCTGTGCAGTTGCATTGGAATGTAATTCTTTAAAGGTGGGGTAAGTAGGATAACTTATTTAAGGCATTTGCATGCTGAAGAATAAAAAATGATTTTGTCGAGGAGTGAAAGTAAAACTAATGTATTGTTATCTATATAGCTTTATGAGCTATCTATAATCCATGAGATAGGTTTAGCCAAGGTCAGTAAGTACAGTAGTTACAATACAGGCATTTTAATATGACCTGAATTGTACGTTAGTAATCATTATAAGGAGATATACCATAGGGTAAAAGGGAATGAATTCAATTTCCTAGGTAACAGTCTTGCATTGTAGTGATGGCATTTTGCAATGCAATGACCCCCCCCCCTTTTTTTTTTTTCAGACGCTACAAATTACACATTTTTGTAGCTGTTGTCGTTGATATTCTGTGAGTTTTGAGAGAGATGTAACACTGAAATGATTAAGTGGGTTGTGCCCATAAAAGCTCATGATACCATCTCTGTGTTTTGTTAGTTTTTAAGGTGCTGCAAGACAGTCTGTGACTGAAAACACTTAAAAAACAACAAACTTGGCTACCCCTCTGAAGCTGATGATTAATACCTTAATTAAAGGTGATTGAACTGTTCCACAAACAAAGAGATTATTGTAGATGTCTAAAGATACCTGGTATTTTAATAAGAACAGAGAGGTATATTCTGGAAATATGAAAAAATATATTTTTAAGAATGTTAGTCTTTGAAACGGTGTTTGGCTGCAGTGTAATATAACACCTATTTCGTGAGGGTGTGATTAAAACCAAATCCAGAGATTACATAAACATGGTTTTGTATTTTTCCTTCATAGTCCATAGTTTAATTAAAGTATTTTAAAAGGAGTGGTACATAAGAAGGTGAAAAATAAAACAATAAATGTATGGGGAAATGCCATAAGAATAGTGCTTGGAAACTGTGCATAAGTCCTCATTAACCAGAGCTGTTGTCTTTTTTTCCAGAAGACAACAATTAACCTCATCCCTCAGATGAATTCTACCCCTTCCTTTAACCGTAATCACTGTATTGAAGGAATTCACAGATGTTGGGATTCTTACATGATCTCTAGCTGTGAACAGTACAAACAGAAAAACAGTGTTTGGGAGTACTTAAGACTATAGTTTTCAATTATACCACCAAAGTTAAGGCTGAGGTTTGCAGCAGGGATGTAAGAGAGTAGTTGAGTCGATCATTTGACTCTTCGCATTTCCATCCACCCCCACTTGCTGCTTCTGTATCAGAGGCACCAAGTGGGGCAGAAGCAAGAGCTGGTGCTGTGGGGAGCCAGCTTAAGTCAGTTTTCTCCAGCACTCTCCAGTACTGTCTGCTTCCCCCTGTGCTGCTGCTTCCGTCAGAGACGGGGAGTGGGGAAGGCTGCTGCGAAGTAGCCTCTGCCTGCCACAGATCTAGGTTCACTGCGAGCAGAGGCTGCTCCGCATCCCACTGGGAACCCCTACAGACAGGGGTTGCTGGACCTGCCGCAAGTCCAGCTCAGTCCTGGCTTGCGCTGGGTCCAGGAGTTACTCTCACTATGGCTCTGCATTTTAAATGTAGTAAGAGCAATGAGTGAGGAGATTGGGGGCGTCGGGTCTTGGCAGGGTAGTGAGTGAGGAGGTTGGGGTATGGGATCTTGCTGTGGGGGGTGAGAGGGCCACTTACTTGCTTTTGCTCCACTTCTAGGCATGGCCTTGTGCTGCCGCCATTGGCCAGATTCCTTGTGCTGCCACTTCTCTTTCCTCAGCTGGGGCAACAGCCTTGCAGGGACATGCTTCTTAGAGGCTTTCCCCTTTACTCCCATTGGCGCACCGACCCATTTTTGGCTCTGCTTGTACCCTGCATGCTGGATCCAGCAGGGAGGCTTGGGGCTTCCCGCCAACCCCCTGCGGGAATCCACGGCTAGCACTCCAGTCTTGCAGGGAGCCTTGGGACTGGAGTGCCAGCATGGGTTCCATGCTGCGGAGGCAGCTCATCGAGGGGGAGGGAGTGAGGGCGGGGCAAGGGAGCACGGGGGTGTGGGCTGAGAGAGTACCGGTAGGCTTGGCCCTGCTGGAGCACAAGCCGGCTCTGGCCTGTCAAGGTTGTCAACTGGAGCTGCCCTGAAAGCATATTCTTGGTATTTAAGTTTTCTGTAGCATGTCATGGGGTAAGCAATCCTCAGATGAAAGGCAGGTCCTCCCAAGGATTCATACCAGGCCTGAGCAAAATATGGACTGAATCTGGCCTGCAGATGCTGGGGCGAATCCCCAGGCAGGCTCCCTGCTTGCCTTGCCCCATTTGCACACTGCTCAGAAAAGCGGCTGCGGGGCCGTTTCTCTTTAAAAACTGTGAGCCCGGAGTGGGGAGAGGATTCAGGTGCTGCTCCCATCCGCAGCACAATCCTGTTGGCCAATTTCTGGCCAAAAACCAGCTAGTGGGAGCTGGCTGTTTGAATAACAGATAGCTCAAGAAGCGCCATGCCCCCCTCCCCTGCAGCTCCTAGTTATTCACATACACACATGGCTTTGCAGCCTATGTGTGGGTGGGGAAGGCTCCCTGCCTAAGAAATGTTCTGGGCTGCTGGTCAGGAGTCTCTCGGATGAGTCTCTTGGCCAGAGCCTGCCTCTGGCACTCCAACCCCTCCCTTCCCAAGCCCTCTGCCTCCCACTCCCACCCCCTTACACCCCCTTACTCCACATGCTCAAACCATGTGCCCCCCTCTACATCTATATATGAAAGAACTCTGTGGTAAGAAACCCGCAGCCCTTTATCTGTCCACTCAGCCACTTCTTTGAATTAAAGTTACTTTAAATCGTCTAATGAGTAGTTGGCCCAGTGCCCCAGGTCACAATTGCCGCCTCGGCCCAAACTCCCTCCCAGACCCCATTCTCCTTCCTATACCCTAGTCCTTTCCCCAAGCTCCCTTCTACACCCAACTTGCATTCCGGACCTCGCACTTCCTCCATTAAAATTATGGAAGAGTGTGGTCCTTGACCACTTTCCAAAATCTTGGAGTGGCTCCCCATCAAAAATTATTGCCCACACCTTGACTAAACGGTAGGAGACAAATGGATAAGAATAAATGGTCAGTTTTCAGAATGCAGAGAAATAAATAGTAGTGCCTCTCCAGGAGTCTGAATTGGGGGCAAAAGAGTAAAGACTGAGGTGGAAAATTTGTGGATGATACAAAATTATTCTGGTTAGTAGAGGCCAAAGCAGACTGAAAGGAGTTACAAAGGGATCTCACAAAAATGGGTGGTCAGGCAACACAATGGCAGATGTAATTCATTGTGGTTAAATGCAAAATAATGCTCATTGGGAAAAAATAGCCCCAACTATCCATACAAAATGATTGAGTCTAAATTAGCTATTGCCACTCAAGAAAGAGATCTTTGAGTCACTGTGGATAGTTTTCTGAAAACATCAATTCAGCATGCAGCAACAATAAAAAAACTGTTTAGGGTGACCAGACCTGTCCCAGCTTTTACTTGGAAATGGGCACCTTGTCTTATATTTGTTCTCTCCCATCATAAGAACATAAGTCATACTGGGTCAGACCCAAGGTCCATCTAGAAGAGTGTCCTGTTTTCCAACAGTGGTCAATGCCAGAGGGAGTGAACAGAACAGGCAATCATGAAGTGATCCCTCTCCTGTCACTCATTTCCCGCCTATGACAGAGGCTAGGGACACCATTCCTGCCCATCCTGGCTAATAGCCATTGATGGACCTATCCTCCATGAATTTATCTACTACTTTTTTGAACACTAAGTCCTGCTCTTCACATGATCTTCTGGCAAGGAGTTCCACAGGTTGACTGTGTGCTGCATGAAGAAATAACTTTCTTTTGTTTCTTTTAAACCCGATACTTATTAATTTCATTTGGTGACCCCTAGTTTTTATGTTATGAGGACAAGTAAAGTTACTCACTTTCTCTATACCTGTCATGATTTTATAGACCTCTGTCATATTCCTCCCCCCTTAGTCTCCTCTTTTCTATATTTAAAAGTCCTAGTCTTTTAAATCTCTCTTTATATGGCACTCGTTCTAAACCCTTAACCATTTTTGTTGCACTTTTCTGAACCTTTTCCAATGCCAGTATGTCTTTTTTGAGATGAGGCAACCATATTTGTACGCACTATTCCAGATATAGGTTTACCATGGATTTATATAGAGGCAGTAAAATATTCTCTGTCCCTTTGTGAATGATTCCTAACATTGTTTGCTTTTTTGACTGCTGTTGCCAATTGAGTGGATGTTTTCAGTAGCTGGCCAGATCTCTGCTCGCTAGTCACTTGTCTATTAGTGCTGAATGTGGGGGGAATGTCTAGTGGCTGACACTGGGGGTGGGTTTGCAAGGCTGGTGGTGGGGCATAGAAGCAGCATGTGGGAGTAGCCACTCCCCCTGCTGGCAGGAGCGGCCCTAGACAAGCTGCTGGCAACTGGTGCCCTAGGTGAAATGCGCGATTGGTGCGCGATCGGCACTCCCGCCTCCAAAGCCCTCAACGGCTGTTTATGGCTCCCTAGGCGACTGCCTAGTTTGCCTGTATTGACAGGCCACCACTGCCTGCTGGTCTGTCCATGTAATCCTCACTGCCTGCCACGTCTTAGCCAGCAGGGCCCTGCCCCAAATCCTGTTTCTGTCCAGCACTGGCTATGCACCATGAACTGGGCTGACCTATGAGTACAGGCAGCACTGGGAGGTGACCAGTTACATGTCACCTCTGCTGCCCACCTATTAGACTTTTATGTATTTCCCCCTTCACTGTCTTCATTCTGCTTTGCTCTTTCAGCACTCTTGCCCCACTACTTTCTATTTTCCTTTGCAGGTTGTGTCCTGCTCCCTGCACAGTGTGGAGAACCAGCCACTGTTTGTAGTGCTTAGCACCAACAGCTGGGCTTGAAGATTCCTTCCTTCCTTCCTCCACTGCCTCTAGTTTGGCCAGTGCCCCAGGAAAGACCAAGACTCATTGTTCTGGGGCACTGGCCAAGAGGAACCTAGCCCTTCATGTGCTGGTGGGAAGGGGAGACTTAGTCAGTCACTTCCTCCACGTGAAAGTGTGTGTCTCGTCTCTTCCCATGTGTGTCATTCCTCCTCTTGTGAATCCTAAAGCCTTAAAGATAATAAGGCAAATTATAAAGAATCCAACTATGCAGTATTTCTTTTTAAGTGTTTTGATGATCTTATATTTAGATGTGGAGTTTAATTCCTGCATTGGAAAGGCAGCTATCCCCGTTCGGCCAACTGACCAACCATCGTGAGATAACAAGGCATGGGTTTAACAAATGTGTATGATGGCAAGACCTGGACCTCCTAAAGCAGTCATGAGAGAACGAAATACCACTTAAATTTGTTTTCACTGTATTCTAACTGAAGTAGGAAATCAAAGTTCCTGATACTAAAATACTTGGAAAAGCAAAACTGTCAAATCAGATGTCTCCATTGACTTAATCATCTGCATTATATGGATTATGGATGCATTCTAAAGGATCTCCTGTATGGAGAACTTGCAGATGCTCTAATGCCACTGGACAGACCTAAGTTCAGGTTCAAGTATGTTTGCAGAAGGACATGAAAATGTTCAACAATGACATCTCAAATTGGGAAGGTACAGCTAGCAACAGGACACACTTGGTGGCTGTGCTGTGCCAGGGAGTCAAAGACTGAAGAGGATCAGTAGAAAGAGGAAAGTGACGAAGAAAGTCTCAAGCTGTAGTATTGCGCTGGCTTATCCTCTGGCCCTTTACCTGTCTTATTTGTGGCAAGGACTGTTGCTAAAGAATTTGACCTTTTTGCCACTTGTAATTCTGGAACATGACACACAATATCTTTCAAGAGGGAGGGTTGAAACTGAGTCAGTAGATGTTGTTAGTGTTTAGTTTGGAATGACCACTACTTTCAGTGGGTAGCTGTGGTTTTGTTGTTGTTTGTTGTTTTTGTTTTTCAAGTAGTAGATTTTTTTTTTTTTAGGCCTGTGTCATTACTTATCAAGATAAAGCAGAGAACGAAAACATCCCGAAAAGGGTAACAAAAATGGAGCATGCATGAATGGGTTTACATTAGAGATGTGATAGTGAACACGTTTAAATGGTTAACCGACAAGCCTGGGCTCATCAGTTAACCTTCATGGTTACACACAAGCACCCTACCCCCCACATGTAAAACGTTGTAATTGCTGAAAATTTCAGCAGTTATAAGTTTACAAAAAACCTACTTTTTAATATCCCCAATTTATATACAAAGGACATCTAAAAAGGCTAGAGAGCAGATAAAAATGTAACTTTAAGGTATTGGTATTTTGTTTTTGACATAATGAGACCATAGTTAAGGTTAAGTGGTGTAACTCACTGTGATCTAAAATGTTCTGTGGGTATATGGTGAATTCCAAGTGGAGTTGTATATGATCTAAAAAGCACTAGATTAGCTGTTTAACTGAGAGACTGTCAATGAGTCTCTAAATCATACTACTGCAGCTGTGATACAGACTCTTGAAAAAGCTGCTGATAGACCCTTCTATTGGATATCCCCAGGGACTTTGAAGAAGTTGCCTAGCCCACTGAATAGGAGAGCATGAGTCTGTTACAGAATACATTTAGGTTATGAACAGAGTACTGGAAATCAGAATAGCAAGATAATTTGTGTAGTTTTTGGTCTAGTAGCTCATTCACAAAGTTGCTGCATAACCTTAAAACCCTGTTGCGATGCTGCTTTTTAATCAAAGTTAAGCTATAATTTGGCAATACAGCAAATCAAAGATTTTTATCAGTCTGATTTCCATTACAGTTAAGTTTAGGACTTGAAGATAGTCACAACATAATTTCCTTAAATACAGTAAAACTCCAAATAGTCTGGTATCAAAATGGCAAGAGCCTAGTGAGTGAGCTTTGGCAAAAAACAAGTCATGAGGCAGCAGTTGAACCAAGCGAAACCGGATGGGATAGAGTCAGTCTGCCACTGGTATTGTGTGACGCTGGACAATGCTTATGCTATAATAAAAAAGGGTTAAAAACACTTTATGTACTGTGTGTGTGTATGTACAGACACCAACCATTTTATAGTACGTCCTGATAGTCCAGCATATTTGATAATCTGGCACCACCTAGGTCCCAAAGGTTCCGGATTATCGAAAGTCTACTGTAGTATTAAGGATCCTTGTGCTTAATAGTGTGTCTTCAACCCTGATTCTTTTGGAAGATACAGCCTTAATTCAGTTATACGTTTTGTGACTCTAATTGTTATGCCTAGACATAAAGTTGAGGGCAAGATTAAAAATGTCTCACAATTCGAAGAAAACGGCATTAAAAAATTTCCAGGCTTGTTTTTGAGCTAGGGCAAAATGTTCTATTTCTGAAGTAATATAGGGTGAGAAGCCTTCGATACTTTCTTTTCTGAAGATCAAACTGAAGTAATGTATATGGTTGGTAAGAAGGAAAATGTAATCTGCGTCTTAATCATTTTGATAGCTTTCTGTTTCTTAATTCCAGTCCTACACATTGTTCTTCAGTTTTCTGCCACATATACTTATCAGTGACTCATTTAAATCTTCCTTTAAAATATTTTGGGTTTGTTCTAAATCATGTCCTGATGTTTTTGAACTACAGGTTGCATCTCTATAAACCGGGACTCTCTGCTCTTGCCCGAACCATGTATGTTCCAGGTTCAGAGAGTCCCAGTGCGCTGCGAGGGGTCAGAGAGCCTGGGAGCCGGGGCCATGCAAGAGGGGAGAAGGGAGCCTGCTGTGCAGCTCAGCTAGGCTGGGGAGGAGGAGTGGAAGCTGGGAAGCCCAGGGCTGGGGGCGGGGAGAGACGGCAAGGGTAGCCAGCATGGGTAGGAATGGAGTCCCTAGCCTCTCTGTCAGGGGCTGGAAATGGGTGACAGGAGAGGGATCACTTGATAATTACCTGTTCTGTTCACTCTCTCTGGGGCATCTGGTATTGGCCACTGTCGGCAGAGAGGATACTGGGCTAGATGGACCTTTGGTGTGACCCAGTATGGCTGTTCTTATGTTCCAAGGCTGGCGTGTGGCCCCAGCTGGGTTGCAGAGGGTGCTGGCAAGGCGAGCACACAATCTAGTTGGATTGCCAGGGGAGCTGGGGAGCCTGGTAGCGGGGGAGCCCAGAAATGACTTCCCCTGGTCCAGCAAAATCCCTCATCCGGGACCTGTCAGGTCCCAAGGGTGACGAACCAGCAAGGTCCAACCTATAGAAAAAAAAATTTTAGTTTTTCTTTAAGAAACATTTTTATAAACCTGTTTAGTCTTAAATTGATGAATAAATATTTTAATTTTTTTTCTCTAGTTCTTCTAGCATTGATTGATCGAATGGGAGATGCCAAAGACCAAGTTAGAGAACAAGCACAGACTCTTATATTGAAGTTAATGGACCAGGTAGCACCACCAATGGTATGACAATAACTGGAAATTCAAACTTAAGCTCTGATATTATAAATATTTACATGTGATCTTAACTTGACACACAAGTTTCTCCAATGAAGTCATCTGTTAAGTGTGTGCAAATTTTAGCTGGATCATTGTCTTAATGTGTAAACAATATTGAACAGTTTTGTTTTAGCTGCAGATGTAATTTTCGCACTAAGCATACCGTTTTTATATTTATTTTATACGTAAAAAAACGGTACATGGTGTAGTCACTCTTTGTTGGCAGGAGAGCATCTCCCACCAACAAAGCATTGTCTACACGGCTACTTTTGCCAGTCAGACTTTCTTTGGTCAGGGTTGTGATGGGTTACAGTCACAGATGACCCCTTGGGACTGTTCCCTAGTGTGCTGATTATGCCACTGACACTCGCTTTCTTGCTCTCTGGGGCTCCTCACTGCCTTGTCCTGCTGGGCCAGATTTTCTGGTGTCCCCCAAACAGGGCACAGAATTAGGGTAACTGCCTCCACCTGAAGAACACTGAAGACATTGCACCACTTCAGCTCTGGGAGAATGCATAGCACCCAGGAAACGAACCTCCTTAAGGGATCAAACCCCCAAATAAATCCGTCTTTCTCTGTGAACAAGTTTTACACCATGAAAACTCATTAGATAAGCCCCCTTTATCAAAGAAAGGATATGCCCACTGGTTATTCCCCCCAGGTTAAAATTATTTACACTGGGCTTGATAATAAAAACACTTTTGTTTACTAAGTACAAATAGTAGGATTTAAGTGGTTGCAAGTGATAATGGACAGTTCAAAGTAATTGAATTTAATTACAAAATTAAAATAAAAAGAAAATGCAGTTAATTCTAATACCCTAAGACTTATTGCAAGCAGTTTTTTACCTACAGAGCTGTTCTTGCCCTAGTCATAATCTTCAGGTCAGAGACTTTTACCTTAACCTAGGTCCCCAGCCCTCCTTTCTTTGTGCGTGCGTGTGTGCCCCTACTGTGGCTAAAGATGAAGGGACTGACTCTCATTAGCACATTTCAAATCATAAACAGTCTCATAATTCATATTTCTTACTTTACATACAAGAAGGATACATGCACCTAAATTAGATATACAGATCCAGAAGATTGTAACAAAAGTGATAAGTTTCATGAGGTATTTTGTTCAAAGCATCTTAGTGTTATGCATATTAATATTCAGAAGCCAATTTCACAAAGCATGTGGGGGAACAGTCACAGTGGGGTGTGTGTTCTCTCACACCTGGGTGACAAAAGTTTTACTGACTGTAAATTCGTTGAGCCACAAACTGTCTCTTACTACAGATTGGACCTCCATGGTCTGGCATCATCGTACCCTGACCAGTCCTGAACAACAGAATTTTCCAGACCAGGCGAGGTATCCCCTGCAACCTGCCCTCAGCCAGCCAACCTCCTGTTCTGGCCCCCTCTAATCCCTCACCAGCTGGGCTGTCCTCTCTGCTGCTATCGGTCCTCCGTCCCTGGGCTGCAATGGGTGGCTGGGGTTCTCCAACCCCACTGTCCCCGGTTGGGCTGCTGGCTCTCCTACCCTTCTACTTCTGGGCTCTCTGGTTCAGGAGCATCCATGATCCTGCTGGACCATGGATGTTGCTGGACCAAAGCGTGCCAGTTTTCAGAAGTTCAACCTAGCACAATAGGATTCTGTTTATATTTGGGCCTTATGCGGGTCCCAGAAGTGACTGGTGCTGAACCAGAGACTTTGCTGAACTTGGGGAGGGCAATATTATCTAACAGCTTTACTAACACTATCACTGCTTATTGAGCTCTTACATTTAGGGATAAATTAGAGCTAAATAACAGTACAGAACACTTGACAGCCAGGACTCGTCGCTATAAACAAACTTTATGGGATTGCAGAAAACTTGGTTACAACCATGATAAGTGTTCATCCGGCTAACTAAAATCATGCTGAACCATGGATGTTGCTGGACCAGAGCAGTTCATCCTCTAGGTTCTTCTGTAAAACTATTTATTAATGTAAGTCAGGCAATTTTCCATTGTTCAAACAGGATTTATTGCTTAAGCAGTATTATTGAGGATTCTTGGAATGGGATAATCAATAGGAATTCTCTTGTTACTTAACTATTACTAATTCCCTTTCTAAGAAAATCCTCTTTATAAGTTTCCAGATATTGAAATTAATTAGGGATGTTAGCGTATAGACATTTAAATGATTAACCGATAAGCCTAAGCTTATCGGTTAATCCAAATGACTAAACACAACCCCCACCTCCTTGTTGCATCTGTATCCTGTCAGGAGCCGGCTTTTAAATGGGTTCCCCACGTGTGCCAGTTCCTGCACAGCTGCCGCCTTCTCCCTCCCTCCAGCTACCTCCCTCAGAGGCAGCAGCGTGAAGGCAGGGCAGATGGGAGCCAGCTCCCCGTGAGCACTGGATCCTGTGGAGCCGCCTGCCTTCCTTCCCCTTCCCATGCTGCTGCCTCTCCATCAGAGGCAGCTGCAGAGTGGGGGAGGCAGGTGGGAGCCAATATGTGTGGGTAGCTGGGTTTTAAGCCGGCTCTATTTGTGCTGGTTCCGCAGAGCTGCTGCCTGTTCTCTTGATACCTCCCACAAAGGTAGCAAAGTGGAGGCAGGTAGGAGCTGGTGCTTGGGGAGCCAGCTTGAAATGCTCAGAGGGCAAGTTGTGCTGCTATGGAGCAGTCTCTGTCCACGGCAGCCCTGGCTTGCCATGGGCAGAGGCTCCTCTATGGGGAGCTTCTGCAACCCTGTGCTCCTTCTCTATATGAAAGGCAGCAGCATGGGGTGGCAGGGGGCTCCCCTGGAGTAGAGCTGGGAACGCAGTGGCTGCTGGCCCTGCCCCAGTACTTTAGTAACCATTTAACTGTTAAAAAAAATTGTTGCAGTTACACAATTACTGAAAACATGATCTCTAACATCCCTAAAATGAACAGGCAGGCTCTTTTGGTTTTGCAAACTAGAACAATGTACTTTATAATGCTAAATTCTGCATATGTTCAGAGACCTAGGGATCAATGTGTGGGGAACTTGGACCTATGAACCTTATCTCAAGTAGAGAGAAATTTTTGAAAAATTTTTTGTTACCAAAAAAGATGTTGGTATGATTTAAGCAATCCTTAAAAATGGATAGTCCTTTTCTGTCTTTCTGTCCCCTTCTATCAGTCAAAAAGGACTTAATATCCTGGGTGTCTGAGCATTTAGTCACTTCTGATGAAAGAGCCCATTCCCTAAGAACAGTTGATTTAGTTGCTGGTGAATTCCATTTTCTTGCCACAATGTTGAGGGTGCTTAATTCTGAAAAGTAAATAAAATACAAGAAATAGAAAGGCAATAAAATGTAGAATGAAACCTGGGATGATATAGTAACATCTAAGGAAATTGGATATAGTGTAATTGAATAATTATGTAACTGTGTGAAGTCTTATTGGTTACACGATGATTCAATAGTCCCCAAGTGCAGGATCAGCAGCCAATGTGTTCCTGGCCCCACGACTGGGGAGCCTCCTGCCACCTCATGCTGCTGCCTCTGTATCAGAGGCAGCAGTGTGAAGTGATAGGCGGGACCCAGTCCATGAGGAGAGCCAGTTAAAAAAACAGTTTCCCATGCTGACTGGCTGCCTGCTGCTCTGTGCTGTTGCCTCTGATACAGTGGCAGCAGCTACCCCTGTCTGGGGGGGTCCGAGCTCCACACAGACAGAGGCTGCTGTGGAGGGAGAGGGGAAAGGGGCAGGGGAGGCTGCCGTGAAGTAGCCTTTGTTCATGGTGGCCTAGGCTGGCCGCAGACAGAAGCTGGTCCATGGCAGCAGCCCCTGTCAATGGGGGGGG